>JAANYP010003726.1:0-577131 GCA_020465985.1 Centrapalus pauciflorus
TTTGTGATGATCATTGTGTAGCATGTCTTAAAGGTAAGCAACACAAAACTTCTCATAAGGCCAAAGAAGTAAATTCAATCTCATCTGTTCTTCAGCTGATACATATGGATCTATTTGGTCCAACATCTGTTTTGAGTTTGAATAAAAGGGCATACTGTTTAGTCATTGTTGATGATTTCACCAGATTTACTTGGGTTTACTTTCTTAGGTCCAAAGATGAAACTGCTGAGCTTGTTAAGTCTTTTATCCTTAAGATAGAAAACCAATCCAATTCCAAAGTTAAGGTGATCAGATCAGACAATGGAACTGAATTTAAAAATCAAATTCTAAACAGTTTCTGTGAGTCCAAAGGTATTGCTAGACAATATAGTGCACCAAGAACACCACAGCAAAATGGTGTAGCTGAAAGAAAGAATAGAACATTAATTGAGGCTGCTAGAACAATGTTAGCTGATTCCAATCTGCCTATGAATTTCTGGGCAGAAGCTGTTAATACAGCCTGTTATGTTCTAAATAGGGTTCAAGTAGTTCAATCACAAGGGAAAACTCCCTATGAGCTATTCCACAACAGAAGTCCCCTAATAGCTTTCTTCAAGCCTTTTGGATGCCCATGTACTATTCTTCACACTAAGACTCACTTAGGGAAGTTTGAGAGTAAGGCTGAAGAAGGATTTTTTGTAGGATACTCAAATCAAAGCAAAGCCTATAGAGTATACAACAGAGTGTCTAAAACAATTGAAGAAAGTGCCAATGTTGAATTTAATGAAAATACTGCTAACATCAAAGGCACTGGTCCTGATTGGTTATTTGATTTAGATTCTCTAACAAATTTTCTGAGCTTTGCTGAGTTTACTGCAGAAGCTGATGCATACAGGGTTGAAGCTGCTAACACACATTCTCATGCTGCCAATACAATTTCTCATGCTGTTGGCACAAAGTTTCAGACTGCTGCAGATTCAACAAGTTGGGATGACTTCACCACTCTACCACTTCTGTCATGTGATCCTCCAGGGGTCCTGAGCACTCAACATGATGCAAATCCAGACACTGAAGTGCCATTTCCAAGTCCTGACAGCACAACTCAAACACAAAAGGAAACAGCTCCAGTTTCTAGGCTAGCAGTCCCAACAGCTTCTCAAGCTGTTAGCCTAGAAACTCAAACTGTTCCAGAAACTGAACCAATCACTGGTTCTGATGGAGATGACACAAACCTTGGAACGTCCTTCCAAACAGAGAGAGAGCCCACACTAAGAGTTCATAAGTATCACCCTCTCAATCAAATACTGGGTGATCCAAGAACTCCTGTTCAAACAAGGAAGATGGTTCACAATGAGACTGCTGCTGCTGAACAAGCAGTTCCAGAATTCAGCCTAGCTGCTTTTGAACATGCCTGCTTCAAGTCTCAACTAGAACCTAAAAAGGCATCAGAAGCACTAAAAGATTCATCCTGGATTGAAGCTATGCAAGAAGAGCTTTTACAGTTTAAAATTCAGAATGTATGGACTCTGGTGGATCTTCCTAAAGGTAAGAGAGCAATAGGTACAAGGTGGGTGTTCAGAAACAAGAAGGATGAGAGAGGGATAGTTATCAAGAACAAAGCAAGACTAGTAGCACAAGGGTACACTCAAGAAGAGGGAATAGATTATGATGATGTTTTTGCTCCAGTAGCAAGAATTGAAGCCATCAGACTATTTCTAGCATATGCAAGTTTCAAAGGCTTTAAAGTGTATCAAATGGATGTTAAGTCTGCTTTCTTGTATGGGACAATTGAAGAGGAAGTGTACGTGTGTCAACCTCCTGGTTTTGAAGACTACAAGTATCCAGACAGGGTGTACAAGCTAGACAAAGCTCTCTATGGTCTTCACCAAGCCCCAGAGCATGGTATGACACACTGTCATCATATCTTCTACAGAATGGATTCAAGAGAGGCACTCTGGACAAAACACTTTTCACTAAATCCATCAAAGCTGAGATTCTTCTTGTCCAAATCTATGTTGATGACATCATCTTTGGCTCAACAAATGATAGGTTGTGCAAAGAATTTGAGGCCCTAATGCACAAAAAGTTTCAAATGAGTTCAATGGGGGAACTCACATTCTTTCTAGGGCTGCAGGTTAAACAGAAGCCTACTGGTCTATTCATAAGTCAATCAAAGTATGTCAAAGACATATTGGAAAAGTTTGGCTATCAAGACACAAAAGTTGCAAGCACTCCAATGGATCCTCATAAACAGCTCCATACAGACAAAGATGGCATAGATGTGGACATTCATCTATACAGATCCCTTATCGGATCTCTCATGTATCTAACATCTTCTAGACCTGATATAATGTTTGCTGTTTGTGTGTGTGCCAGGTTTCAATGTTCACCAAAGGATTCTCACTTGGTTGCTGTTAAGAGAATTTTCAGATACCTTAAAGGCCAACCACATTTAGGCCTCTGGTATCCCAAAGACTCTCCTTTTGAACTAACTGCATATTCTGACAGTGACTATGGAGGTTGCAACATTGACAGAAAATCCACAACTGGTGGATGTCAATACTTAGGAGCAAGACTGGTCTCTTGGCAATGCAAGAAACAAACAACTGTTTCCACATCATCCACTGAAGCAGAATACGTAGCAGCTGCAAGCTGCTGCTCCCAGGTAATGTGGATTCAAAATCAGCTAAGAGACTATGGTATGAATTTCTTATCCACTCCTATTTATATTGACAATTCAAGTGCCATTAGCATTGTGCAAAACCCAGTGAAATTCCCCAAAACCAAGCATATAGAAATCAGATTTCACTTCATCAGAGATTGTAATGAAAAGAAGTTAATCCAAGTTACCAAAATACATACTGATGATCAGCTAGCTGATCTATTTACAAAACCTTTTGATGTAGGAAGGTTCACTTTCCTAATATCAAACATTGGTATGGTAAACATGGATTAATTGATTTTTATTATTATCAACTCAATATGCTAATTTAAGGGGGAGACACTGTTTCATTGAAAATCTGCACAAATTTACACTAACAGCATGAGTCTTTTCTCATGCTGCTAGTTCTTTTTCTCGGACTGCTAGTTATTTTCACTTGATCTGTCAAAGTGTGCAGGGTATTTAGGTAATTTTCCAAATGTGTGCGCGGGACCTAACCTTTTCGAAACCTTTAAAGGTCCCAGTTTCGTTCAGTTGTAACTACCAGTTACATATTCTTCTTCCACGGCCTTCTGCTTTCTCTCTGAACGATACACACATTCTCTTAAAACCCTAAACCCTAAACCGTCGTTTCTTGATCAATGGAGTTCGTAAAAGAACACAACTGCCTCCCATACACCCTGAAACACACTGACCTTGAACCGTTCCATGAGATGATGGACTTCCTCAGGCACTCCCCTATCCACTATGCCCTCAATATCAACCCCACTATATACATATCTCATATTGAGCAATTCTGGAATCATGCCTATGTTCAAACCATCAATGGAGTGCCTACCCTGACTTCCAAAATCGATGGTACTACCATCAATATCACCGAGGAGTCCATCAGACATCATCTGCATCTTCAAGATGCCACAGGTATAAAAGACCTATCTCTTACTGCTTTACACTTTGGTCTTCAAAATATCGGATATAGGGGCCCTGCTGATTCTTTTACTTTCTTGAAAGCACACTTTTCTCCTAAATGGAAATACCTTGTGCATATTATTCAGCAATGTTTAAGCCCCAAAAGAACTGGTTGGTCCGAATTTTCTTCAAATATTGCCACTGCCTTAGTGTGCTTTTCTACTGGCCAACAGTTCAATTTTTCAAATATGATCTTTCAAGGAATGTTAAGGCATCATTCCTTGAAGCATGGGAAATTTTTGATGTATCCTCGATTTTTAGCAAAAATAATTGCACACACCTGCACTACTTCAAATTTACATAAGAGGATATATGTTTCCCATAGGCACTCACTATCTTCAATCAAAAGGCTGATAAAGCCAAGTGCCAATTTTGTTAGTATTGATGCTCCATTGCCCTCTGCAATGATGAACATCATCACAAGAAACAGAGGAGAGGGGCCTGAGCAGACACAGCCCAACATTACTGCTTCAACCCCAGGACCCCAACCCACTCCTCATGATACAGATATTCCCTCTGATCCTTTTGTACAGCCCAATCGCCCACTACAATACTTATATAAAAGGAAAAGGGGACGAGGAGCTCCTTCCTCCTCCTCCCTTAGACAAGAGCCATATATCCCTGTGCAGGAGAATCCTTCTGCACAGAATATCCAAAGGGAACCAATTGAGGACACTCCCAACCTCAATCAGGAGGTGAACATCTCTTCTGAGACTGTTCATATGGGCTTTGTGGCTGGCACTACTGATGTCTCTGCACAAGAGGCACAGGACAGGGCCAACATCTCTAAGACCACACCCATGGCAACAGAAAGTGTGCAAACACGAGCTGGAAGTCCCCAGTACCAAGAAAAGAGGGGCCCAGAGGTTTCTACTTCTGGTGTTAATGTCAGTGATAGACCACAAACACCCCTGGTGTTTTCTGATCTTGAGACTAGCCTGCAACTGATGCTCTTAACGGATCCAAAGCTGAAACCTGTTGTAACAATGTTGGAATACCAAATGTCCATCATTGCTGCACAGGGGGCACAAATTCATGCACTCAAACAGGCAGAAGCTGCTCACAATCAGAAACTGGCTAATCTACACAAAGGGTTTACTCTTTGTGGAAATAAGCTCATCAAACTAGAGTAGTTGATTCAAACCCATGTGGCAAAGGTTGTAGGTCCTTCTGACCAAACCAATGCTTCCAAAAAGGGGGAGAATCAGGAAGTTCCTCAACCAGTCCAAGCAGCTCCAACTCCAACAGTCCAAGCAGCATCAACAGCTCCATCTTCTAGGCTAGCAGTCCCAACAACTTCTCAAGCTGTTAGCCTAGAAACTCAAGCTGCTTCTACAAGAGCAACTGGAGTTGTTATAAGAGAAGGTATTCAAGCTCCATCCAGTTCAGTCCAAGCTACATCTTCTGCTACAAAAGATAAGGGCAAGGGTATTCTCATTGAGTCTCCAAAGCACAAATTTTCTTCCAGAGAAGCCCAGATTGCCTTTGATGCTGAGATTGCCAGAAAGTTAGCAGAAGAACAAGATCAGGCCTTAGACCAGCAAACCCATGCCCCAATGCAAGATGATGAAACCTTAGGAGATTACCTAAGAGGGTTTGTGGTAAAGCAAGGTGAAAGGAAGAGGAAGATGCCAACTGGGCATACCAAGGCTGAAAAGAGAAGATTCTTAATCAATTTTGCCGTTGCAGCAGATATTCCAAAGAAGATTGCTCAGTCTATGACTACTGAAAGGCTGCAGGAAATACATGATAAAGAAATGGAGAAAAAAAAGAAAATAAGAGTCTCTTCAGAAGTTCAGCCAGTACCAAAAGTTCAACCGTCCCAATCTGTCCAACCATCAACATTACCAGTCCATCCTGAAGCTGCCAATGCACCTGCTCCCACTAAGAAACCAGTCCAAACTGAAGCTGCCAGTGCACCTGCTCCTACTGATCAACCTACTGTTTCTGTTCCATCATCTGTTAAGAGGGTGATTTTTCAGCACCATTTGCAAAAAGCTATGGAGATAGAAAAGTTGATTGATCAACATGACTTTACAAAGCCAGAAATCAACTACTGGTTTGCTAAGTCATTGGATGAAAGAAATTTAAGGGTCAAGTTTGTGATAAGGAGAGAATCTGGACCAGAAGAGGAGTTTGATACATTCTGGCAGATGGTTCATAAGCTGACCAGGGATGAGCTGATTAAGATGTACCACATAGGATCTGTTTCTCAAGTTAGATCTGATCTTCCACAAGTAAAACAACTCATCAGAGATCTAAGTTCAGTTGCTGATGCTGAATTTGCAAGAAAAGAAGTGGAAGATGCTGAGAAGAAAGGGAAACAGATCAAGGAAGTTCATATTTTTGTCAAATCCAGAACCTACAGAATCACATTCAAAGATGGATTTGGTATTTTCTTCAATCTCGAGTTCTATAATTTTTCAAAAGATATGCTGCTCCAAATAAAATCAGTTAGGATATCTTGTGATAAAGAAGAGATGAAGAGAGAATTTTTGAAGGCTGTAGATCAGAAGCTTGCACAGTTGTAAGTTTTTGAAAGCCTTGGTTTGTATATAACAGCTTACTTTTTCATTTCCTTATTTGTATAGAACTTAAAGTCTTGTATAAAGAATTTAAGTTAGGGGGAGATTGTTGGGAAATAGTTTAAGTATACTCAAGCTGTTAGTTTAGACTTCTCAGACTGTTAGTAGATTTTCTGTGTAAATACAAAGTTCATGTTGCTAGTTGAAGAAACTCGAGCTGCCAGTGTAAAAGTTCAAGCTGCCAGAGCAAAACAACTCAAGCTGCTCAGTTCATGCTGTCAAGTCATTCAAGCTGCTCAACAGTTTCATAAACAGAATGTGCTGATTTTCAGGGAAGATATCTACACGAAGATTCCAGCATATCTACTATCAGAGAAGTCATAGTCCTTCAAGGAAACACGTCCATAAAGCAATATAAATAGACAGAAGATTGTATAGAAGACACACGCATAGAATAAGAGTTTTTCTGCATTTTTGAGTCTGTAATTGCTTTATTGTTTAAGTTTTCTTAATCCTCTAAGGTTGTAAAACCCTAAGAACAGTTTGTGTTCTTCGTCTAATCAAAACAGATTAGAGGTGATTGTAATCAGTGAATTCAGCAATACAAACAGTCTTGATTACTTCGTATGTTTTATGCTTTATTGATTCTGAAAGTTTTTGTTAAAATAATTAAGTGTTATTCCGCAAACTTCTTAATTAAACTTTGATTCAAAGCAAGATTATTGATTTATACTCTGATAAATTCAAATCAGTTAATCTTGGTTATTCATAATTTTCATAATATTCAGATCCTGACAGCATTTATCCTACCCTTCTAAACACATTTATGTGTTTCCCCTTCCCCAACTTTAAAGATTGTGTCGTCCTCGACACTACGGAGACTAAAAACAGTTATGTGAGCAGAGTAATATGTAGGTAGCAGAGATAGTGCAAGTAAAATGTTCATTAAGCATAGCATGCAATGGTTACGAAATCTAAAAAGTTTAAGGTGCCAACACGAACACCACGCACATATTTGTTATGGCCTAGGGCCATTTACACAACCGAGTACCAATTGTTTAAAAGTTTCAAGGACCATAGTTTGTTAAAGAAGATTGCACGGAATCAGGAAATCAGTATTCATCAGGAGACGTCAGATGAGATGTGTGGGTTGAGACGGTGTGGGAACTGCGGCGGCCGACAGCCCGTTCGAGCTCCTCTACCCTCGATTGGAGGCTAGCGAGCCAACGGGAGTGAGCTCCCACCGAGATTCCGTGAACATTGACATCATGTTTGAGCTTGTCAACCTCCGAAAGGACTGCACTGTTTGCTGCCAGTAGTCCTTCCACCGCATTCTTGATGGCGGTAAGTCGTCCTTCCAATACATCGTTATCCGACAAGTGTGCTTGTGATGAACCTCCCTTCTCAAACTTCACCTCAGCTTTTACAAACTTTACCTCATCCTTCTCAAACTTAAGCTCACCTATTCTTGCTTTACCCTTGTCTAGAGTTTGGTCATATCGATAAAAAGATCGGCTTGCAGGGATGATTGAAACAGTACCGTGCGCGGGGTCCCTAATCAAAAAGGTGCCCGAAACTTGCTCAAATTGTAAGCCCGCCATGGTATGTCGTGTAAACCAGACATCATTGGGTCCTAATAACCGTGGGCTCGCCCCTTCCGATATGACTCCCATATTGATAAACAATTCACTAAGCATCCGACCGTAAGGTATTTCCATGTGTGGTTTCACGAGGGTCGCTTCCCAAATATTCTGCATCATGATGTAAGCAAGGGAGATGGCCGGTCTACCCGTGAGCAAAGCATGAATAAGTATGACCTCGCGGATTCGAACGGCAGTGGTATTAGCGGATCTTGGCAGGATATTGAAGACAATAAGCTTCCACAAGACTTTGGCCCAAGGGCGAAGATCACCCTGATAGTACTTGGAGTAGACCCTCGCTTGTTCGATCGTAAGATTGAAAACCTCAGTTAGCTTTTTAGCCCATCCCTCTGAATGTCTCAACACCCCACTAGATAAGTCCTGTTCCGTCCAAAATTCCCTTGCTACCGGGATGTCAGTATCGAAATCAAAATAATCACACAATTCCTTCCTAGAGACTACCACCTCTTTCCCATTAATACGACCCCGTAATTCGAAGTCATATTCTACAGCCCCCTCTCTTCGGATCAGAGTTGTCATCCATTCATAGATTTCAGTTTCATGAACATACGGAGTTTCGATTTGCAAAGCCCCCGACCACCCAATGCGATCAAAACTCTCGATAATCCCAAAGTGTTTAAAATCCGATTCTTTAAGAGTCTTTTCTATGAAAAAGTGCGTGGGTGGTTCGGAAACCGGTGGTGAGGGTGGTGGTGAAGGATACTCGATATTGATCGGGATAGGGGTGTGCACACGCATTCGTGGAGTGCGAGTGATACGTCGACGAGAGTTCCCTGTGAATTGTTGTGACATCTATGCACATATAGCAAAGAGAAACGGAATTTAGCACAATTAAATGCACATAATGGCACACAAGCATGTGAATCTCGATGGAGTTCGAAGAACCCGGTGAGAAATACATAAATGTTAAGTGCAACGTGTTCCATGAAGGTGCAAGTAATTCAATATAGTGGCCATTCTCCATGAATTTGGTGCATGTGCATGAACGATGAGGGTAACATAGCATGGCAAGATTTTGTCGTGACGTGCATGATTATGAGCGACAAATGGATCGATTAAAATCCCGAATCAAGAATTCGTAATGGAGTAACATGTCCATCCTAATTTTTGCAGAGAGTAATGCATCTCAACTGGAAATTATCACTTAAGATGGAATTTCTAAACATGTCACAGTGAGAAATTCATTAAAACCCTATATTTAGAAATTAACTAGAAAGGCATGAAATGTGTATATTCTAGCATGTTGCACACGACTAATGACAAGGAAAACCTCTGAAACATGTTTATCTTCAACATCTTGAAATTAGGGTTTAAACATGGTATGAACTAAAGTAGTGAGTCTTGCTGGAATGGAAGAATAATAGCAGAATATATACTTACATTGATGAGTTTGATGAAGGAGATGAGTGATCTAGCCAAGAATGCACGTTTGTTGAAGATTAGAGAGCAAACAGAGAGCTAAAATTCGGAGTGTTTTTGAGAGAAAAATGAAGGAAATGAGGTGAAAACAGGTTTAAAACCGCTGGAATGCATCGAAGCGCAGACGCAGGCGCAGCCCTGCGCTGGCCGGTGCGCCGCTCTGCTGCTAAGCGATTTTTGTGTGTGCTGTTTGTAGTGTTTGGTCCCCCCAAAAACTAACGAATTGTCTTACAACGTACCGAATTTTGTCCTCTATTTGTCCAAATTTTCGCCTCCCTTCGGCTCGGGATTTGCATCTTCTTGAGGGATAACTTTTTCCCCAACTTAGTTGGTTGCAATATTTACCACCATAATATAGGATGAACTATTATTGACTAACTAAATTAAAAGAGCAACAAACTAAGGCGTACTAAAATTTAATCTGCAAAAATTAAAAGCACACTTTCGTGGTGAAAACGATTGCACTTAGCATGTGCAACAAGCCTTTAAACCCCTCAGTAGCCTGAGTGGACGAGTTATAGTCTCGTGAGGGTTTCTATGGAACACACCCACAAAGTTCACTGGATTGCCTTCAAGAAAGCGCTAAGTTTAATGTCTTCAGCCAGACATTTTGGAACTCTTTAGTATTTAAGTGATATCTTCTAAGACCATTGTCTCAGATGATATAATTTCATTAACAGCCCATTGTACAAATAATTTTAATCTGTGTCCGTTCACCTTAAACGGTTCACCGCCTTTTTGATCTATTATTTCAACCGCACCATAGGGGTAGACGTTAGTTACTGTGTATGGGCCTGACCACTTACTTTTTAGTTTGCCTGGGAAGAGCCGCAGGCGTGCGTTAAATAGCCAAACTTTGTCACCTTTATTAAACACCTTTCGTTTAATTATTCGATCGTGAAAAGCTTTTGTTTTTTCTTTGTAGATTTTAGAACTTTCATAAGCTTCCTTACGTATTTCTTCTAATTCGTTTAGTTGGTGTTTCCGATTTATACCGGCTGCTGTGAAATTGAGATTTGCATTTTTAATGGCCCATAAGGTTCGATGCTCTAGCTCAACCGGAAGATGACATAATTTCCCATAAACTAGCTTATAGGGAGACATACCAATAGGGGTTTTGTACGCTATACGATATGCCCAAAGTGCATCATCTAATCGTATTGACCAATCTTTCCTATCGGGTCGTACTGTTTTTTCTAATATACGCTTGACCTCCCTGTTAGATACCTCTACCTGTCCACTAGTTTGTGGGTGATATGGGGTGGCTATCTTATGTGTTACTCCATAATGCTTAAGTAGTTTGCTAAAGTACATATTTTTGAAATGAGAACCCCCATCACTGATTATGGCTCTAGGGATTCCATGGCGAGAAAATATATTACGTTTAACGAAGTGGCAAACTACTTTGTGGTCATTAGTTCTTGTAGCTTCGGCTTCTACCCATTTAGAGACGTAATCAACTGCCACCAAGATGTATTCGAAACCGTATGACTTAGGGAATGGTCCCATAAAGTCTATGCCCCACACATCGAAAATCTCTACTGTAAGAATTGGTGTCATAGGCATTTGGTCTCTTTTTGAAATACCTCCTATCTGTTGGCATCGTAGGCATGACTTAACAAACTCGTAGGAGTCCTTAAAGATGGTCGGCCAAAAGAATCCACTTTGTAGGATTCGATGACCTGTCTTTTTAGCACTAAAATGGCCTCCGCATGCATACGAGTGACAGTGATTTAAAATATCATAATGCTCATTATCTGGAACACATCGCCGGATAATCTGATCTACTCCTATTTTGAATAAATCCGGCTCCTCCCAAATGTATTGTTTAGTCTGGGAGAAGAATTATTTTCTTAGATGTGAGTTCCAGTGGCCTGGGGTTTTCCCTGTGACAAAATAGTTCACTAAGTTAGCAAACCAAGGCACTTTTGCGACGAACAATAATTGTTCATCTGGGAAATTGTCCCGAATGGAGTCCAGCATATCAGTGGTGATTGCTGGCAGTCTTGAGAGATGGTCTGCTACTACATTTTCTGAGCCCTTTTTGTCTCGGATTTCTAAATCAAATTCTTGTAGTAACAGTATCCAATGAATTAGCCGTGGCTTAGCATCTTTCTTAGCCATGAGGTGTCGTAAGGCACTGTGATCGGAATACACAATTACCTTAGCTCCCCAGACGTAAGATCTAAACTTATCTAGCGCATACACTACTGCAAGCAATTCTTTTTCAGTTGTTGTGTAATGAATTTGAGCTTCAGAGAATGTTTTACTTGCAAAGTATATTACCACTGGCTTTTTGTCCACTCTTTGGCCAAGGACGGCACCGACTGCGTGATCACTTGCGTCGCACATGATCTCGAAGGGTTGAGACCAATCAGGTGATTGCAGAATTGGTGCCTCCGTGAGCTTCAGTTTTAATGTATTAAACGCCTCGTTACAATCTTCATCAAAGTCGAACGGTGCATCCTTCAGGAGAAGGTTACATAGGGGTTTGGTTATGGCACTAAAATCTTTTATGAACCTCCTATAGAAACCTGCATGTCCTAGGAAAGAGCGAATCCCCTTAATATTAGTCGGCGGTGGTAACGAGGAAATTATTTGTATTTTGGCGCGATCAACCTCCATTCCCCTTTCAGAAACTATGTGTCCCAAGACTACTCCCTCTTTAACCATAAAATAACTTTTCTCCCAGCTTAATACCAAATTAGTTTCAGTACATCGCTTGAGAACTTTTTCTGAATGAGAGAGTCACCCTTCGAATGACTTATCAAATATCGAAAAGTCGTCCATGAAGATTTCAAGAGACCCTCCGACCATGTCTGAAAATATAGCCATCATACATCGCTGGAATGTGGCCGGAGCGTTACATAATCCAAATGGCATTCTTCGGTAGGCGAATGTGCCATACGGACACGTAAATGTCATCTTATCCTGATCCTCTGGGTGTATCGGGATTTGATTATACCCTGAATAGCCATCTAAGAAACAATAGAATTTCTGCCCTGCTAATTTCTCTACTATTTGATCGATGAATGGCAGAGGGAAATGATCTTTCGAGGTTGCGGCATTTAGCTTTCTGTAGTCGATACATACTCTCCACCCCGTTACAGGGCGAGTTGCAATCTTATCTCCTTCAGGAGTATCGACGACAGTGATTCCAGATTTCTTTGGAACCGTCTGTGTGGGACTAACCCATTGGCTATCTGATATCGGATAAATAATTCCAGCGTCTAGCCATTTTAACACTTCCTTCTTCACTACCTCTCTAAGGTTAGGGTTTAGCCTTCTCTGAGCATCTCTACTCGGCTTGGCTGTTGGATCAGTTATGATCCTATGCATACACAGCGTTGGGCTAATTCCCTTAAGATCTGCTATGGTCCAGCCTACCGCTTCCTTATATCTCGATAACACTTCTAACAAGGCCTTTTCTTGTGCAGCAGTAAGATCTATGGCAATGATTACAGGCAGTGTACTTTCAGAGCCAAGAAAAGCGTATTTGAGATGAGCTGGAAGTGGTTTCAACTCTAATTTGGGTGGTTGCTCTAAAGACGGTTTTGCTGATGGTGGAAGGTCAGTAGGAAGTTTCTCAATCTTATGTGTCCATGGTGGTTGAGTAGAATCCACTGACTGAACACGTTCAAGTTCGAACTCCTTAGCTTCAGGCATGTTATCTAGCTTATGCTCATTGTAGTACAAAAGCAGCTCCACTGGATCTTTGCATGTTATTGTTGATAATTGTTGTTGTATTAAATCATCAACTAGGTCGATCATGTAGCACTCTGAATCCAATGGTGCATTAGGTACATTGTTAAAGACATTAAGTCGCAGTTTGCGGTTTCTGAATCCTATGTCTAATGCACCTGTCCTGCAATTGATTTGAGCGTTGATTGTAGCTAAGAAGGGACATCCTAAAATGATTGCCGGTTGGCTTTCTTTGTAAGCACTATCTGAATCCAATACTAAGAAATCTACTGGATAGTAGAAGTCTTCGACCTTAACGATTACATCAGATAACATCCCTCGTGGTACTTTGGTAGACCTATCTGCTAATTGTAGGATGACATCTGTTGTCTGTAAGGTTCCTAGATCATGTTGGTCAAATAAATTACCAGGTAAAATGTTAACACTTGCCCCTAAGTCTAGAAGTGCTTTTTTAATTTGAATATCGCCAATAGTTACCGGGATCAAGGGTGATCCTGGATCTTTTAGTTTAGGCGGCAGTGAGCTAGTGATAACTGCAGTGACTTGTTCAGTGAGGTTGATTTGCTTTGGAAGAGTTATTTTAAACTTTCATTTTTTAGTACAAAGATCTTTTAAGAATTTAGCGTAAGAAGGGACTTGTTGTATAGCTTTGATTAAAAAAATGTTAATTTTAAGTTGATTAAAGATATCCCATAATTCTTCGTTTTTAGGTCCTTTCTTACCATAAGGAAATGAAGCTGGATATTCTAAGGCCGTTGGGTAGGGAGCAGTTTCAGTATTGGAACTCCCTTCCCCAACTTTAATCTCTACTGGTTTCTTGGCTTCTACTTCCTTAAAGGTTACTTTCTTAATTTTTGTTTCTACCTTTGACTCCGATCTGGGTGGTTCCTCTTCATAGGCAATTTCTACCTCGTCGTCTGTCTCACTCTCCTTAGGCATTTCTATTTTATTATCTACTTCCTTTCCACTCCTAAGGGTAGTGACTTTGTTAACTTCGTTCACTTCATTGACTTCATATTTCTTTTCTTTGCCATGGTGGTGCGATGGGTTAACTGTGGTGTTGCTTGGAAGCTTCCCTTCTTCTCGTTTAGTTAAGGACTCTGCAATTTGTCCCATCTGCCTTCCGAGCATCTCCATAGTTTTCGCTTGAACCATGGTTTGTTGTTTCATGAATTCCATAAACTCGGAAAACTCTTTCGAGTTCCCCGACACTGGTCGTGAATCATTTTCTTCTTTAGAGTCTTGGCGTTTATAGTACCGATCATCCTTTGTAGCTGAGGTCGATCCATATTGAAAATCCCGGTTTTGTTGACGAGGTTGCTCATATCTTGGCTTCGGGGGAGCATCATTATCTTGATTATCCCTCCAACTAAAGTTCGGGTGTTTTCTCCAACCCGGATTGTAAGTCTCCGAGTATGGGTTCTCCCGTTCTCTTCGTCGCCGAAAGCCAAAAGCTTCGTTCACATACTCTTCGTGCGTGAAGGTATGTGGGCAATTCTCGGTTGGATGAGAAGGGTCTCCACAAGTGACACAGCAGACCTGTGCCACTGTAGCCTTTCCCATTCCTTTCATCAACAGGTCCATCTTTTTGCTTAGTTCGGATATGTCAGATTTAACTTCCTTCTTCCATGCGTTGTCTATGCCCATAACTTGGACACCAACACTATTATCCGAACCCGCTTGGACTTTTAAACCTTTACTTAACTGGGTTAATAATTCCCAAGCTTTGTCATCTTCCTTAGCTAAAAAGGTTCCGCCTGAAGCAGCGGTAATCATATTCCTACTTTCTTGACTAACCCCATCGAAAAAGGTTTTAATTAGCATCCACTTAGGAATTTCATGGTGAGGGCATGTTCTTAGTAACTCATTTAACCTATTAAAGGCTTCGTGAAATTGTTCCCCTATTTTCTGTTTAAATCCAGTAATTTCTTTACGTTTTTCTGTAGTTTTGCTAATTGGGTGATATTCGGTTAGAAATTATTTTTTCATCTCATCCCAGTTAGTTATACTATCAGTGGGAAGCGACACAAACCAATTTTTCGCTCGTTCCTTCAAGGAGAAAGGAAAGAGTCTGAGTTTTAAAGCGTCTACGATCATTCCCCTAACGTGATTGGCCTTACATATGGCAGTGAATTCAGCTAAGTGCTCATACGGTTCTTCGCTTAGTGCTCCGCGAAAAACTGGTAATATACTAAATAGTTGTGGCCTAATTTCGGGTTCATTCTCATTAATTGGGTAGAGAATGGGTGATGGATCAGGGATATCACCCGGCCTATAATGGGATTCTACGGTTCTACAGTCTCCCATCGGTCTTTGGTTTTGTTGGACGTTGATAAGAACGTTATCGATGTTCTCGTCTTCCGAATTAATTATTTCTTCTTCCACGTTTACTTTAGGAGCAATATTTTTAGTTTCGTTCGCTTGAGTTGTGGCTCGCTTATTAGATCTAGCGGTTTTTTCGATTTCTGGATCAAACTTCAAATGTGAAATTCTACCAGAATATCGTGTGTGCATAAACCTATGAGGGCTAGATGAAGAATTTGAAGTAGTTACTTTCTTTTTGGTGAGAATCGATGCTTGCGCCACGATTCCCTTTTTCTTAATAAACTAAGGCAGTAATTCAAGCTTAAACTATTTTAATAGAATAATAGCAAAATAAGGAAACTCAAACTAAATTAAGTAAGCAAATAAGCAAATAAATTGAGATTAACTAAATTAACTAAATTACTCTAGAGAAAATTAAATAACTAAACTAAGCTAATTACTAAAATACGTGATTTAAGCGCAACCGCTCCCTGGCAACGGCACCAAAATTTGATGCGAGTGTCGTTAACCCGTCAAAAATACCACTAAATACCTTAGAAGCTAGGGTAAGTAGGGATCGTATCCACAGAGAGCGAGAGGTTAATTACACGTATTTAAGCGACTAGCATTGTAAAATAATTAATTTAGAAAGATTGATTTGGTTGTAAAAAGGTGATTGCTTGATTTATAAAACTAATTACTTGCGAAATTTGTGAAAAGAAAACTTAAGAAAACTGTTTGATTGAATTAAGTACGAGGATAACCATTCCCGGATTCCACACCTCGCTTTGTATTTAATTTATAAAAACGATATGAAGATTACAAAGACATAATCTTTGTTATAATTATTATTAGAATCGTTACGTGATCTTGGGCATAGCGCGTGACACGTTTGATTACTCGTCTTAATTAAACAATTAACTCGGCACGAATAATAAAATGTCTACGAACTATCTTGCGAAACGCAACACACAAATAATAATCATTCGTTTACAATCAAAATATAAGTAATAAAAACCATGCAAACTTAAAGTAATCGTTCATAAAATAAAACTTAGCGATGTGCTTCCTCCGAGAATGATTATGATGAGACTAGCCGGACATCGTTGATGCAATGCTCAAGAGTTGTGTATCCATCTTCGTAGCTTGACTCGTGTGTTCCTCGTACGTGTGTTCGCTCAAACAGGGTCCTTCTCCTTAGCCTTCTCCTCCAAAAAACGATCCTTTCTTCTGAAATATGACTTTGTATTTATAGGAAAAGCTGGAAAAACCCTAAAACCGTATTTTGTGAATTAATTTGTTCTGCTGAACCCTTGGTCTGGGCGCAGGGCTGCGCCCCTCTCTGCGCCTGGCTCTGAATTTTTGTCCTTTTTACGCCATATTAAACCGGATTTTGTTTACCTGCACAAGCACAGAATTTATTCAATAGCGACACATTCTATGACACTTTTGTACTAAAAAACAACTCTTTTGGGTTTAATAAACATGATAAATTATAACCCGATCAAAGGGTTCGGGCGTATATACGAGTGTTTTATCCGGATGAGGCTCAATAGCCAATCCGAAGGTGAGGATAGATTGAGTGAGGACGAGGGAGAAATGGCGGGAGTACAACAATACATAGGGTTCGGTGAGTGAGAGAATGTGCATGTGAGCGAGGAAGAAGCAGGTGAGGCAGCAGAGGCGGCGGATTCAGAACGAACCGTCTCTGTTGTTCGAGGGTTAGAAGCAACTTCTGAGGGTGACCGCAGCCCTATCAGCCGGACTACCCACTCAAAGACCATTAGTCCGATGGTCGAACTAACCCCCACCACCCACTTAGCATCCTCCCAACAGGGTGCTATTTCATTCCACGGGGACATACCACATACGCCATCGCCCTCTCATTCGGAGAGTGGCGGTGTTGAACGAGGTCACACTCCACCCCACGTGACCGAACCTCTTTTATTCACGATTCCATCCCCACAAATACACACAACGCACGATGCCTCTGTGGCATCCCCTAGAGCTGCCTCTGTGGCAGTTCCACAAACTTCTGGATCTGAGCGTCCCATAGTGGAGCCAGAAAAGATAGAAGGAAGACCTGAAGGGGCTCCATCAACGCCATCCACTTCAGGCCATCTCCCAATTAACTTGGAGATGTTAACGACAGCTCTTCGTGCTGCCGGAGTTGTTACACGGGCTGACCTGGACGCCCAAAGGAGGCTGCTGAGGAACGTCACACCGCCCTTCTCTCACTTATAAAGGGTAAGGGTGTCGCTTCTGAGGATCTGCCTCCACCAGGATCCCATTCAGTCCAAACACAAATTGCAGAGCTCTCAGACAAAATCGATGCGCTGAACCGTCTTATCCTTCAAGTCCATGAGCAACTGAACTCCAGAATGGACCGCCTAGAATCGGCCGTCATTGAGCTACAGTGCCATCCTCAGGCTGAGTCCCAGAAACGAAAGCATGACGATCAGGACGACCCTGATCGCCATGAGGGGGAGAAACGCCAGAAAACTCAGTCTGAGGACCCCATGTTGATTGAAGGGGGAGCTATCTCCGAAAGAACAGAGATTCAGGGGTCCATGGATCAGAGTTATGAGGCTCGGGAGACGCTAATGATAGAGTATGAACCTTTACGGATTGAACGTCCAGCTCCTTTAGATCCTATGTCAGCAATGGTGGAATATGAACCTTTATATGAAAAAGTCGAAATCATATTAGTGTCTGACTCAGACTCAGACTCTGATACTGATAACGACTATCTCTTTCTCACACCAAAGCCTGAACCTCAATCACCGCAAAAATCATCCTCCCCGGTTGAATTTTTGAATTCCCCAACCCATGCACCTCAAGAAGAAATAATTTCTACCATCCAAACAACTTCACCTTCTCCCATAGAAACTCCATCAATCCAAATCACTCCCACAATAAAAGAAATCCCATCAGTTAACCCTACCCCAACAGTCCAAACAACCCTTCCAACTCAATCAACTCCGCCAGCTCACATTGTCGAATCATCAGGGTCCCGAACTGTCGACTGCTTTGATACAAGAGACGTCACCGCAATATATGACATGACAAACGTAGAATGGATCCGATGGTATTCAAGGGGTAAAGTTCATTCTCTGGATGCAGAAACGAGAGAAGAATTGAGTCAGGACCGGAGGGCTCGAGTCTTGAAACTTCTTGAAGCTCCTCCCACCGAATTAGAAGAGCCTCCGGTCCAAGGGTTAAAAGAATTCTTGAGAAAGTTCACGGCTGAACAGTTTCAGAACCCTTTCTTAGAAGAAAGATTCAAGATGGTATTTAGAAAGAAGTCGGGGTCTTTCAGTAGACGTCTTCTGATGGTCATGACCGATGCATCTCGAGCCGTTCAAGCAGAATATAATCAGATGATGCTAAGGGAAAAGAGAGATAAGAGCAAATATTGGTCTAAATCAAAAATTGTAAAGATCAATTACATCCATATGTACAAAAGAGCCAGAGTATTCACTCCAGCCTTTGAGGTACTCAGAGAAGACGGAACGGTTCAAGAATTGCATGAAAGTGATCTTGATTTTGCAAATATAGACGACATCGAGCTTCTGCACAACAAGCTAAAAAACAAGATCAAGGGTCGTCTGACTCACATGACTGCAGTTGCAGCCCTGGCCCGAAGCATGAATCACCGCTCAATTGTAATGTGCCTCAGAGATTTTCTGATGGCAATTGAGAGTGCATTAGTTAAAGTGGGTCTGAAATCTCCTGATCAAGACATATTTTTGTTAGACCACTATCCGGCCTATAAAGTACTGTTTCGAGGACAGCCAGGTGTTATATTTTTTAACCAGAAAGGTTACAAAAGGTTCATGCGCTTTGAGGATGTTCCCTGTTACTCCGACGGTACCCTCAGATTGGTTCGAGCCGCGCTTAATCAGAAAGTTCAAGATTTTGACGCTCAACCAAATCCGGAACTCAGATGCTCAACAAAGGAGATTCAGGACATCCTCAGCGGCATAGAATACCTGAACGAAAGGCTACATATGAGACAAGTGATCAGACGATTCGACGCCATCCTTGGACTCCGCGAATCTACCGACCATGCCAAAGTTCCAGGTCCTCCACGTTGATCGAAAAGGGGGAGATTGTTAGACATTTATTTTCGATCATGTGGAGTTATTTTGTAATAATTATTGTGTTAATGTTAGTCTTGTATTTATTTCCTTTGTAATTTATTTCTATGTAAAAGGCAAGGGGCTAAATGTGACAATGCTCCATACTTAATTAAAGGAGCCTATGTATAGCTCCTAGGGTTTTGAAATGAAAGACTCGGTTGAAGATTCTCATATTACTGCAGCCGCCATTTGCTAATATTCTGTCAACATTCATATTGTCTTCTTCATCATTACATAATTATTGAGCTTGATTCTTGTGTTTTGATAAAGAAACATTAAAGTGCTGATTTATAAAGGGAATATATTATAACAAATACCACTGGCAGTGTACCAGTCGTAAATAGTATGGCTTGAAGCTGACCTCGGGAATTATCGAACTCAGGGTTCGGTGAATAAAGTCGAGATACCGATACTAGGATTATCACTAATATCTAGCCACTTAAAAGGGGAAAATGATGGATTACCTACAAACTAAACTAAACTAAACTACGAAATACATGAATGCACCTAAGATAAACTAAGATACTTAAACTAAAATGAGAGATAAAGAAAGACTACGATGATCTAAACTATCAAAAGCAAATAACTAAGATAAAGATCAAATAAACACCCACTTGGAATTGTTCTTTAGGATTTATGAAAAGGAATTAAGTGAATAAACACTCAGGATGATTTAGTTGAAACAGAAAACAAGTTAGAACTAAATCCAACCGTTTTAACATTTAAAGCACAAATGTATGTCAATCAAGTGCGTACAAGACAATTAAAGAACACATCCCGCTAATTTTAGGAATCAAGTATGGAGTTCTCCAGTATTCCGCAACTCCATAAAACTAGCGAAAACATGCATTTTACGAAAGAATCAACCAACTAAAACTAGCTTTTAAAACCAAAACTTTCTACACGTCAAGCGCTCGGAATCGGTTTCAAACATTCATTTTAATCGAACAAACACATATCTTATTCATGAAACTTAAAGATCAAATTAACCCTATGATCACAATAATGCTAAGGATCAATTTCATGCAATAACTTCACAATTTATCAACTAGTTACCATATCATAATCACAATAATGCTAGAAATGGCGACAAACTAACAAATCACACAAAATTGATAAAGTTTTTAAAATCAGCATTTAAATTCAGTTCTCATGATCACAATAATGATAGAAAATCAAACTTAACACTGATTTTGTTAATTCCAACGCATCAATCAAATCATACACAATTGAGACATACACTTTTCCAACTAAAACATCAAAATCTTTTCATATATCCATCAAGAAACAAAATCCAAGTGAGTGTTAACAAGACTACTCACTAATCATACTAATAACAATAAAATAAATGAAATCTAAACTAAACAAAACCATTTCAGAAAGTTTAAGGAAAGATTGTACCAAAACTGTAGCTAACGATGATGAAATAGGAGAAGAAATTGTAACCGAATGCTTGAATCACCAAGGAAAACCGAATGCTTGAGCTAATCTAACCCTAACTATGCTTGAATAACGAAAACCCTACCTACACCTACTAATCGCACCTTAAAGTGTGTGAAAATTGCGGGTATACTAAGATAAAAACGAAGATTGCCCTAAATTGGTCGCTGCTCTCTTTTTATATATCTGACGTGCCGTGGTCACGACAAGATGTCGTGATCACGATCTTGGGTCGCGGTCATGATCCCAGGTCGTGGTCATGACGTGTCAGATTTCAGCAAACTGCAATGTGGCTTCAGAGGAGATCGGCTAAGACGTAGATTCAACGTTTTCACTTCATTTTCCATCCTTTTGGCAACATGGCGGCTTCAAACCTACGAAATATAAAATATGAAGCAAATCAGTACCATTTCTACATAAATCGAAGCAAAAACCGCCAGAATGTAAGGCAAAATGATACGAAATGTATATACAAAAGATGTCATATCAAATAACCCCACACTTGAGCATTGCTTGTCCTCAAGCAAACCTGCTCAAAAATATCCTAAGCTAAACCTCATCTCAAATAACTCTCACAATCATAACGCGTAAATAGACTCGATAGCAATAAAGATCCGTAAAAGAATGCATTTGAAACTAAGAATCGCAAGAAAGAGCTATCTAAACTAAGAGACGCAAAAACTATGAAATAACATGTTAGATACTTTCGAACCTAGCAGCATGAACTAACACCACACAAGGATTTCACTCAACACTCATACGTGTATAGGCCAATGTGTATATATGCACAAAAATCCATCTCGGTGCCAAGCATGTCAACAATATAAGCATAGGCTTGAAAGTAAATCACATCTCCATCACATGTAATGAAAACTCAACACATAAAGGACTTATGGGATTTACGGTGGCTAAGGCTAAGGGTGTGGATAATATGGGAAACAGTGGGCAAAAACAAAATAAACGGAACCGATCTGACAGATGAAAAGGCAGCCGAACACAACTAGAAATAACAAAACTATGTACAAAAAGAACCATGAATAACAAAAATAAAACTAACATCTAACTATATACAAAGCTGAAGCATCCCTCAATTATACAACTGCTAAGAACCAATGTAAAACTGAGGAATTTATTATTTCCTTTTCTTTTCTTTTCTTTCTCTTTTTCTCATTATATATATATATATATATATATATATATATATATATATATATATATATATATATATATATATATATTTGTTTCTTTTTATCTCAATAAAATATCATTGGATCCATTGATCATAACAACTATCATGACTGACACTCAAAAACCACAACTAATACTAATCTAGAATCGGTGTCGATCTAGAAAGTGAACCGCTGAATGAAAAAGCATCAGGGGTACCCATCAAGCTAATATGAAATCAAACCCATCGGATATATGCATCAAGGCTCAATAGAATGAAAAACAGCTATAAGAACTATAAAAATAGAATACCTAATCGCTGCACTTCAAATCAGATCCTAAATAAAGGTAAAAGAAAGCAAAAAAAGGCTATAAATGGCTCATAGTGTGGTTGTCATCGAAATGAAAGGAAAAAGGCTCAAAAGGGCTACTAGAGGAGTATAAAGGGTGAAAGATGAACATAAGAAAGCTAAAAATGGGATATCCTAAAGATGCCTCTATATGTGTGCCAAATTTTCAAAATTTGTGATTTTCACAGGTATTTAAATTCAAGTTCTACTTCTATTGGTCAATACATGCATAAACACACATCAAACGAAAATGAGCATAAAAATGATGCTATACGGCTCAAATTCTCACGAATGAATGATAAGGGTAATATTTGTGTTAATATCATGCTGTTTCGGTTAAAAAATTCACAACATGCAATCAAAACGTCTCTCATTGTTCAAATAGCATGAAACTCACTAAGTCAATATCGCATGCAATCTAAACTGAACAATATTACTAGAGAGTCTAACGCGTTTAAAAACAATAGAAAATTTTGAAAATCGGCTAAAATTAGGATACACATGCATAAAATGCACTAAAGCAGGCTAACTTCGGACAAACAGCTCAAAAAGCCAAATTTATCACCCCACCCCACACTTAAGATAGACAGTGTCCTCAATGTCTAAAACAGTATGCACAAGTATGGAATGAACAATAAACAAGAACCGAAAAAAAAACTCCCCTGGATAGATGAACGTTGCCAGGTGGATCTGGACGATGAAGCTGAACTGACTGCCAGCGAACATCTCTGCCATGGTCCGACCTTATGAAAGCAATCAATCACAACATAATCAGACCATGATGTAGGCAGCAATAAACGATAATATAATATGTACAGACCAAAATAGAAAAAATAAAGTGCTAAAGTGTAAATGTTTAAGTACATAACCAAAAGATAAGAAAAGAAAATGTCCAAGAGTCTAGAGATTCAGCCGAGGAGGACGTGTGCGGCGGCGATGATGCTGGTAAGTCGTAGTGAATCTGCCACGAGATAGCTCTGAAGAAGCAAATCAAACAGACTCTGAATTGGTGGGCTCACTTGGGATAGGCTCAGAAATGAGAAGCTGGATTGGGGCCGTGGTGAGTGGGGTAAGAAGTCGAGAGGGGGAAACATGAGGTGTGGGCTGACGAGGAGGAGAGGCGGTCTCTGGGATGTCAGAGGCGTGAGCACCACCAGTACTAGTGGTGGGGGTAAGGGGTCAGCAGCTACGTAAGGAGGGCTCATGGTGACATCTGGGGCATGCTGCTCGTAATAATGCTCTAATGATTTGTGAGTGAGAGGATCTGTAGTGTAAGAGCACGCATAACCCTAGGCTGAGCAGAAGTGGTGGCATCATCAACGAAAACAGGCCTCATAGGGGCAGTTGAGGTGGATGGTGCTGCAGCAGATGTGGATGCCCCGTCCCCGTGAGTGCCAGGGACTGAGTGATGGGGTGTCGATACTGTGTCAGCAGGCACCATCTCGTGCTCCTGCTCGACATCATCCTTAGCATTTGGATCTCCTATCAATCTACCACTCGGAGTCAGCATGTGCATCGATTTCAACGTGTCTATGTAAATGACTGTGTGTGTGCCATCGGGATCAACTGTCAATCCTGCTGCAACAGTCGCGTCTGCAAAGATGCCTAACCCTCGCGCAAGTCTAGTGATGTACATCCCACCAAGTAAAGGACTACTCCTTTTCAAACTCTTACCTTGTAGGAAAAATGCAAGCCAATATGCAACCTGAATCATGCATGTGGGATCTAGCAAACGGTGCATAATCATTAAATCTCGTGTGGATACTCCTCCAACATGCCATCGACCCGCAATGCTAGATGAGATAATACGATGAAGAATACGATGTGCTGGGTCTCGAAAGGCTGTAGCTTTCGACTTATGGGAGTGAAAACGACCCTCTGCTACCGTCTCCCAAAATGTCAATGCCTCAGCACCACTCACGCCATCCTTAAATGCACTATCAAATGATCGATCTCTCACCTCATCCTCAGAATATATACCCATAGCAAGTGCAAACTGGTGCAATGATAACCTTATGTGCACACCCCCTAACCTAAATTGAAGCACCTCAACATTAGAGTAACTCGAACACTTCTCCTTAAATCTCACGGTGCTAAGAAATTCAAGTGTGAGCTCCCGATACACGGGCTCATCAATCTCCAAAGGTTCAGTAAAGCGGGAGGGTGTGCTAAGAATTCTCGAAGGCGAGCAGAGATATCAACAGAGTCCACGGCTGTCCAGCTAACAGTGCTAGAGGGGTGTACAGGTCTATGGAAAAGAGACTGAAGCTTCTTGCGATGGATGGGATCCTGAAACTGTAACCACCGGTGGAGGCTGTTTTGAGGTAGTAGTGGATCAGGTTGAGCACGAGGTGGTGAGGATGGCTCAGGGGAAGGCGGTGGTGTAGCTATGCGAGCTCGTGTTCTTCTGCGTGCCATACCTGCAAGATAAAAGCATATAAGAACATAACTAGTAAAGCATAGCACACGAACAACTCAAGATAAGTCAAACGAAGTAACTCAACATCAACTAGACTAGAGGACTAAAAATAGCTAAAAGAAATTGAAATGCGACTATATATATATATAGAAATAAAGAAAGAAATAAATAAAAAAAACTAAATAAATTATGAAAGAAACTAGATTAAGAAAGAAACTAAAATATGTAGAGCGCACTTGAGATTAGAAGCAACTTTAAGGCTCATCTTAATAGAATTGAGACATCATAACCCTATATGCATAAGTATGCATTCAAACCGCAAGTTGATCAAGAAAGCTAAAAGACCTCAAAAGGGAACTATAAACAAATCAAAGCAAAGATTTAAACTTAACATATACGAATCGAGAAGTATTAATTACCAAGAAGCTAGGCTAAAGACATATTTACAAGGATGGAATTAAGCTAACACGGAACATTGAGGCTAATTCGAATGCGACCCAACAAGAACAATTGGGGCTGCTTTAGATTCAATATATATATATATATATATATATATATATATATATATATATATATATATATATATATATATATATATATATATATTATATAGAGGGAGGTTCAATTGAGAACTTTTGTGCATCGAGGTACAAAAGTATCTATATCATCCATTAGATCAAAGAATTGTATGGATTAGATTAAATGGTAAAAGGGTAAATAATTGGACAATTTTATGCATCTTGTGCATTACAAAAAAAACATGGAAGGGCATTTTGGGTATTGTGTATACCTCATTAAATTTAATATTTTAACAAATAACTAAATAACAAATGTTAAAATATATTCAATTGATCACTTCCAAATTTAACAAAAGTCACACAAATTCAAAATGAATGATGGAGATATTGATGCATTTCATATTAATAGTTCAATTCGTGATGCATATCGATATTATTTATATAAAATCTATACAATTCGTGATGCATCACTGTTAATCATCATGGTCATATTCATCGTTTATCATCATCGTTCATCATCGTCGTATTCATCGTTTATCATCATCGTTCATCTATGCATAGTGTTCATCATGGTGCATCGTTGTTAATCATCAACATCATTGTTCCAAGGATACATCAACGTGTTCATCATCTTCTTCTTCGTTCATCGTGTTCATCGTGTTTCATCGTATTGTTCATCATCAGTTGCATCTCTTGTTCATCATGTTCATCATCATCGCGATGGCGGCGGCGGCGGTGGTTGGCGGGGTTTCTCGATGCATACGGTGTAGAGGGGGGAGAGAGAGAGAGAGAGGTGGTTACAACAAAGGTGATGGTGGTGGTGGTGGTGGTGTGGTGGTGGATACGGTGGGGAGAGAGAGATAGAGAGAGAGAGAGAGAGAGAGAGAGAGAGAGAGAGAGAGAGAGAGAGAGAGAGAAAGAGAGAGATATGAGGAGGTGGTTACTTTTTTTTGAATATTTATTCCTTATTTATTTCTAAATTACTTATCATAATTAATTCCATATATTTAATTTTACATATTCAATATTCAAAAATTACCCTTAATGCACCCTTGTTTGATTCTTCGGTGCACAAAAGTTCCTAGAGGTGCCTCGGTGCATAAAAGTTCTCAATTGAATCTCAATCTATATATATATATATATATATATATATATATATATATATATATATATATATATATATATATATATATATATATATATATATATATATATAACAAACAATTATAATATGCAAATGAGTTCCTATTGAAAATCAGCCCTATCAACCCCCTAACGAAAACACCAACATGCAATCAACGACAAACAACGTCATATAATCCGAAAGCAGCAGCAAGCATAAGATGGTTTCACAAACTAGAAAATCTACCATGAAAACCGACTACATTAGCCTAAGGTCTGGATAATTGCAAAAACATGCTATTTAAACCCTTAATTGCTAATTCGAACCAGAAAGATGCACAACTGAAAAGTATATCAGCTTTAAACCTGAAATGTGTGCGTGAAATGCGATCAAACAAACAACACACAGGACATATACTTCATAGACAATTCATCAGGGGAAAATTTTATGTGAATTGTACCAAAACCTCCCCAATCATGATGCTCAACAATAAATTCCATCAGATATAACCATACATACTCAATCAAGAACGCATGAGCCTGAAAATCACGAATTAACTAGGGTTTTTGGTACAAAAATCGTGTCTCTGTGTGTGTGCTCAATCAGACTAGCAGAACCCTAGGATGTTGCAAGAATCACAAGAAAAGGTAATGCAGACGTACTGGAAATGCTGCACACAATCGGAAACAAGATGGAATCATGTGAATCAAACCCAAAATCGGACTTGAAATGCTTAAGGCAGAAAAATCATGTTGCTGCTGTGTGTGTGCGTGAACAGAGTTCAAAAACTGCATAATGTGCTTCACAAATCAAAAAGAATAGAAAAGAAATGTACCTGCACTGCTTGATGGTGAAAACGAATGAAATGATACCCAAAATTGGAGCTTTGTTCCTGTGTGCGCTGTGCGTGAACAGAGAAGAGAAGAGGGAAAGGGGAAAACAAAAAAAATCGAGAGGGATAAAGGGTTTTTTAAATTGAACGCAGGCTGTTTATTTATTAATTTTTTTGTTTTCTATTTTTTGTTTTTTTTAAGAGGGGTGAAATAAGGGTTTTATTTGAGAGTGTAGTGGTCAGCAGGAGGGTCACGACCTTTCTGTTAAGAAAGGAATTTAGGGGCTGGTCATGGGGAGGTAGTGACCACTACCCTGACCATTACAGAGGAACTAATGCAGTTGAAATGGGCTAGGTCGTGAGGCAGGTAGTGACCACTACCATGATCACGACCCTTCAAATCAAAATTTTGATGCACATTCAGCTTTGCAATTAGACCCTAATCAGAATGATTTACAACTTTGATCAGACATGACCACCCAAACACCATCTCTTTAACAAATATTGAACAATAAAGCATTAAACAACCCATCAATAAAGATCAACGCTCGAAACCACATGTAGTCAACCCCACACTTATTTGAAACTAAAGATGCAAACATGAAGGAAAGTTCCTAAAATAGTCATGCTATGGATGGAAACTTAAACATCATAATGCATATCTCAATGTCATGCATAAGGATGTAAAAGCACTTATGCTAGAATGCAAACCATGGAACTAAAATGCATTGCAAGAAGTAAGCTAAAAACAAAATCTGGACAGATTGACTTTTTGAAAGTCAAACTGGAGCCACATAATTATTTGGCTAAACTATGAAAACCCATAAATATCGAAACGGAAAGTCATGTGACTCAAGAACGATATTAAGGTGAATTATCCACACTAAAAATGATGGCAAATTAACCAACAAAATGCATCCAATTTAAAAATAAAGTAGATTCACTTTGACTGAAAAAGTCCAACAGCATGAACTAGAATTAAAACACATTAAGCAAAACAAATTAAACATTAGCTATGGTAAAACCAGAGAATAAATCTCCAAATTTTGACCTATGTAACATAAATCCATTCAATTGTTACCCCACACTAACTTGAAAATAAACCTCTAAAATGATCAAGACCTTAAAGCTTTTATTGCGACTCAAAACTCAACTTAATTTTAACGAAAATTAAGACTAAAATTTAACTAAAATGCATGTGACATTTGCTAAGCAATTATGATAAAATTGAAGCTCAATGCATATCATATAACTAGTATATAGCAATATGAACAATGCAAGAGATAACTCATGATATGTAATTCAACTACAACTAAGAACACACTAAATGCAATATACTAGACTTAAGAGAAAACTCAGATTTGACTTTTAAAAAGTCAAACTGACTTCACAAATTTATTAAATTTTGCAAACTAAAACCTTAAATATCGAAACAAAAAGCCAAGTGACTTAAAGACGATCTAAAAAATCATTATTTAAGCTAAGCATTAAGAGAAATTAAGCTATGAAATGCAAGTAATTTAGAAATAAAGATGACTAACTAAGACTCAAAAAGTCAATCAGCAAATGAAAGAAATGAAACAAAGATATATGCTTTAAAAACAACTCCCCTAACATCAAACTTCCAATCCTAAGATACATAATCAATGTAATGGGGACTTATTTAACCTAAAAACAATCAAAGACATAAATAAAAATGCAAACGAATCAGTCTTATAAAGACTTCAACTTATGAAACATGCAAGATCAAAAGAAACAAACTAAATGTAAACAATATAATTAAGTAATTTTTATTGTCGGGGTGCCTCCCGAAAGCGCTTGTTTTTGGGGAGTCATTAGCTTGACTCGGCCACATGGCCTTTATTAGTCGAGAACATACCTGGGGTAATGGACTCATATCCGAGCACATCACCATCAACATGAAGCTTACCAGACTCTAACTTACTCAAATCAACAACCGGGAGCTTAGGCACATACTTTTGACCCTTTGTGCTTTCATTCTGCTTTTTCTTTTTGCTCTTCTTCTTCTTTCTCTTCCCTTTCTTGGTCGGGCTTGGAGATACCTGTTCAGAAGAAACAACCAAGTCAGTATTAGCATCTATAGTGTGAGAAGAAGTAGCATTAGGCACAAATGTCTCGGCTAAAATTAAATCCTCATCACTGTTGAAGTGCTTGGGCACGTCATTCGTTAGCAAACACACAGACTCCCTTGAATCAACTGCAACATTATGTAGCGTGAATGTTGCATTCACAAACTTCTCTACCTTCAAATATGGCATCTTTGAAGTCACCTTCTTAACAGATATAGAAAGCAATGAATCGGTAAACGAAGGGTATAAAGGATCAGCCTCGGCCATACAGAATGTAACCTCCTCACCTTGGACTCTCAAAGTAAGTTTCATGGATAAAACATCATTTAAGGCTCTAGATACCTTTAGGAAAGGTCTACCTAAGATGGGAGGAACGGAACATGAACTACTCATATCAAGCACAACAAGATCGACAACAAACTCAAATCTGTCAACTCCCAAACCAACTCTCTCACAAACTCCTACCGGTCGTCTCAAGGAACCGTCAGCTAACTGGATATCAATAGACGAAGGTTTAAGAGGACCCAAGTTCAGCTGCTGAAAGATGTCATGTGAGATGACATTAATGCTAGAGCTTAGGTCGGCTAAAGCATTACTAAATACGGCTCCGGCAACTGAACAAGGAATGGTGAAACTACCAGGATCAACCTTCCCTTGGATGTATAAAGGAGGTGGGACATATGCGGTACTTTCTGAAGCGTTCAGATGCATCTCGTCCATTAAAGCCTCAGTTCCTTCTTCAATGGGGGAGGAAAGGAAGAAGTAGAAGAAGGAACATCCTCGGTGTGCTCATCATCATGCACAGTGTTGGCATTAACTTGAGCAGGACCCTTGTCTTTCATATTACCTCTTGGGTTCGGCTCAGTGTTGCTAGGAAGCTCACCAGCATTCCTAACATTCCTTGATTGAGCTAGCTGACCCACTTGCATTTCAAGGGCCTGAATGACAGCTTGCTGATTTCTAGATAACGCCTCTTGATTAAGCATAAACTTCATCATCATCTCCTCTAGGTTTGACTTTGCGGGCTACACAGGCTGAGACTGATGATTCTGGTTTGGGAAGTGAGCGTTATGAAACTGATTTGGATAAGAATTATACTGAGAGGAAGAAGAAGATTGCCCTTGATGATATCCCTGATTATACCCTTGGTGAGGGTTAAACTGGGGTCTCTGCATAACATGAGGACGAGGATGAGCAAAACCAGGAGGTGGTTGGTTCTGAGCTCGAGCATAGTTCGGAGTAGGTTGGGCATATCGAGCCATGCCTTCACCATAATCTCCCGAAGAATAATATACCTCCTCCTGATTTGGATAAGACAAGTTGGCTTGGCACTCATAGCCGGAATGGGGTCCACCACAGTGCTCACATTCTTGTTGTACTGCGTGTACAGCAACTGGGGATGACTGTGGCTGACTACTCTGCGTGAGGAGATCAATCTTAGCTGTGAGTGCAGCTATGGCAGCAGTTTGCTTCGAATCAGAAGCCCCTCATCCAAAATACTCGCTTGGCGTCTGATTTTGGCTCATCACCAAGTCATCCAAGATCTCAACAGCCTCCTCAGGTGTCTTTCTGTAGACAGATCCACTACAAGCGGAATCGATCAAAGAATGATACATCGGGTGCACACCTTCATAGAAGACTTTGACTCGATGATTGAGCGTCAGATTATGATTTGGACACTTAATTATGGATTCTTTGTACCGCTCCCACGCATCACGTAAGGACTCTTCAGGCTTCTGCCTGAATCCCAGAATCTCACTCGTAAGCTGAGTGGTACGTGAGGGCGGACAAAACTTCGATAAGAACTGTGTCTCCATTTCATCCCAGGTATGAATTGAATTGGACGGAAGGGCATCATACCATGTGAGAGCATGTCCAGTGAGCGAGTACGGGAATAGAATCAATCTGTAACATCCAAGTTTCCACAAACAGTACACGTCATAATGTTTCATTTCATTAAGTAATAAATATTACTAATTGTTTGATACCACAGGTCCATCAGCATGAATACTTAATTACAACAATAACTTAAAGATCAAATGGTGGTCTAAACTAGCTTCTAAATCTTCAATCAGAGTGCGGAAGACTGAACAAGCTACCCGAGACCGCAACATCTTTTCAAAATAGGCGTCATCAAAATCCATAAGTCTGCTATTCATCAAAGTCCAGATTCACTTAGCCTGGGACGAACTACCTGCTATGGTCTTTCCTTTATCAGCTTTTCCTGAAAAAGAGTTGTCATGACAGAGTAAGCTAACAATGCTTAGTGAGTAAACAGAGTTCCATTAGTTACCACACACATATAACATACTATCAGTTCCTGTCGGCAATACGTCAGAGACGGCAAAAAGGTTGGGAGACAACCCAGTCAGTATTCCCATGTGTAAGGCCGAAGCCCTACGGGAAGTGTATGGAAACAAGTCAAATAGGAAAGGAATCTACAGAATTCCCTCCTTTGAATGGAGATCTCACATTCGGTCCTGTCGGATAATGCAGTACGCAGCGGCAAGTATATAAACAGTCAAGTAAGCAGTAAGCATGATACGTATTTACATAAAATGTAAAAGTGAACATGCAATCAAGGCAATTCAAGTGTCTAGCTTTAGTAATGTCAATAGTACGTTTCTATGATACAATATAGTATTAAAGAAACATGTAGCAACAATCGGAAGTTTCCATACAGTCACTACATTCACCAATAAGTATCGAAATATATGCAAGTAATTAATGAAATCTGTCACTCACAGTGGTCCGTAGTCAGATAATGCTTAACGAGTTAAGCTGTTCAGTTTACTCTGTCAAATCGACGGGTTCCTGCATTTCAGTTTCAAGTCTGGCATATTAATGTCAAGTCTGTGACATAATCTATATAACCCTAGTTACATATTCAGGTTATTGTCAATTCTGGCTGTCGAGTCTGAGGTAGTTCCTATCGTCCCAAGGTGAGTCTATTCTTATCAGATTAATACGATTCATCTAATTACATATGTGTGTCCTTGAAATAGAGCCAATCGTATTACTTAGCAAGGTGAATAGGACATACACATACTAAAGGCTCATACATAGTCGGTTAATTTATTTGTGCATAAAATAGTTATGCAACATGAACTTGTGAGTTTTATCATAATCATATTATTCTTTTAATTACAATAGGTTGATTAATCACTTAATCTGAATTTAGGAATTTAACTTTGGCTAGGAACAAACACAGATTCGAATTAAGGAAGTTAGATTCGAACCACACCTAATTCGAATCTATAGATTCGAAACACACACTTAGATTCGAAGGCATACATTCGAGATGGGCTAGACAGATTCGAAGGCCTACATTCGAGTCTAGGGAAGGTCAGGTTCGAAACACACATATTCGAATCTAGCTAAACAGATTCGAGACACATAAATTAGATTCTAAGGGGAGTAGATTCGAGCTACACAACCTCGAGTCTAAGTGATTAGATTCGAAACACATGAATAAGTCGAGTTTGTTCTACAAGTTCAACGGTTTTCCAGGTTCTAACAACTAAATATGAGCATAAATGACGGAAAAATAGATACTAACCTTCGTCCAAGCTATATCCTTCGACTATGGATGATTTCCAAGCAAAAACAGGTCCTAATCGGAAGCAAATCAGCTTCAAATGAAGGAAAAATGAGCAAACTCGAAAATGCTCATTCAAAACCGAACCAAAAGTCAGAAAAAAATGGTCGATCTTACCTCAAAACTGAACGAAATCAAACATGCAATGGTAGATTCGTGAAGAACTCGACGATCTCTATCCGATGGCGTATGAATCACGAGAATCCGACGGTTCGATTAGTAGAAAAGCTAGAGAGAAGATGCAACTTAGAGAGAGAAGGAGGAGAGAGTTCTTAGATTTCCAAACCTAAGAAATGAGGAGGGGAGGTCATATTTATAGGGAAAATAGGGAAAAATCAGATTTTCTACTGAATTTTCCGGAATTGACCAACTTTTATTCCCAACAATCCGATTTGCATTTCAGATGCAATTAATAGCAAAGAAGTTCTAGATTTGCTATAATTGTCTTTTAATCACATTTTTATTCATTTTAGTCCGTTTCGTCATTTTCGGTCTTTAATTTGTCATTTAGCTGAATTTTAATTATTAATTTTATTTCAGCTAATTTTGGGCAACTTTTCATAATTAATTAATACTTAATATAATTAACTATTTAAGATTCATGTTTTCAGTTATTTACTAATAATTGGATAAAATTGCTTTATTATCCAAAGTCTGATGCTGTAATTTATATTTAATAAATTACGGGCTGTTACAATCTTCCCCCGTTAAATTGATTCCGTCCTCGGAATCGACTAGGACAGGAATAACTTCGGATACTTTTGCCTAATCTCGTCTTCTCGTTCCCAAGTTTGCGCAGATCCCTTATGATATTTCCATTGAACTAACACCATTGGAATTTCCTTGTTGCGCAATTTCGAAACCTTATGATCGATTATACGCTCGGGCTCTTCTTCGTATCGCAACTGCTCATCAATTTGCACGTCTTTCCAAGGAATCACAGCTTCAGCGTCAACTAAACACCTTCGAAGATTACTCACATGAAATACATCATGAATCCCAGTCATTTCGGCAGGCAACTTCAATCTGTAGGCCTGCAATCCTACACGCTCGAGAATTTCAAAAGGACCCACAAATCGAGGGCTCAACTTCCCCCGTTTGCCGAACCTTACAATTCCTTTTCTTGGCGAAACTTTCAGCAACACTTTATCTCCAACTTCAAACGCAATCGGCTTACGTCTTCTATCATGATACTTCTTTTGTCTGTCTTGAGAAGTCTGTATCCGCTGCCGAATCAATTGTAGCTGATCATGGGCTTCTTGCAGAATCGCTGGTCCAGAGATCGGCCGTTCACCTGTTTCCCTCCAACAGGTTGGGGTTCTGCATCGACGTCCGTACAAAAGCTGATATGGAGGCATACCAATAGTTGAGTGATAACTATTGTTATAAGCAAACTCCACAAACGGCAGGTGAGTATCCCAACTTCCACCGAGATCAATCACACAGGCACGTAACATATCTTCTAAGGTCAAAATTGTCCTCTCACTTTGCCCGTCAGTTTCTGGATGATAAGCGGTGCTCATCTTAAGTTCAGTTCCTAGTCCATTCTGAAAAGCTTTCCAAAAACGAGAAGTAAATCTGCTGTCACGGTCCGATACTATAGACAATGGCACACCATGTCTAGTCACGATTTCCTTTACGTACAATTCCGCTAACTTTTCGAGGCGTTCATCTTCACGTATGGGTAGAAAATGGGCTGACTTAGTAAGTCGATCCACTATTACCCATATAGAGTCATGATTCCGCTTTGTCCTGGGCAGCTTCGTCACAAAGTCCATGGTTATATGGTCCCACTTCCATTCCGGGATTGGCAATGGTTGTAGTTCCCCATACGGCTTCTGATGTTCAGATTTGACTTGTAAACAAGTCATGCAATTTTCTACGTATCGCCCCACGTCCTTCTTCATTCCAGGCCACCAATATTCCGTCCTCAAATCTTGATACATTTTAGTAGAACCAGGGTGTATCGAAAATTTCGACATATGAGCTTCCGACAGAATTTGATCCCGAATACCTCCTAGTCTGGGAACCCATATTCTATCCAAGAACCGTCTAAGACCACTATTATCAAGAGTCAGCTGGGTCACATAAGTAACCATACGTTCAGATTTCAAGTTGTCATCCCGAATGGCTTCGGTTTGAGCGGCAATAATCGATTCAGGCAAGGCAGACTTCAAAACGACAGAAGTCAATGCATAACATCGGGTATAATGGTCTTGTCCAGTTTTGCGGCTTAGGGCATCTGCTACAACGTTTGCTTTACCTGGATGGTAAAGGATCTCACAGTCATAGTCTTTAATCAATTCCATAGATCGCCTTTGTCGCATATTCAGCTCTTTCTGGTCAAATATATACTTCAGACTTTTGTGATCGGTATATAACTTGCACCTAGTCCCATACAGATAATGCCGCCAAATCTTCAGTGCAAAAGTCACGGCTGCAAGCTCCAAGTCATGCGTCGGGTAATTCTTTTCATGCGCCTTTAGCTGCCTTGATGCGTAGGCAATTACTTTATCCCTTTGCATCAACACACAGCCTAATCCCATCTTAGAAGCATCACTATAGACTACAAAATCATCATTACCCTCAGGTAAGGCCAAAACCGGTGCTTCAATTAGCTTACGCTTCAAAGTCTCAAAGGCTCGATCTTGAGATTCATTCCATTCAAACTTAACTTCTTTCTTCGTCAGACTGGTTAAAGGCACCGCAATCTTGGAGAAATCACGGATAAATCTTCTGTAATAGCCCGCTAAACCCAGGAAACTTCGAACTTCAGATACGTTTTTCGGTGCTTCCCACTTCTGAACCGCATCAACCTTTGATGGATCTACGGCTATTCCCTCACCCGAGACAATATGTACTAAAAATTGCACCTGGCGTAACCAGAATTCACATTTGGAGAATTTTGCATAGAGTCGCTCCTTCCGTAACAATTCTAGCAATTCTCGCAAATGCATCGCACGATCAGATTCAGACTTGGAGTAAATCAAGATGTTATTAATGAAGACTATCACTGATTTATCCAGCATTGGTCTACATACCCTATTCATGAGGTCCATAAATGCTGCCGGGGCATTTGTGAGACCGAACGGCATTACTAGGAATTCAAAATGGCCATATCGAGTACGAAATGCAGTCTTCGGTACGTCAGACTCAAATACTTTGAGTTGATGATATCCAGATCGGAGATCAATCTTTGAGAAGTAGCTAGCCCCTTGCAGTTGATCAAACAAGTCGTCAATTCTTGGCAGAGGGTATCGGTTCTTGATAGTTACTTTATTTAGCTCCCGATAATCTATACTCATGCGAAAGGTACCATCCTTCTTCTTAACAAAAAGAACCGGAGCACCCCAAGGAGAAGTACTCGGACGAATAAACCCTTTTTCCAATAATTCCTGCAACTGACTCATCATTTCCTTCATTTCATTCGGAGCAAGACGGTAAGGGGCTTTCGCGATAGGAGCAGCACCCGGTACAAGGTCAATATGGAATTCGATTTGACGATCTGGTGGCAATCCAGAGATGTCATCCGGGAATACATCAGGGAATTCTTGGACTACAGGTACTTCAGACAAGGTCTTTTTAACTTCCTTATCATCTATGGCATATGCTAAATAGGCGGAACAACCTTTGGTTAGGCACTTTCGGGCTTTCATTACAGAAATGAGACCTAAATCTCGAGTCTTTCTATCGCCATAAACATAACGTTCACTTCCTTCGGGGGTTCTAATTCTAATTATCCTTTTTGCACAAAGGATTTCAGCATTATTCGTCATAAGCCAGTCCATTCCTATAATAACATCGAATTCTCTAATCCACATCGGTATCAGGTCAACGTCCGAGGAGAGGTCATCAATCACTAGCTTACAGGAACGAAAGACTCTATTCACAGTCACAAAATTCAAGCTAGCAGTTTCTATGTCTAAGGGTGCAGGTAACATCACAGGGGCAAAATCAAACTGTTTAGCAAACTTTTCAGACACATACGACAGATTAGAGCCAGAGTCAAATAAGATTAAGGCAGGCATATCATTAACAAGAAATGTACCCGTGACGACGTCAGCAGTCTCTTTTGCCTCTTCGGCTGTCATCTGGAAAGATCTCGGTTGATTCCTCGGGGCAGAAGAACCTTTGACTGATTGTTGAGGTGAAGTTGCAGGTGGAGGAACAAATCGAGGTCGGGTACAGTCTTTAGCATGATGCCCCAACGTAATGCAGTTTCGACAAGCCTCATTGCGCCTAGGACATTCTGACCTATCGTGACCGTTCTGTCTACAGCAGTAACATTTAACGAACGCAGGATCACATTTCCCTTCATGAACTTGCTTGCAGCGAGGACAAGCAGGTTTTGGCGTCGAGGTCACAGCATACGACTTAGCTTTCTTGGAAGACTGCTTATCTCCCTTCTTCAAACTTTCACTCTTCTTTTCAGCTCTCTCAGATTTTTCCTTCTTATTAGATTTAGCAATAAAAGGACATGCACGCTCAGGATAGATTTCAAGCTCACCTACCCTAGCAATTTCCACTGCCTCAATATAACTTCTTGGTCTGCCGGACTTCAGAAACTTCCGGATTTCTCGATCCAGACCATCCACAAACAAATCCCTTCTCCTTTCGTCGGTATCAACAGGGTGATTAGATAATAACGAGAGCCTGGTAAATTCCAGCTCATAGTCCGTCACGGATCTTGTACCTTGCTGAAAAGATAGCAGGGTTTTCTCCATCTGGCGCTTAACATCCTGGGGGCAGTATTTTTCCTTCAGATGAATCTTAAATTGATCCCAAGTAATGGATTTCTCCATTGCTTCAGACATGGGATTCGTAATTGACTTCCACCAACGGCCAGCTCATTCTTCCAACATTCCCGTCGCAAATGTCACCTTATCTTCTTCATTACACTTGGAGAGTTTAAACGCTTTCTCCACATTCGCGACCCAGTCCATAGCTTTAACAGGATCAGATGACCCCGCAAATGTACGAGCCCCACATTTCTTAAAGTCAACAAATGTACACTCTCGTCCCACCTTAACGTGATGGTCGGAAGAGTCAGTCTCACTTTCATCAGAGGACACATGTCTATGTTTCCTCTTTCTGTCTTTCTTCGGCTTCGCTAACATTTCTTCCCTATGCTTCAGTTCTAATTCCTGTAACTTAAGTTCTCGCAACCTAAGTTCTTCTTCACGGCGCTTAAATTCCATTTCACGCTGGTTTACTTCGTCAGTCTGCATCACTGCTTTACCCTTGGTCAACAAATCCATAATCTCCCTAAATCGGTCTTCAACTGCCATATCAGTCTGTAATCGATTACTATCCATCATAAGCTGCATCTGCCTACGGTTATCCTCATTCAACTTATGAACGAGGTCAATCAATTGAGCCTGCTGGGGAGGCACAGGCGTAGCAGTACTGCTTGAGTCATTAGCAGTATTTTCAGGGTCAGTGCCTAAGTCCTCTACATGAACAGATTCTTTGTGTTGATCAGCTGCAGCATCAGCAGCTTTATCAACCCTTGAGGAACCGACAACAGTCGGATTCTTATCAGCCATTGGCTGAAAATATAAAGGAAATAGCTATTATTTCCTGATTCAAATAAGCACAGTTCGAGTCATAATTCCTACGTCAGATAATCACATCTAAATTCATAGATATGAAGGCAGTCAATCAGGCTGGCACAAAGTCAAGTCAAAGTCAAGTCAATCCCTCCCCCATCCTATCAGTCATCATTTGCCTATCTTAGGTCAAGTTGTGTGGGTAGTCCTTTACTAATTAAGTTACCCTAGGCCTCAGTGACTTGTTCGGGAATTCAGAGTCACATAGTCCATATCATACCAGTAGTTTAAGTATCGGGTGGCCAATCCGATGATTAAACCTCTGCTCTGATACCAACTTTGTAACATCCAAGTTTCCACAAACAGTACACGTCATAATGTTTCATTTCATTAAGTAATAAATATTACTAATTGTTTGATACCACAGGTCCATCAGCATGAATACTTAATTACAACAATAACTTAAAGATCAAATGGTGGTCTAAACTAGCTTCTAAATCTTCAATCAGAGTGCGGAAGACTGAACAAGCTACCCGAGACCGCAACATCTTTTCAAAATAGGCGTCATCAAAATCCATAAGTCTGCTATTCATCAAAGTCCAGATTCACTTAGCCTGGGACGAACTACCTGCTATGGTCTTTCCTTTATCAGCTTTTCCTGAAAAAGAGTTGTCATGACAGAGTAAGCTAACAATGCTTAGTGAGTAAACAGAGTTCCATTAGTTACCACACACATATAACATACTATCAGTTCCTGTCGGCAATACGTCAGAGACGGCAAAAAGGTTGGGAGACAACCCAGTCAGTATTCCCATGTGTAAGGCCGAAGCCCTACGGGAAGTGTATGGAAACAAGTCAAATAGGAAAGGAATCTACAGAATTCCCTCCTGTGAATGGAGATCTCACATTCGGTCCTGTCGGATAATGCAGTATGCAGCGGCAAGTATATAAACAGTCAAGTAAGCAGTAAGCATGATACGTATTTACATAAAATGTAAAAGTGAACATGCAATCAAGGCAATTCAAGTGTCTAGCTTTAGTAATGTCAATAGTACGTTTCTATGATACAATATAGTATTAAAGAAACATGTAGCAACAATCGGAAGTTTCCATACAGTCACTACATTCACCAATAAGTATCGAAATATATGCAAGTAATTAATGAAATCTGTCACTCACAGTGGTCCGTAGTCAGATAATGCTTAACGAGTTAAGCGGTTCAGTTTACTCTGTCAAATCGACGGGTTCCTGCATTTCAGTTTCAAGTCTGGCATATTAATGTCAAGTCTGTGACATAATCTATATAACCCTAGTTACATATTCCGGTTATTGTCAATTCTGGCTGTCGAGTCTGAGGTAGTTCCTATCGTCCCAAGGTGAGTCTATTCTTATCAGATTAACACGATTCATCTAATTACATATGTGTGGCCTTGAAGCAAAGCCAATCGTATTACTTAGCAAGTTGAACAGGACGTACACATTCTAAGGGTTCGTACAGAGTCTGTTAATTCATTTGTGCATAAAATATATATGCAACTTGAACTTGTGAGTTTTATCATAATCATATTATACTTTTAATTACAATAGGTTGATTAATCACTTAATCTGATTTTAGGAATTTAACTTTGGCTAGGAACAAACACAGATTCGAATTAAGGAAGCTAGATTCGAACCACACCTAATTCGAATCTATAGATTCGAAACACACACTTAGATTCGAAGGCATACATAGTTCCAAGCATACATTCGAGATGGGCTAGACAGATTCGATATTAAGCCTATTCGAATCTAGCTAATAGATTCGAACTCATACATACTCGAGACTAAGGAATCAGATTCGAAGCCCACACACCCTCGAGTTTAAGTGATTAGATTCGAAACACATGAATAACTCGAGTTTGTTCTACAAGTTCAACGGTTTTTCCAGGTTTTAGCAACTAAATATGAACATAAATGATAGAGAAAAGGTTACTAACCTTCGTCCAAGATATATCCTTTGACTATGGATGATTTCCAAGCAAGAACAAGTCCTAAACAAGAGTAAATCAGCTTCAAATGAAAGGAATTTGAGCAAACTCGAGTTTGCTCTTTCAAAACCGAACCAAAAGACAGAAATAGGGCCGATCTTACCTTAAATCCGGACGAAATCAAACATGCAATGGTAGATTCGTGTAGAGCTCGACGATCTCTAACCGATGGCGTATAAATCACGAGAATCCGATGAACCGATTAGGAGAAAAGCTAGAGAGAAGGTGAGGTTGTAGAGAGAGAGAGAGAGTTCTAGTTTTCCAAACCTAAGAAATGAGGAGGGCTGCCCTATTTATAGGGAAAATAGGGAAAAAATCAGATTTTCTACTGAATTTTCCGGAATTGACCAACTTTATTTCCCAACAATCCGATTTGCATTTCAAATGCAAATAATAGCAAAGAAGTTCTAGATTGCTATAATTGACTTTTAGTCATATCTTTATTCATTTTAGTCCGTTTCGCTATTTTCAGTCTTTAATTTGTCAAGTAGCTGAATTTTAATTATTAACTTTATCTCAGCTAATTTTGGGCAACTTTTCATAATTAATTATAACTTAATATAATTAATTATTACAGATTCACATTTTCAGTTATTTACTAATAATTGGATAAAACTGCTTTATTATCCAAAGTCTGATGCTGTAATTTATATTTAATAAATTACGGGCCGTTACACAATCGAATGATCTCTTTCGGGACTTGATTCACCTTATACGAACCACACGCTTTCCTGAATTTCTTCAGGTGTGCATAAGGATCCTCAGATGCTATCCCACAGTACTGAGCATTATTTTGAACTAAAGTGATGAGACTAGACTTTAGCTCAAAATTGACTGCATCAAACCCGGGAATGACAATGGCACCTTCCGAGTCGTCGGTGACCGGTCAATTCAGCTCAAGCATGGTGCGACGGTCGCCCATGTTTGGCTCAGAAGAATTATCAGATGAGGAAGAAGAAGAAGAAGAATCGGATGAAGGCGAAGAAGGCGAAGAAGGAGAGATTGGAGGTAACTCAACAACTAAATCAATATGACCTCTATCAGCCAGCGGAGGGACAGGTTGGTCAGTAGATTCAGATGAGCTAGATAAAATCTCAATGAAAGGATGAGAAGGATGGCGAAGACGGTTGTGAAAGGTTCTTTCAGGTTCGTTATATGGACTTACAACATGCGGATTGTAATTCCGAGTCATAAAGCATACACAAACACTGAGAGAGTGGATAGAATAGATATAGGATGGGAAAAACAAGAAAAGAACTTCCAAGGGATAAAATCCCAAAAGAAGGATCGGCTAAACTACCAGCTAAACCTTTTCACAATATCTCTAGCCGTTCCCCGGCAACGGCGCCATTTTGATCTTCGCGGATTTGGCAATCAAATATTAAAGAATGAAGAAAGCCTAAGTTATACCAAATACCATTGGCAGTGTACCAGTTGTAAATAGTATAGCTTGAAGCTGACATCGGGAATTATCAAACTCAGGGAACGGCGAATAAAGTCGAGATACCGATACTAGGATTATCACTAATATCTAGCCACATAAAAGGCCAGGTAAATGATGGATTACCTACAAACTAAACTAAACTACGAAATGCATGAATGCACCTAAGATAAACTAAGATACTTAAACTAAAATGAGAGATAAAGAAAGACTACGATGATCTAAACTATCAAAAGCAAATAACTAAGATAAAGATCAAATAATAAAAGCAACACCCACTTGGAATTGTTCTTTAGGATTTATAAAAAGGAATTAAGTGAATAAACACTCAGGATGTTTTAGTTGAAACAGAATACGAGTTAGAACTAAATCCAACCGTTTTAATATTTAAAGCACAAATGTATGTCAATCAAGTGCGTACAAGACAATTAAAGAACACATCCCGCTAATTTTAGGAATCAAGTATGGAGTTCTCCAGTATTCCGCAACTCCATAAAACTAGCGAAATCATGCATTTTACGAAAGAATCAACCAACTAAAACTAGCTTTTAAAACCAAAACTTTCTACACATCAAGCGCTCGGAATCGGTTTCAAACATTCATTTTAATCGAACAAACACATGTCGTATTCATGGAACTTAAAGATCAAATTAACCCTATGATCACAATAATGCTAAGGATCAATTTCATGCAATAACTTCACAATTTATCAACTAGTTACCATATCATAATCACAATAATGCTAGAAATGGCAACAAACTAACAAATCACACAAATTTGATAAAGTTTGTAAAAATCAGCATTTAAATTCAATTCTCATGATCACAATAATGCTAGAAAATCAAACTTAACACCGATTTTGTTAATTCCAACGCATCAATTAAATCATACACAATTGAGACATACAATTTTCCAACTAAAACATCAAAATCTTTTCATAATCAAGAAACAAAATCCAAGTGAGTGTTAACAAGACTACTCACTAATCATGCTAATAACAATAAAATAAACGAAATCTAAACTAAACAAAACCATTTCAGAAAGTTTAAGGAAAGATTGTACCAAAACCGTAGCTAAATATGATGAAATAGGAGAAGAAATCGTAACCGAATGCTTGAATCACCAAGGAAAACCGAATGCTTGAGCTAATCTAACCCTAACTATGCTTGAATAACGAAAACCCTACCTACACCTACTAATCGCACCTTAAAGTGTGTGAAAATTGCGGCTATACTAAGATAAAAACGAAGATTGCCCTAAATTGGTCGTTGCTCTCTTTTTATATATCTGACGTGTCGTGGTCGCTGTTCATCGATAGACGAAGCTCTCTCTTTATCATCTCGCGCCAGATGTAACAAAGGATGAGTATATTAAGTCTTTATATTAATTTAGTGTTTCATAGATATACGCATTGTTTCTTATTACAGGTAACACCATCAAATTTTGGACAAAAGGCAGCAGCTGGTGCTGCACCAGAAGTAAAACGAAAGCACAACAAACAACCACCGATATGTGTGACTAGTCACGATTTGCAATTACAAAAGCAAGCGAATACCAAATTGAAGGGTCAAAAGACATTACATTACAGTGCTGTTAAATTAGTTGATGCTATTACTGTACATGTACATATTCCAATTTTTATTTGTGGTGTTATATATATATATATATATATATATATATATATATATATATATATATATATATATATATATATATATGGTCACACGTTGTGACCACTGTTTTATTAATTATTTGTGTGACTAAATAGTGCGTAAATTTAAGTGGTCATCGGGTGAACAATTAATGGTCACACTTATTATAACCTACGGCCACATTTGACATAACTTTATGTGACCGAAGCCCAGAAGAAGAAACTTGTTGTTTGACCATATAGTTGCAATCAGCCACACATACATAAAAATAAAGTGGTCATTGCATGGACAATAATCACACAAAATACAAGTTTACCTCACTTAAAACAACATATAGTCACACTTCTTAAAAGAGCATATGGTCACACTTTTTAACACCTACGGCCATTTTTGGCATAATTTGTTGTTCATAAATTTAGATTTAATTATATGTATCTTTAATTTAAGTTAAAAGGATAAGAAAATTATAAAAATAAAAATATGATTTATTAAAAAAGTGTCACATGATAATTTTTATTTAATGTTTTATTTATACATGAATATTCATCTTATAATTTATATTTTTAATTGACATATTTGATACATACTACTTATATATTTTATTACAAGGACATACGTTTTTTATTAATATTATTTTCTTTTCTTTTCAAATATAATCTTATTTATTTTGATATGATATTTTATAAAATATTTATATATTTTTAATTGATATTTAAAATTTTTTACTTTATAAATATTATTTGAAATTTATGGATATATTATATATTAAGATTTTCTTTTTAAGTTTATAGTTATATAAGCTAAAAATTAACAAATGCTAAATTAATAATGATGAAAAATAACATTATTGGATAATGTCAAATAGTGGATATGATTAATTATGTATTAATTATATTTTTAATTCTAAATGTTACTTAATAATATTTTATATTTCATTCAAAAATAATCTTATTTATTTTAATATTTTATTTGAAGTTTACAGATAAATTATATAACTTTTTATATCAAATAGTGGATAGAATTAACTATTTATTAATATATTAAAAATAATAATATGTATTTATCTTTTAGGTAGAATATGATGATGTCATGTGGATTTTTGTGTTCTATTTTATTATATATACTAGTTTATGAACTCACACATTACGTGGATAAATGTTAATAAATAATTGGTTATAATATATTTATGTAAAATTAAAACTAAAACATATAAATATTAAATATTTATAAAAATACAATAATAGTATGGTTATTTGTTATAGTCATTATTTAATAGTATTTAGTATTTTAATAATTTCTAAACTATTTTATTTCAAAATTTATATGTATTTAATAGCTATAGTTTAAAATTTCAATTTTATATAAAACATAATATATATATATAGGGAGAGGTTCTTTTAAGAACCTTAAAGATTGTGAGAACCTAGGAACCTTTTAGAGCCCTTGGATCAAAAGGGTATTTTTGGAATCAAAAATATTATTTTTCTCTCTCCACCTTTTTTATTATATGCATCTCTTTTTCATTTTCTCTCTCTTACTTTTTTTTTTCATTTTCATTTTCTCTTTCTTTCATTAGAATTGATTTTAATATTAAAAAAACGTTTTTTATAAAAAAAATAAATTTTTTTCTATATAAAAAATTATTTAATTGCTAAAAAATTAATGTATTCTATATAGAATTATTATATGTCTATATAGAATGTTATATAATTCTATATCTTTTTCTGTAGATTAACATTACTATTCATAATCTACGTAGACTGTTATGTTTATTATATATTTCATACATTTTTATATTTATTATACAAATCTATATCTTCTTTGTAGATTACCATTACTATTCATTGTGTTTATGGTATATTTTATATCAGTTGCATACCAAGTGTTCGATAAAATGTCTAAATAAAATCTTATTTTTTTTTGTCTCAATGTGTTATTGGTATATTTTATCATTTAATCTACGTTGAATATATGATACTTGACATTCTACACGACATTCTACATAGATTGCATGACATTCTACGTAGATTGAATGCCATTCTACGTAGATTGAATGTCATTCTACGTAGATTGCATGACATTCTACGTAGATTGTACATAGAATATGTTCGTCGATACTCTACGTAGGTTGCATGCCATTCTACGTAGATTGCATGACATTCTGTCAGTCTACGTAGATTGCATGTTATTCTACGTAGTTTAACAGTTTTATTCTATGTATTTTTAGTATAATTTATGTCAGTTGCATACCAAGTGTATGATAAAATGTCTAAATGAAATCTTTTTTTTGTTTCAATGTGTTTTTGATATGTTTTATCATGTAATCTGTATAGAATATATGATATTTGACATTCTACACGACATTATACATCGATTGCATGACTTTCTACGTAGATTGAATGTCATTCTACGTAGATTGCATGCCATTCTACATAGATTGCATTACATTCGACGTATATTGTACATAAAATATGTTCGTAGATACTCTACATAGAATATGACAGATTCATTTTCAATGTTTTATAATGAAAATTATTTGTAAAATATTAGATATATATGAATGTAATAGTTATTAGATGTTTTACATGATAATCTACTTAGATTACATGATAAACTACATAGAATATATGATACAAGTCTACTTGTAACAAATCACACATAATCTATGTAGAATTTATGTTCTTATATATTTCATATATTTTTTTGTTTCTTATACATTTCTATATATTTTTATGTAAATGTACATTAACATTCAATGTGTTTTTGGTATATTTTATCATGTAATCTATGTAGAATATATGATACTTGACATTCTACGTAGATTGAATGACATTTTACGTAGATTGCATGTCATTCTACGTAGATTGAATGTCAATATACGTAGATTGCGTGACATTCTATGTAGAGTATCGACGAACATATTCTATGTACAATCTATGTACATTGGACAAATTCATTTTCCATATTTTATAATTAAAATTATTTGTAAGATATTATATTTATAATAAATGTAATAGTTATTAGATGTTTTACATGATAATCTATGTTGATTACATGACAATCTACGTAGATTACATTATAATCTACATAGAATATAATACAATAGTACTTGTAAAAAATCACACATAATCTATGCAAAATGTTATGTTTCTTATATACTTAATATATTTTTATGTTTCTTATACATTTCTATATCTTTTTATGTAGATTAACATTACTATTCAATGTGTTTTTGGTATATTTTATCATGTAATAATCTACGTAGAATATATGATAATTGACATTCTACACGACATTCTACGTAGATTGCATGTCATTCTATGTAGATTGCATGTCATTCCACGTAGATTGAATGTCATTCCACGTAGATTGAATGTCATTCTACGTAGAATGCATGACATTCTACGTAGATTGTACATATAATATGTTCGTCGATACTCTACATAGAATATGACAGATTCATTTTTCATGTTTTATAATGAAGATTATTTGTAATATATTAGATTTATAATAATTGTAATAGTTATTGGATGTTTTACATGATAATCTACGTAGATTACATGATAATCTACGTAGATTACATGATAATCTACGTAGATTAAATGATAATCTAAATAGATTATCATACAAAACTACCTGTAAAAAATCACACATAATCTATGTAAAATGTTATGTTTCTTATATGTTTCATATATTTTTATGTTTTTTATACATTTCTATATCTTTTTATGTAGATTAACATTACTATTCAATGTCTTTTTGGTATATTTTATATCAGTTGCATACCAAGTGTTTGATAAAATGTCTAAATGAAAACTTTTTTTTGTTTCAATGTGTTTTTGATATATTTTATCAGGTAATCTACGTAGAATATATGATATTTGACATTCTACACGACATTCTACGTAGATTGCATGTCATTCTACGTATATTGCATGTCATTCTACGTAGATTGCATGTTATTTTACGTAGATTGCATGTCATTCTACGTAGATTGCATGTCATTCCACGTAGATTGAATGTCATTCTAGGTAGATTGAATGTCATTCTACGTAGAATGCATGACATTCTACGTAGATTGTACATATAATATGTTCGTCGATACTCTACATAGAATATGACAGATTCGTTTTTCATGTTTTACAATGAAGATTATTTGTAATATATTAGATTTATAATAATTGTAATAGTTATTGGCTGTTTTACATGATAATCTACGTATATTACATGATAATCTACGTAGATTAAATGATAATCTAAATAGAATATAATACAAGACTACTTGTAAAAAATCACACATGTTCTATGTAGAATGTTATGTTTCTTAAATATTTCATATATTTTTATGTTTTGTATACATTTTTATATTTTTTTTATGTAGATTAACATTAGTATTCACTGTCTTTTTGGTTTACTTTATATCAGTTGCATACCAAGTGTTTGATAAAATGTCTAAATGAAAACTTTTTTTTGTTTCAATGTGTTTTTGATATATTTTATCAGGTAATGTACGTAGAATATATGATATTTGACATTCTACACGACATTCTACGTAGATTGCATGTCATTCTACGTAGAATGCATGACATTCTACGTAGATTGTACATAGAATATGTTCGTTAACATATAATATATAGAAAAAAAATATTTTTAATATAGACATATAATATTTCTATATGAAATACATTATTTTTTTAACAATTAAATAATTTTCTATATAGAAAAAATAAATTTTTTTTATAAATAATGTTTTTTTTACTTTAAAAATCAATTATAATGAAAGAAAAATAAAATGAAAATGAAAAAAGTAAAAGAGAGAAAGAGAAAAAACAGATTTTTTTTCTTCCAAAAATACCATTTTCACACATTTTCAAGATTCTCCACTATCAAAGTTCAAAATAATTACAAAATTACCATCCAATATATCAACCATTGATATCATTAATCCAAAGGCCATACAAGGTTTTTAGGTTCCCACATTTTTTATAGTTCTTAGAAGAACCCTCCCCAATATATATATATATATATATATATATATATATATATATATATATATATATATATATATATATATATATATATAGAGAGAGAGAGAGAGAGAGTGTGTGTGTGTGTGTGTGTGTGTGGGTTCAATGGAGAACCTCCATGCATCGAAGAACCTTGAAGAACCACAATGCACCACCACAAATGCATCACAATTCCCGCGTGATACATCATTACTTCAATGTGATGCATCACAATTCCCGCGTGATGCATCGCCTATACGTGATGCATTACGATTTTCTAGCGATACATTATGGTTCTTCAAGGTTTTTCGATGGATAGAGGTTCTCTATTGATCCCACCCACACACACACACACACAAACACACACACACACACACACACACACACACACACACACACACATATATATATATATATATATATATATATATATATAATTAGAATAAACAAAATGTAATGAAATATGATTTTTTATATAATATTTACTTTTTACTTATTTAATATTGTTTGTGTAATACTTATTTATGTTTAATATATTTTAATAAATTTATAAACACATAATATCTGTTATATAGACATATAGATAAGTATGTATAATATGTAATTTGTATGTATTTGTATTATATTAATAATAATGTCAATAAATTTTAGACAATGAGAAATGTAAACAAATGTTGTATTTTATTTTATATTTGTATTTATCTTTTAATTTATATTTGTATCTATATTTTATATATGTATTTATCTTTTCATATTTGTATTATTTTATATTTGTATTTATCTTTTTAATATTTCGTGTTTATCTTTTCTTTTACATTTGTAGTTATATTTTATTTTATTTTACTTTTGTATTTATCTTTTCAGGTGAAACGTGGAGGCGACAGGTGAAAAATTGTGTTCTCCTTTATTATATACTAGTTTTTGATCTCACGTACTACGTGGATAAATTTTAGAAATTAATTGGTTATATACTATGTATGTTAACTTAAAAATTAAACCATATAAATATTGATTATTATTTTAAAAAAATACAACAGAAGTATAGTCAATATTAATTTAGATTTAACTTTGTATATATATATATATATATATATATATATATATATATATATATATATATATATATATATATATATATATATATATATATATAATTTATATTAAAAGAATAAAAAATTTATAAAATAAAAATATAATTATTAAAAGCGCGTCACGTGACATTCTTTATTCTACTATTTTTAGATATGAAAATTCATCTTAAAATTTATATTTTTAATTAACATATTTGATACATACTATTTATATACTTATTACTATAAATAAAACATGTTATGGCATTGTTTTTTTCATTAATATTGTTTTTTTTATTTTCAAATATAATGTTATTTATTTTAATATTTTATAACATATTTATATATTTTTAACAGATATAATTTAAGATGTTTTGCTTTATAAATTTTATTTGAAATTTATGGATTTATTATATAATTTAAGATTTTCTAAGTTATATTTATATTAGCTTAAAATTAACAAATGTTAAATAGATGATGTTGACAAATAACATTATTGGATAATGCCAAAAAGTAGAAATGATGAATTGATATTAATTAAATTTTTTTATTTTTAAAAAATAAAGTGTATATGTCTTTTCTAGATGTTATTTAATATTATTGTATTTTTTTTCATTAGAAATATAATATTATTTATTTTTATATTTTATTATGCCAAATTGTAAATATGGCTAATTATTTATTAATTGTTTTTTTTTTATTTTAAAAATAATAAAGTTTATGTATCTTTTCTAGATGTTATTTAATAATAATGTATTTTTTCATTCGATATATAATCTTATTTATTTTAATAGTTTATTTGAAGTTTATACTTTATAGATAAATTATATAATTTAATATTTTTTTAGAGTTTAGATTTAGATTAGATAAAAATTAACAAAATTAAAATAGATAATGATGGTAAATAAAATTCTTATACAATGTCAAATTGGGTAGAATTAATTATTTATTAATGTTTATAAATATTAGAGATAATAAATTGTATTATCATTATTTTATTTTATTTTAAAAACAATAAAATGTATTTATCTTTTTAGGAGTAACGTGGTGACGCCTTGTGGCGTTTTGTGTTTTCCTTTATTATATATAATAATATATAGAGTTAATTACAAAAATAGTCCTTGTGGTTTGTATCAAACTTTGGAGTTGGTCCCTAAACTTTCAATTTTGAAAAATTGGTCATTGTAATCAATGTTTACTTTAAAATTAGTCCATTATCCATTAACTTTAATTGAAATGCTCATTTTGCCCTTGTTTATATTTACACTTTTGACTATTTTAATTATAAATAATTACCAACTCTTTATTTTAATAAAACAAAGAGATATAAAAAATAATACGAATATTAATATTTTAAATTAATCGGAAACAAAAACAAAAAAATATTATTTATTCTAGTTTTTTATTATTTTTAGTTTCTTTTATGTTTTATATATATATATATATATATATATATATATATATATATATATATATATATATATATATATATATATATATATTGTTAGTATATGATGTGTAAGGATGACATTACTACTGCATCATGGCTGATTTCATAAAACACTAGAGGGTCACACCGATGAGCACAACTGAGCAGATGCAATTAAACTATTGAATAAATGATATTGGATATTATTTATGACACGAAATGATCATTGAGATTAAATTAATGTGTGATTAATTATATCTCAAAGTACGGGGACTAAAAGTGCAATATTAGATATTGTATTGATTTAATTGTCATTGGATGATAATTAAATAATTATCTAGTCTTTTATTTAGTATTGGATATTAAATAAAAGATGCATTTATTTGAATTAATATTATCATCAATTATTAGACAATTGGATGGATAATTATAAACAAATAAATAAGAGATAATTATAAATAATTATCTGGTCATTTATATATTATTAGATAATGTATAAAAGATTAATATTATTTAAAGGGTATATAATTATCGAGATAATTATATAAGGTTTAAATAATAAAGATAATTATTAGGATATATATTATATTATTATATTAGAGTTTGATTAAAACTAAAACTCTTAATAATAATAATATATATATATATATATATAAACTTACGCTGAACAAATCTATATATATAGAGATATCTATAGATTAGTTTGGTGACCTAATTTTTGTTTGGTGACCCACGGCGCACACACACAAAAGGTGTGTGTGGTGCGCTACGGCCGTACGAACCAAATACGCAATTGAGTGTTTGGTTTTCCCGTTCTTCGTGTGTTTGATTGCATATCTGGCGCCGCTTGATCGTGTCATCACCGGTGGATACCGAAAGCGTCTCATTCGTGTATTCTTTTCATAGAATACAAAGGTACGAATTTTTATTGCTTTCTCGTTTACTTATCTTATGTATACTTGATGATCCGTGTACGAAATTCGTAATTTTAAAAAAGCTTCCGTTGTGCGTTAATATGATTACTGTTTATGTTTTTATGAAAAACGATACGAATTCTCAACAGTGGTATCAGAGTCATCTCAAGTAACATAATGATAGTATTATTCAAGTATTTATGTCCAACGTTTTTTTAAAGTTTCGATTTTTAATAATTAAAAGTGTTTAAACGATCGAAATCGATAATTAAAACGTTTAAGGTTTTGATTTGGCTTGGAGAAAATCGACCAAAGGTTTTGGAAACCACATGGTGATTCTCGGCCAACCTTGGAGTTTTTCGGAACTCGGGATTTTGAAACCTTAGTTCGTTTTATATAGTTGATGTTTGATTGTTTGAAAGTGTTTAGTTGATTAAAGTCGAAAATTAATCGTTTCGGTTCGCGAAATCAAACCTAGAGATTTCGGCCATGGGTTGAGAACCATGACCTCTCGGTTGTGATGTGGTAACCGAGGTGATGGATTATTTGTTTCCGTCATGTCGTTTAATTCACAGTTAAACTCGAACGATTAAATTAAATGCGTTAAAATCGAATTAATAAATCAAAAGTGTTTGGTTCTTAATATTTAAACATTTGTGACTAAATGTGTTTTCGGTTTTATAAAATTAAAGTGGAGACTTTATTTGTTTTTTATAAAATTCACAAATCGGTTTAAATATTATTCGATTCGATAATTAAACGATTAACTGGAATATGGAAATCGAAATAATCAAAGTGAGTTGATTAATGGCTTCGATTAATTTCAGCCGTCAAAGGGCTTAATACCCTACTTGTTTTCGGTTCATATGGGTTATTGAACCCGAGTATGAGTCGGTTAACTAAGTTGGTTCGTTTCCGTTTTCCGGTAATTCGTCGTTTAAATTAAATCGGTTTTAATTAAAAGTTAAGTTTTAATGTTGAAATTAAAATTAATGGTAATTTTAATTTATAAACTAGATTTAATTTATGCATTTAATATTTAGTTCCATAAAATGCATTATTAAATTAAAGGGAGTTTAATTTAGGGATTCTATTTTCAAATTGATGAAATCGTGACTTTGAGTTTCATGCTCGGTCATGGTTTAATGTTTTGAGATTTGATCTCGACATTAACGGTTTTGGTAGAAATCGTTTAAAACCATAAAGAAAAGTTCTTGATGTTATTTAAGAATGATCATATTTTTTTAAAAAGACATATTTATTGTAAATTGTTTATTTAGAAAATTGACGTTGTTTATTTTGAAAAGTGTTTCGATTGAATAATAGTTAATTGATAATTATTTAAAGAAAATTTAAATTATTTATCAATATTATTTGAAAATAAAACTATATTTATTAAAGGTTGTTTAATAAAAAGTTTCTTAAAATAGAAAGTTTAAGTTTCAAAGGTGTTTGAATTGTTAATTGTATATTTTAAGAAAAGTATAGTTATGAATCCAAATATAATGCAAAGATGGAATTAAATTTGAAATTTTTCGGGAAAAGGTTTCTAATTATGGAAAGTGTTCCTAAATTTTGAGTTTACGAACCGTGTTTAATTTAAGAACGATATTGGACATATTTACTTCAATTAATGGTGGATTAATTGGTTTTGGAATTATTTTCATGTCAAGATGAAAATGAATTCTGGATTATTTACAAGTTTTACTGCTTTATTTATGTTTGTGACATAGCCGAGCCTTGAGACCCCTTGTTTGTGATGGTTGTTTATTTAATCGTGATGTTTGCTATTTTTATTATTGGTTATTTTTGGGAAGGCCTGCGTGCCATTGGAATCCTGGATTTATGATGTAATCTGTAATAGGTTAGAAAATAGGCAAATGTATTTAGATTAAAATTATGTAAAAATCTTGGCGAAGATGTCCATCAAGAAGGAGGTCATTCATCAAGGACGCTTGGTGACATCATCAGATGTTGAGGCTAGTGGGAGCTGAAAGAGTTCATCCTTCTTGCCTTGTGTGTTGATTTTGTCCCTTAGGTTTTGACCTAATTAGTTTGTCCGTATGGCTCTCGGAAACCAATTTAGTTTCGGCAAGGCTATGTCACCGTGTGGTTGTTTGTTTTATTTCTTGATGTTTTATTTACATCTGCGTGGTTGTGGTGACAAAGTAGATAAATAAAAGAAATCAAAACTACAATCATTTTTGATGAAAAATTAAAGTATTTAAAAGGAAGTTTAAATTGGAAACTTTAATTATTTTGTCAGGTGTTAGATATGACATTTTTATGAAATTAGTTTTTCAAATAAAAGGAGATTTATTTATAAAATGTCATATGATCAAAGAGTTGAAATTCTTAAAACTGGTACATTAACTGGATTGTTTACCAGAATAGGTGGTGTGTAGGACAGTCTTGCTCGGGCTGTGGAATTTCCGAAAGGTTTAGAACCGAAAGGATCCTGTCCGCGGACTAACCTGACCGGCCACTAGTTCTTGGTAAGAGACTGGTTATAAACCCAAATTAGAAATCTGACACAACACACCGTCCATGTAGTGGCACTCACGGTGACCGGTCGTCGTAAGTAGGTTCAGCCTTCGTTGGGTGCTTACGCCGCAAACTCGGAGAGCTGTGAGGTAAGCACTGCGGATCCTAAGTGAGACTTGGGCCAGTGACTTGCAGTTGTTATATGGTGTGTGTCATTGGTGGTTCCTCAGTAAGACTGTTGCCCAAGGTGTGGATGAGATTAAACATGATCAATTTAAGAAATTGAAAATCTCATAAGATCTAAGAGTTGCAAAGGGGTTGTAATTGGTAATAAGTTGCCTGCCTGAGTAGCTTATTCATGTAGGTTCAGCCTCCGTTGGGTGCATGAATAAGTAAAATGGTTCTTAGGATTAATAAATCATTTTCTAAATTTTGGGTTATTGATTTATTAATGGTTAATCAAATACTGATTTTTGAAAAATTGTTTAAGATGGTTGAAAAAGACAGAGGTAGAAGCGGTTTAATAATAACAATGACAATAACAGTAATAACAACAATGATAACGTCAATATCCTTTTTCCCACTTGAAAATCCTCCCCAAAAGCACATGTTGCTACTTTGAGGTCCATTCGGGATATGGAGAACTCAAAAGAGGCAACTTCCTGAACTGGGAATAAAATCTGACAAAAGTTCTGAGTACAGGGTGAAAGTCGTATATTCTGGAAAGGGCACCAGAACCTGCTCCTGCAGAGACTGCTACAGTTGAGGAGAGAAATCTCCACAAGAAGCACTCTGAGGATTCGGTCAATGTTGCCTGTCTAATGCTAGCGACCATAACATCTAAGCTGCGGACCAACCTTATGGGCGTCTCAGCTTGCCAGATGCATCGCCAGCTAAAGGATATGTTTCAGACTCATGCTCGGACTGAGAAACATATACGACTAGGCCTCTGAGCTCCTGCAGAATGGCAGAAGGAACAACTGTTAGACCCCATGTGCTGAAGATGTAAGGTTATCGGGATCATCTTAGCAAACTTGGGTATTCCGTGACACAGGACATGACCAGGAATCAAATTCTCAATTCCTTATTGAAGGAATTTTAGCAATTTGTAATTTGTTACAATATGCACGGAGAAGATGATATGTGGTCTGCATTAGATGCTATAGACTGCTGAGGGAATGATTAAGGAGAGAAGATAGTGAAAGAGACGGAAGGGAAAGTGAGTTTCCAAGCCGGAGGTTAAAGCTAACAAGTAGCTGAAACCGAGAACCAGAGAAGTCAAATCCAAGGATGACAAATCCTTTGAGTGCTAGGAAACTGGGCACTGGGAAAGGAATTGTCCCAAGTACTTGGAAACGATCAAGGTTGACCGCATTGAGACTTCGTGTATCTGAATCAGTCACTTCTATTGTTCTTGGATATGTGATACCCAATTGAACAAAGTTTCATGCATAATGTCTGCAATGACTAAAGTGAAGTGAAAAGAGATGACAGATTCAGTGGGAGCATAGAGACATCTTAGAGAATACTCTGCTGGACACTTTTTTCATGTCATCAATAGTTTATCATGGTGTAGTATACAATTGATTGAATTTCTTGCAAGTATTTTTGGGATAAATAAAGAATTTTTGGAGTTAAAAATTTGTTGCTTGATATTCCTATTGTTTAAGATTACTAAACCATGATTGTAGACTATTGATTCAAGTGGAACTTGAATAGTAACTTGTCAATGGAGATTGGACAAGCTAGTAGTCATATTCAGATAAAAAGGGTTACCATGTTGTTGTGTAAATTGTTCAAGTGCAGTTTCATTGAACTTGTTAATTCTTGAAAGTTAGTTCAAGAGATTATATGAGTTGGATAGTCATCTGTGATTATATAGAAACTAATAAAATGCAGAACTAAATGTAAAGGAGTTACATGGAGGTTAATTCACTTCACTTGTCAGAATAATTATATACTTGAGAAGTCAGAATTGTTTAGACAAGAAGTAATCGCATTACATGTGAAATGTATACAACTTGTGTGATGGTTAGTCAAGTAGTAGCCTTTGACTTGTTTAAACACTCGTCGGCAAGCTTGACGGAGTACCACAACGAAATGTTGTAGATAACCAGGTTCTGGTGGTTATGGATACATATCACAAATATTGAACACAATTTTATTAAAGATATCTTGTTAAGATATAGATAGACCGCATACTGTCATATTCAAGACTAAACATCTAAACGTATCACTAGTAGCAATTAAGCTGAATTGCTAGAGCTCCTAAATTTTAATCCTGGTGTTTTTATGAGTGATTTACCAGTTCCTCTAAAGATAATGGATATAAATTTGTATGGAGATTCAGATTGGATCTGAATAATATTACAAGAAGTTGTAATAAAGAACTAGTGTAATTTTTCAAAGATAAACGGTAATGGAAGTTAAGTCAGTTAACTAGAGAATACTCCCACTAAGATCATGTCTGAAATTAATTTTTCGATAGATCGTGTTACCGTTACATTTGATAAAGGAACAGTAGCATTAAATTGATGGAAATCATGTTGTGTTTATTGAGATAAAGGAGATCAACATGATATCTTTAATGTCGTTCTATTTTGCATGTTTTAGAAATCCAAGAATAAATTTGAAGTTATTCTAAAACTATTCCATAGCTGCTTGTTGTCGTGGGAACCACAACGAGAATTAAAAGGCTACTGTGGTTTTTGGTTGATATTCATGGGTGATGAATATAGCAAAGGTTGGACCAAATTCACAGGTATTTGTTGCGAAAAAATATTGGATTGACCCACCGATTGAGACCACTTTGTGGATCATAGTCATGAGTCGTCTCAAAAAGGTAATCCTTAGTACCTGAGATGTCTACGTACTTTAGTGCGAGTGCTGCTGTACATTTGGCCTAACCTAACGTCATCCGTAACTGGGTGATCATAACGGTTCGAGGCTGGTTGCAGTGGGAGTCGTGCTGGAGGCCTAGATAGTCAATATGGGATTTGCACCTTCTTTTAACTAAGAAGAGATATTTCTGAGCCCCTCGGCGATCGATACTGACAGAAATGCATGGCCATGCTCGGACAGAACTGATGTGTTCTAATCTGTCTGTTTCAGTTCAGTATGAGATCAGGGAGTCGAGAAACATAATCGTGTTTGCTACGATTGATCTAATTCATGCCTAGCATTCACATTGAAATATCGCGATGCATGGGATATAACCTAAGTTTCTTTTTGGAAGGATGTTTCAACAAGAATGCCCGAATGGGAGTCAGAGTTTTTATGACCTTGGTTGCCTAAAGTGTCTAGCCATGACCTCCTTTAGGCGCATGCTGCAGGACAGTATGTCGTCTTACACAAGTGGGAGTATGTTAGTATATGGTGTGTAAGGATGACATTAGTACTGCATCATGGCTGATTTCATAAAACACTTGAGGGTCACACCGATGAGCACAACTGAGCAGATGCAATTAAACTATTGAATAAATGATATTGGATATTATTTATGACACGAAATGATCATTGAGATTAAATTAATGTGTGATTAATTATATCTCAAAGTACGGGGACTAAAAGTGCAATATTAGATATTGTATTGATTTAATTGTCATTGGATGATAATTAAATAATTATCTAGTCTTTTATTTAGTATTGGATATTAAATAAAAGATGCATTTATTTGAATTAATATTATCATCAATTAATAGATAATTGGATGGATAATTATAAACAAATAAATAAGAGATAATTATATATAATTATCTGGTCATTTATATATTATTAGATAATGTATAAAAGATTAATATTATTTAAAGGGTATATAATTATAGAGATAATTATATAAGGTTTAAATAATAAAGATAATTATTAGGATATATATTATATTATTATATTAGAGTTTGATTAAAACTAAAACTCTTAATAATAATAATATATATATATATTATATATATAAACTTACGGTGAACAAATCTATATATATAGAGATATATATAGATTAGTTTGGTGACCTAATTTTTGTTTGGTGACCCACGGCGCACACACACAAAAGGTGTGTGTGTGGTGCGCTACGGCCGTACGAACCAAATACGCAATTGAGTGTTTGGTTTTCCCGTTCTTCGAGTGTTTGATTGCATATCTGGCGCCGCTCGATCGTGTCATCACCGGTGGATACCGAAAGCGTCTCATTCGTGTATTCTTGTCATAGAATACAAAGGTACGAATTTTTATTGCTTTCTCGTTTACTTATCTTATGTATACTTGATGATCCGTGTACGGAATTCGTAATTTTAAAAAAGCTTCCGTTGTGCGTTAATATGATTACTGTTTATGTTTTTATGAAAAACGATACGAATTCTCAACATATATATATATATATATATATATATATATATATATATATATATATATATATATATATATATATATATAATCAGGTTCATCAGCGTACCTATGAGATTCCAGCGTACCCTAATGTGAATGATCATTCACATATATATTTTTTTAATAAACATGTATAAGACAACATTATAAGACTTTTTTTTTTCAAAAGGAGCAACATCATAAATCTTGTGAATGGTAAAAAAAATCATGTGAATGGTCATTTCACACCATTCACATGGTGTGAAATGACCATTCACATGGATGACCATTCACATAAATATGCATTGAGCATTCACATAATTTTTAAGGACACAGAAAGTGTGAATGTATGTGAAATTCATATATCATGTGTATAATAACATTAAATTAAACATGGTTATGAGGAAAAAAATTTAAAAAAAGTTTTTTAAGGTTGGTACCTTCGGGTGCACTTGATTTCGAGAAGTACCTTTTTGAACCTGCTATATATATATATATTGGGGTTCGATTGAGAACTTTTGTGCATATATAGATTGGGGTTCGATTGAGAAGTTTTGTGCATCGAGGCACCATTGAGAACTTTTGTGCATCCGGACTTTCTACCAAGGGTGCATTAAGGGTATTTGTGGAATAAATTTATAAGAAAATTAATTAATTATAGAAAATTAGGTTTAATTAGATTAGAAACAAATCAATACATTAAACAACTTACCAAAAATTTCTTCATCTTTCTCTCCTCACCTCTCTCTCTCTCTCTCTCTCACCATGATCAACCTCTCTCCCTCTCCTTCCCCATGTGACCGCCCCACCCCCCTCTCATTCTCAAAATCCGGCCACCGTCACTCTCTCGGCCGCTGCACCACCATCGCACCACCCGCTCTCTCGGCCATGCATCACCATCGCACCACCGCTGCACCGACCATCTCTCTCTCTCTCTACGGCCAATAATCACCGCATTTTTTGAATGCATGACAAATTTTTGAATGATGAACACCTTCAATGAAAAACGCGATAAAATGATGCATTTTTGAATGATGAACACCTTCAAGATAAAAAGGATGTATTTTGATGATTTTGGAAGAGATGAACGATATGCATGTATTTGATTTTGGAATAGATGAACGATATGCATGAATAGATGAACGATATGCATGTATTTTGATGATGAACAATATGCATGAAGATATGAACGATTCATGTTTGTATTTTGATTTTTGGAAGAGATGAACAATATGCATGATTTATTTTTGGAAGAGATGAACAATATGCAGGAAGAGATGAACGATATGCATGTATTTTGATGATGAACGATGAACGATATGCATGAAGAGATGAACGATTCATGTTTGTATTTTGATGTATTTTGATTTTGGAAGAGATAAACGATATGCATGATTTATTTTTGGAAGAGATAAACGATATGCCTGAAGAGATGAACGATATGCATGTATTTTGATGTATTTTGAATTTGTATTATTTTTGTTAATTTTGGAAGTGTAATAATTAAATAAGGATTGCATAATTCCTGTTTTACCCCTCCGCGAATTTCATTATGTGCACTTGATGCATAAAATATTCTATTTAATTACCCTTTTGCCATTTGATCTAACCCACACATTCTTTTCATCCAAGGGACAATGGAGGTTCTTTTGTGCCTCGATGCACAAAAGTTCTCAATGGAACCTCCCTCTCTCTCTCTCTCTCTCTCTCTCTCTCTCTATATATATATATATATATATATATATATATATATATATATATATATATATATATATATATATACGCACGACCCTCGGCAAGAATGATATATCTAATAAATGTTGACAATGATGACGTTAATTGATGGTTAACATTTATATTGTCAAGCTGTCATATTGAACGCAATATCATCATTGGGTTTGCATTATACAACCGTTAGAAAGTATAATCCATAATAGTTATCAAAAGGAAGAAGAAGTGTTCTTCATGATGATGTCGTGCGTTCCAAAAAAACATTGATTGTTGAGTATTTTATCCATAAGACTCTTTGGCCTTCTTAGCGGGGCTTTGAGCAGCGTCAGTTTCCTTTTTTATGCTTAGCGTCATTGGCGTTTTGAGTGGCTTTGAAGGTGTGGATGGGTTAAAAGCCTCTTCTTTTCCTTTGGTGTTTACATTGACAATTGCGGTATCCAGATGGTTGATATTGTAAGCTTTGACAACTGTTATATTCGTTTGAGTTTGTCCGTGGAATGTTGATTCATAGCAACGTATAAAGGCGACGATAGTCTTTTCCTTTACTGATTTGGCAATCTCATCTTGAAGATCGGAACTCTGTCATTCATTAATGTGGTTGTTACATAACCTGTTTGAATTAAATGATCGATGAGTAGAAGTAGACGTAGTTGAGCTATAGACTTACATTTTCTTCTACCTCTTTTAAGTCGATAGCGGTGAATGGTATTAGTTTTTCGGCGTCAGGTGTGCATATGGTTGCTCGAAGAGTTGTCGTTCCGTCATCAATCATGATTGTTAAGCTTAAGTTGGAGTTGAGATAGAACATAATGTGAAATTAAACACTTAAACTAATCTCAAATTATTAAGAAATGATAGTGGTAATTAGCTGGAAAAAGGTCCAGGAGTTAATGACCAATATTTAACAGAATTTAAGACTCCATGTAAATCTTAACATTAGTCCATGACATTAGTAAGTTCATCATATCCACATTTCAAAGTAATCACAGGAACCTCAAAAAACGTGGACAAATCATGGTAGATGATCATGTATCTTTTCTTCTCTTTCATATAGTTGTTTAAAAAAAGACAGGACGTGCTTAATCTAACTATGATCATACACCAAGAAACCAATGATTATACGCAAAATAACATTAAAAGTGGTTGTGTGAGTAATGTGTATATGTTATGAGAGGGTTCTTTTTCGTTTTACCTTCTCGGATAAGAGCTCCAAACCAATCCAGCGAAAGCTAAGAATAAAAAAAAATCAACATAAAACAGGACAAAATTTGAGATTTAGTGTTTACATCAACTCCTTACAAAAATAAACAAAATACTATTTAATATTACAGTTTAAGAAAGAACATAGACGACACAAATGGGTGAAGTAGATGATGAAAAATTTAATAACAATGAACACAATGTAACAAGCAAGAAGGATTAAACTATTAGAGTAAATTACCATTCCATAGTGACACAAAATAAAAGAGATACGATATATATTTGGTATTGATTCTAACTCTCCGGTATAATTTTTATATGATAAAAACAACAGACTAATGTCAAATAGAAATAACTTTCCTTGCCAAATAAAAAAAGAACAAAGGTATACAATGTTAATTCATAAGATTTTTATGCCAGAAATTAACATGAAAAAAAAACTAAAGAGAAGATGACGACAGTGTCGTTAATACTAAAGCAAACTTGAAATCAAGCAATACCAACATATATTTTTAGTGCACCGATTAAATGATGAGAAATGAGGAAGAAGTTTACCTGAGAGTGCTGGAATTTAACAAAGAGTGGGTTAACGTGGGTGAGTATCAAGATGTTCTTGAGGACAAGTGTGATATGGTCAGGAGAAGATCCAGATAACCAGAAACAACATAATATAGGATACGTTCAATTACGACCTATGACAAAATTATTAAAAAAATTTGCAAAGGACATCGCTTGTTTATTTCAACACGCAAAAGTATAGTGATTATGATAAGGGATGGTGGCACAATATGATAGAATTGTTAAGAGCAAATTAAAAATCATAAAATTGAAAAACATTAGCACACATGCCTCCCTTCAACCGTGAATGATCAGCTGCAATTGGCATGACAATCATTGCAGGGCAAACGAAAGAAATTGCAAAAATATGCAAGCCACCAAACTCAATTGAAGAAAATTATAGAGGCTAGGACATATGGGTTATTGTATCTGTTAGATTGTATTTTAATTGATGGAAACAAAGTCTAGGGGTTGTTTTGTATTTCTTTAATAGTTGTCAAATATGTATATAAATAGTATGTTTGACTTTCAATAGAATTAGATCTCTGACATTTGCACTTTTGTACGGAAGGAAAGCAGTTACGGATATTGGAATTATTCTCTCATCATTGTAATCGACATTCTCTGATATTCAATCATTCGGTTAGTAGTTTTGATTAATGAATTGTTATTGTTCTTGATTTTTTGTATCATTGATATGAAACTGTAAATCACAATTGGGATCAGAGCTTTAGGGGTGAATATTCTGATCTGAGATTGAATTTTTGTTCGAAATTGCTCACTGTTCTTGAGAATTTTTTTTTCGAAAAACCCTAAAATCACTAAGGGTTTTTAATATGTTGATCATTAACAGTGAAAATTGGATCGAAGGTAAAGGATTGCTAGACGAAACAATTGAGTATAAACTTGAATTGATTCACAAAACACAGAAAAAGATCTAGGCATTTTTGCTAAATTTTGAAAAATACAAAAACGAACACTGTTCTATTGAAAAAGTCAAACCTAGATCTATTTTTGCACAAAGGTGTTTCACAAAAAGTGTTTGTATTCAAAATCCTCACCTTCGATTGCAATTTGAGTGAAAATGGGCAAATTTTTGGATTTAATTTGAATGTCAGACTTGAAAAATCAGAAAAAAGAAACTCGAAATACACATATCCTTTGTGTTATTCGAGTTGAATACCTGTGAAATTCGAGTTGACAAAAGTGTCAATCGAGTTGACAATCACTGTCAATCGAGTTGACAATCACAGTCAATCAAGTTAGATATAAAGTTCATTCGGGTTTATTAGAAGTTTGAAATTTATTCGAGTTTCAAAGAAGACAAATTCGAGTTTCATTTTAAGCAAATTCGAGTTTCATTTTAAACAAATTCGAGTTTCCTTCCAAACTCACTCGAGTTTCACATTAAACTCAATCGAGTTTCACATTAAACTCAATCGAGTTTCACATTAAAGTCAATCGAGTTTCACATTAAACTCATTCGAGTTTCAGTCTACACTCATTCGAGTTTCATACTTAGATCATTCGAGTTTCATACACACATTAATCGAGATTGTTGCAATACATCAACATCAAGTCTATTTAAAGGAACCTTTTCTCTTTGCTGATAGGCTCAGAGATGAGTCAAGTTGATTATTGCTACTAACAAGTTACTGTGTTGTAGATTTCAGTACTAATCTGTGTTTCCAAGTTTGATAAAAATTTTCAATCTCAATCGAAGTTCATCAGATCTTGGATAGTTTCCCAAATATCAATCAATATGTCTAAAGATGCTCTGGCAATGGGATCAGAAACCAAACCCCCAATTCTATACAGGGGTGAATATGTTCAATGGAGGGAGAGGTTTCTTGAATTCATTAGTTTTCATGATTTATCAGAAGAAATGCTGAAATCCTTAACCGAAGGACCAACCACTTTCATGGAAACAATCTCTGGAGTACCAACCGGTAATCCCCCAATTCCACCAAGGACAGTCGAGGTCACCAACCTGACTGAAGCCCAAAAGAAGAGAAAATTAGGGGATAAAACTGCCAGGAAGTTACTTCTGATATCAATCCCCAATGATATTTACACATGCCTCACAAACACAAAAACTGCTAAGTCAATTTGGGATGAAGTCTGTAAAATCATGAGGGGATCTTACAGAGCTGCCACAAACAGGGCTAGAAACAGCCTAATGACGTTTGAAAATTTCAGAGCCCGTGAAGGTGAACTACTGGAAAACACTTACCTAAGGTTTGTGAATTTGGTAAGTGAAATGAAACGAAACGGAGTGACAAAGTCCAATCTGGATATAAATGTCAAATTCCTAAATGTTCTGAATCCTGAATGGGAAAAATATGCTATGATTATCCAGCAAACAAAAGATATTGAAGAAATGGATTTTCATATGATATTTGAAAACCTCAACAACTATCAAGAGGTTGTGTTGAGGAAAATATCAGGAAAGAAGAAAGCCGAGAAAGAAACTGTTGATCCATTGGCTCTACTGGCAGAGAAAAAGTACAAATACAAAATGAAAAAGGAGAAAAGAGCCGTAGTCAGCAGTACATCTTCCGAATCAGAATCCTCAGATTCATCTGCTGATTCAGAGATAGAAGAAATGAAAAAGCAGATGGCACTGTTAACAAAAGAATTTCAAAAGAAATTCTACAGAAAGCCAACCAACAATAAGATGCGCTACAAAACAGGCTCGAGGAAAATTGAGAAGAAGGACAAATATGAGAATCTGGAGAAAGCAGTGGAAGAAAGACTGACAAATATGAAAAGTCAGACAAGTCAGCAAAGAAAGATTCAAAACAGAAATGTTACAACTGTGAAAAACCAGGTCATTATGCCCGAGAATGCAGATCCCCAGTAGTCAAAAACTCAGACTACTATACAAGAAAGGCTCTCTTAGCCAAAGAAAAAGAGTCTGGCAAAGCTCTTATGGCGGAGGATGACCACTGGTTGCAGTTATCTGAAGATGATGATATTCTGGATGAAGATGCTCATATTTGCCTCAAATCAGAAATTTTCAATGAGTCAGAATTGAGTGAATCAACATTGATAGCTGAAGATGAAGTATGGGTTGGATTAACTGATGAAGAGGATGCAGAAAGACAAGAATCTGAGGAGGAAGAGACAGAAGAAGTTGCATTGATGGCAACTGGCAAAAATGAGGCTGAAAATGATGAAGATTCAGAGTCTGAAAAATCAGATGGTTCAAATAAGCCGGAGGTACATTCTAATTCTGACTCTGATATTGATGAATCATGTGTATTAGAAGAAAAACTAACTCATATGGCCTTTATGCTTATAAAGTTTGAAAAATCTTTAAAGGCGGAAAAGAAAAATGCTCATTCTTTAGAAAACAAACTTCGTAATGAACACAACTTAGTTTTAGACTTTTCCAAAGATAAAGCATTAGCCTTACGAGCAGTTTCAGACTTACAAGATAAGGAAAGAGAACTACAAAGCAATATACTCAATCTTAATCACAATATATCTGATTTACAAGAAAGACTGCGAATAGCAGAATTAGAAGCTTCAAACTTTTCTGTAAAATATCATGCTATTTTTGAAGAACGAACTAAACTTTATGAGAAAATAAAGAAGATGGAAGATGAATTTATCAAAAGAGGGCAAACAGATCAAACAATTTATTTAAATCAACCAAAAGACACAGATATTTATAATTCTAAATCTGGAATTGGTTGGGAAAGTCCAAAATATCTGACAAAAGCAATATCTAGTTCACCAACATTATATGATGTCAGATATATGAACTTAGGATTAAAAATGGCATTTATGAAAGCCTCTGAAGAAGTAGAATCTAGTGAAGAAATAAAAAGATTACGATCAGACAAAATGCAAAATTCTGGTGATTATACCAGAATAAATGAAACAAGTAATATTCATGATATTAAAGAAGAGTACATTCAAACATATTCTGAAAAGGATTTGTCTGAATTACCTACTCAATCTCAAAAGTTATATCTGCCATATTCAATTTTAGAAATGATAAATTCTGATCTAGAATTGAAAGTTAAAAATTTTGAGACAGAGAATGGAACTCTCAAGGCTAAACTAAGAACTATGGAACAAAAGTTACAAAATCAGCCTAAAAACATAAAATTGTCTGATCCACAATCCTCAGCTTCTCTAGATTCTATAAACTCAGAAAAGGAATTTGATCTGCACATGCACTCTGACTTTAATTCATTAGAGCAAATGTTTGGTAAAATTGATGAATTTATCAAACCTTTGCATAACAAACAATCAGATGATAATCAAGAACCAATTAAAATTCTGCAAAAAATTTCTACAGATTCATTAAAATCATCTGAAAGTTCACCATTATTACAACAAAAGAAGGAGAAAACAAAAGTTATTGTTAATACTCCTAACTTTGAAAAAGGTGAATGATCTTCATCAGCGGACTCAATGGCACTTAAAGTCAATTCTTCAAAAGGTATGAGAAATTTACAAAAGAAACGAGTATCTAATTCTACTAATTCTCATACTTCTTTTATGTCAGATATCATTGTGAACGGTTCGAGAAAACAAGTTTGGAGAAAGAAGAAAAGAGAACAGAAAAACAAGAGTATAAAACAAGAGTGGCGCGTGAAGGACAAAATTGTTACAGATAGAAATAGCAACATTGAACATTCTGTCTGTAATAATAAACTTGTTAATAATTCTTGTATAAAGTTTTCAAGAACAGACTTAATTGCTTTGAATTCTTGTGCTTGTAAGCCTTCAATTGTTAAATCTAATAAGCTCGTTTGGCAACCAAAGAAAAATGACCCATTTTATGAACAGAAAAAGGTTCCACAGAAAAGAATTTTAAACACAATTCCACCACGAATTGTACAAAAGTGGATACCTAAAAGAACAGTTCAAAAGTGGGTACCTAAAACAACATCAAATGATAAGCTAAAAGCCATATCTGTTAGGAAAACAAATAATACCTTGCATGAATTACCTAAAACAAAAGTACCCAACTACAAGTGGGTACCTCATGTGCTACTTCGTCTTATAGGTAAACCATGTCTGGTATCTTGACTCCGGATGTTCCAAGCATATGACCGGACAACGAGACACACTCACGGACTTTGTAGAAAAGTTCTGTGGGACGGTCAGATTTGGAAATGATAAGTTTTGTCCGATCAAAGGATACGGAAGTCTCAAATACGACAAAATTACCATCCAAAAGGTTTTCTATGTTGATGGTCTTGGACACAATTTGTTTAGTATTGGACAATTGTTTGATAAAGGTTTAGAAGTCAATTTCAAAGCCAATCGGTGCAGCATCAGATCCAGAGAAGGAAAGGAAATATTGGCAGGAAACAGGAAAACCAATTTGTACTCCATTGATTTAGCCTCAATTAATCTGAAGAAAGATGTCTGCTTAATGTCAAAAGCTACATCTAAAACAGCATGGCTGTGGCATCGTCACCTTTCACATCTGAACTTCAATGAATTAACCAACCTAGCAAAAGGAGGGTTAGTTAAAGGGCTGCCGACTCTCAAATTCCAAAAGGAGCAGTTATGTGCCGCATGTGAAAAAGGAAAAAATGACAAGAGCTACACACAAATCCAAAACAGAACACTCATCCACGAGATCACTGGAATTACTGCATATGGATTTGTGTGGACCAATGAGAGTACAAAGCATTAATAAGAAACGATATGTATTGGTGATAGTTGATGACTATTCACGATACACATGGGTTTTCTTCCTGAGGTCCAAATCAGATGCAACCGAAACGATCATAGACTTCATCCGGAAAATACAAGTGAAGTTGCAACTCACAATTCAAACAATCCGCTCAGATAACGGAACAGAATTCAAGAACAAATCGCTTGAATCATTCTTGAATTCTATAGGAATTACACATCAGTTTTCAGCTGCTCAAACTCCACAACAAAACAGTGTCGTTGAAAGAAGAAATCGGACACTAGTGGAATCAGCTAGGACGATGCTGGCATATTCAAATTTACCGTTATTCTTATGGGCAGAAGCAGTTGCAACAGCTTGATTCACACAGAATCGTTCGGAAAGACTCCTTATGAATTGATTAATAAACGAATACCTAATATTAAATTTTTCCATGTCTTTGGTTGCAGATGCTTTATTCTAAACGACAAAGATAATCTTGGAAAGTTTAATCGAAAGGCAGATGAAGGAATATTCATCGGATATTCAAAGGAGTCGGTTGCCTTCCGAGTGTACAACAAGAGAACCAAGACAGTCAACGAGAGCGTGAATGTCAAATTTGATGAAGGAGTGGTAATGGCTTCTGAACACACCAGTTCAGGACCCGAACCTCAGACGCAGACTTCATTGGAGTCATCTGAACAAAATGCTGAACACTCAGAATTACATAAGTTGTTTGAGAATTTTTATGAAGACTATTTTGAAAAGCCCAAAACTAATGTTCTAAATTTGGTGCCTGACAGGAATACTGAAGATCCAGTCGTAGTCTCTGATCTTTCTCAAGAACAAGTTTCAGAAGAAACTGGAGAAGCCTCAACAGCAAATGTGCAGTCGACTACTGAGATTGTACAACCCATTGAACCTCCAAATTCTTCTGAAACCCCCATTACTTCTGAACATTCAAAAGCTCCTACCTCAGATGTCCCACCTACTACATCTGAAGTAACTCCCCAACCATATCTAGATCGTAATCCCAATCAAAACCAAATAGAACCGTTTCCACATACTTTTAAGTGGACAAGAAATCACCCAATAGAAAACATTATTGGTGATCCATCTGCGTCAGTCCAAACCAGAAGGGCAACCATAAATGAATGTCTATTTTCAAATTTTCTAAGTAAAATTGAGCCCAAAAATGTAAACGAAGCACTTCTGGACACTGATTGGATTGTGGCGATGCAAGAAGAACTGAACCAGTTCGAACGGTTAAAGGTCTGGAGACTTGTTGAGCGCCCAAAAGACAAATCCATTATAGGCACGAAATGGATCTTTAAAAACAAGAAAGATGAACATGGAGTAATCATTCAGAATAAAGCTCGTCTCGTTGCCAAAGGATACAACCAACAAGAAGGGATTGACTACGATGAAACGTTTGCACCAGTTGCACGAATTGAAGCCATTAGAATGTTTTTAGCTTTTTCCGCTCATAAAAACTTTACAGTCTATCAAATGGATGTTAAAACTGCGTTTTTAAACGGGGAACTAACAGATGAAGTATATACATATTAGCCTGAAGGTTTTACTGATCCTTCGAGACCTGATCATGTATATATTTTAGATAAGTCACTGTATGGCCTTAAACAAACACCGCGTGCTTGGTATGATGCACTTTCAACATATCTGTTGAAATGTGGATTCACCAAAGGTGCAGTTGACACAACCCTGTTTATAAAACGTCAGGGGCCAGATATCATAGTTATACAAATATATGTAGACGACATAATATTTGGGTCTACAAATTGCGAATTTTGTAAGAAATTCGCATTTTTAATGTCCCAAAAATTCAAAATGAGCATGATGGGCGAAATAAATTTTTTCTTAGGATTACAAGTAAAACAATTAGCTGATGGTATTTTTATCAATCAGTCAAAATATATACAAGACATGTTAAAGAAATTTAACATGGTCAACAGTACTCCTATGAAAACTCCCATGGCTCCGGATTCAAAGTCAAAACTCGATGAGGACATTTCGGGGAAACCTGTAGATGTAACTCACTATCGAGGTATAATTGGGTCATTAATGTACTTAACAGCTAGTAGACCGGATATTATATTTGCTACATGTGTCTGTGCAAGATATCAGGCAAATCCTAAAGAATCACATTTAACACCTGCGAAACGAATTTTAAGATATCTCAAAGGAACTCCAAATCTTGGTTTGTGGTATCCTAGAGAATCTTCATTTAATCTAACTGCTTTTTCTGACGCTGATCACGCAGGTGATAAGATGGACAGAAAAAGTACGTCTGGAGCAGTACAGTTCTTAGGTGACAAACCCGTATGTTGGTCATCCAAGAAACAACATTGCGTCTCATTGTCTACAGCTGAAGCAGAGTACGTTGCCGTATCTTCTTGCTGTTCTCAGGTGTTGTGGATGAAGAGCCAACTGCGCGATTACGGGTTTACACCAAAGAAAATACCAATCTACTGTGATTCTCAAAGCGCAATAGCTATTGCATCAAATCCGGTGCAACATTAAAAAAAAAACACATTGACATTCGGTACCATTTTATAAAAGATCATGTAGAAAATGAAAATATAGAATTATATTTTGTGCCTACTGAATATCAACTAGCTGATTTGTTTACCAAAGCGTTAGATGAAAAACGGTTTAATTTTTTGGTATACAAATTAGGTATGTTGAATCGTTAAGATTTAATAATTCAGTAGTTTCAATTTATAATTTTAAATTTTCATTTCTTATTGATTTTAATCTGATGTTAAATTCTTAAATCTTAAAAAGTTAATATTCTTTGGAATTTAACAAGATCTGGATTGTCATGTGCAGGAGGAGCAGAAAGTAAATTTATCTGATTGTGAATAAATCTGATAAAATTTATATGTTATTCTGTAGGGGGAGCTGAGCTGAGAAAAATGATATACATTTGAGGGGGAGCAGCTTTCAGAAATTAAAGGGGGATCAATTGAGCATTTTAATATTTCTTTTGAGTTTAATATCTTTTTGTTGTTAATATATTTTTTTTTTCAATTGTTTTATTTTTTTTTGTGTGTGTATTTTCAAATTTTTTTATTCTTTCTTTCTTTAAAGATTGGTTTTAAAGTTTTTGTTTGAAAATCAAAAATTTTTTTTGTTTAGTCACAATGTTTGTTGAAAAGATAATATGGGTTTAAATAATTGGGTTAAGAAATGTGAGTTGAAGTTGGGCCAAATTTTCTTTTGCATTCACATTTGGGGCAGTCAATTTTTTAAAAATATGGGCCGGTTTTGAATACAACCTATAAATTTGAAATTTCAATTTCAAATTCAATTTTTTCGGATATACGCCTATTCATCATCTTCTCCAAAAACATTTCTTCACCTGTAAGAAACCGAAAAACCCACAAACATCATCGACTCCATAAAGATATCTTTTCATCAAAATTGTGAGTAAATGTTCTGTTGTTTATGCTTATAGTATTTCTATGTTGCTTATTTCAGTTTGGGATATATGTGAATCTGTGTTCTTATTTTTTTTTTTTGTATTTGAGAGTTCATGGAGATTCATAATATTTGTTCATGAAAATGAAATTAAATGTGTGATGGGTTTCGTATTGTAAACATGAACATGAATCTGAAATTTCATGAGTCATTTTTTCATCACACAAAGAGATTGTTTGATTTTGGTATTCAAAAGTTTCGAGTTCCAAGCTTTTCTGAAATTTGAATTTTTAACAACTTAAATGTTGTTTTTAATCGAAGCTCAGTAAAACAAAAGTGTTTAAAATTAATTTTCGAAGGGGATACAAGTTTTAAATCACTGAAAAAGGTCCCTGAAGTTAAATTCGAAAATTCAGTGGATATTGGACTTGTAATAAAAACAAAAAGGAACTTCTCGATTAAAGGGTATGTTCGAGAAAGCCCAAGAGTTAATCGAGTTGGCTTAAAAGACATTCGAGAAAGCCTAAGACTCATTCGAGTTGAATATCGTGTGACTCGAGAAAGATCAAGAGTCAGTCGAGTTGAGTGAAAAGTCATCCGAGAAACTTTATCTGTGATTCGAGTTGACTAAGTTTGATGGACTTAGAAAATTTCAGAAATTAGGACTCGATTGATATATTGTCCGAGAACACTTATAGTTTATTCGAGTTGGGTAATGAGGTTATCGAGAAAGTGTCGTATTCATACGAGTTGAGTGTTAGACATAATAGAGATAGTCCACATACTCTCATGTTTCATTCGAGTTTAATACTTGTTTCATTCGAGTTTAACAAATATTTCATTCGAGTTGGACTACTAGAACATACGAGAACACTTAAGACTTATTCGAGAATCTTCATGTTTTATTCGAGTTTGGTACTTGTGTTATTCAAGAAGATTATAGTTCATTCGAGTTGATACATAGACTAAGTCGAGTTGTTTCATGTATCATCCGAGACTAGTCAAGAGTCATTCGAGAATGAAGTAATTTCATTCGAGTTTCAATAAAAATTTGTTCTAAGTGTTGAATTTTTAATATTTTAAGAAAAATGTCACATTTTTTCAAGAAATTATTATAAAGTTGTAATTTTCTAACATTGGTATCTAAACGATTGACTCTGGAGTCCTGTCAATAATAGTTTATTATTGTCTGGAATCCCGATGCCTTAAACAGCAAATCACAACTTTTAACAATTTCTGATGAAATGTTACAAGTTTTCTACATTTGAAGTTTTGTCATTTGTTTACCTGTTCTGACTAACATGATTTTTATTTGTTTACAGGTGTTCAAATGGCATCTCCAGTGCAGTCTCAAAATTCCAATTCATCTGACTCCCATTCATCATCCAATCATACTCTAGTCTCCACACCTGTTCGTTCTACTTCTGTTGCCCGTCCCTCACCGTCAAATATCATCCCAGATAACCAATTGGTTAAACCTAAACATTGCCTACCTTTTAGAGATAATAACCATCGTCTGGATACCAAGGTTATTAAAGTCAGTCATCCTATCATAGTTTACATTCTCAAAGGTCATCCGTTAGGTTATCTGCTTCAATATAAACCTTCTATCCCACAGGTTTACCTACAACAATTTTGGCACACAGTCAAATTTGTTCCTGCTGACGGCAATCACCACTTCAAAGTAACAATAGACCAAATCAAAACCAAAATCACTCTAGCCAGACTTCGTCACAACCTATTTCTTCCAAGACGTATAGACACAGTTAACTTTCCCGAGTTGGCTGATTTTGAAGACTTTGTGTCGGATGAAGAGCTAGTTCATGATCTGATTTGTCTGGGCTACTCAAAGCCACTACCAAAGAGCTCCAAATTTCATAGGAATGGCTTGAATGGGGAATGGTACACACTATTTGGAATTATCAATAGGTGTATGACGTCTAAGCACACAGGCATCGATAGATGCAGCATTCATTGTCTAAGGATTTTTCATGGAATCGCGTTTAACAAGCATTATGATTATGCTCAATGCATCTGGGAGGACTTAAAGGAAATTGTTCTTGCAAAAACAACAAATAGAGCAAGAAAGTTTGTTCCGCTCCAGAGGTTCATACAAATTCTTATCCGAGGAATTCTTCGAGCAAATGAAAATATTCCGAAGAGAGCAAATTCACAGCGATGTCCAGATTATGTGATGATGAGTTTACACGAAGTGCCGGATTCTCCAAATGCAAATATCATGCCGATCCCGGAGTCGTTGTTAAAATATGCAAATTAAGAGAGTAAGCATGTGCGATTATATAGGATAGATCATGCTCCAATAGAGACCCAGGAGCCGGGATCTCTTACCCAAGGAGCCTTAGGACTAGAGGAACCTCAGCAAGGGGCTGAAGTTCAGGGTGCCCAATCTGTGAGTGAGGGAGATGACGTTGTAAAGGGAGGTGAGGAAGAGGCTGAGAAATCTGATTCCGAGAGAACTTTGTCGGATATCCAAGAAGAAGAAGGTGAAGGAGATGACAATGATGATGGTGATGATGGTGCTGATGGGGGTGATCATCATGAGGGAGGAAGTATAATGATAGATATAGTAAGCATTGCTGAAGAGAGTGTGAGGGATACCGTAAACCTAGAAAGCCGGGGTATAACCACATCTGCTGTTAGCTCTCCTATGAGAGTTAGCATTGAAGAAGTCAGTATCCCACTGACGACTGCACACCCAACCATCCACTCAGTCTCCTCGCAACAGGAGATTGTTTCAATTGAGCACCGAGATGAACCTTATAGTCTATCCGAGAGTCATTTGGACTTGATGGATATTGAAACAAGTACACAGCTGCCCGAGTGTACGACATCATTTCAATCACTGAGTATAGATCCTATACAGTCTAGGACGCTCGAGTCAACTTCATTTGTTAAAGTTAGTGTGGTTGAACTTCGTGTTCCCACTGGAACATCCTCAGCAACGGAAGCATTTGTTGCTCCGTCACTTGAAGAGGGTGGAAGTCCAGTCAGAGCAACTACATTACCAACTCTGAGTACTGGCCACACAGACGTAATTTTTACAAGTTCGACTGTAGTGACAACTGGAAGTCTACGTGACCCAGTGGTGACTTTATCCCCGTTTGTAACTGAATCAACATTAAATCAAGCGTTGAATGAAGCTGTTGCTGGAGTGAATACGCATGTATCTGCTCAGTTATCTGAGGTAATGACACAGATGTCAAACATTCACAAGTTCTTAAATGGTAAGTCTGTTGCAGAGGAATCAATGAAGCAGTCTGAGTCAAATCAAGCAATTGAAGAATTAAAGGAAGAGTTGAAAGATTTTGTCTTTGAACAATTTGATGAAATGCGAAAGAGGATGATCAGTTTGGAAAGCACTGATATAACTGCCTTGGGAAATCTATCAGAGAGAGTTGTGGCAGTTGAAGAGACATGTAAAGCTCAAGCTTCCTCATCCAAAAGGAAACATGATGAGCATGATGTGGACTCCGATGATGCTCCTCATGAGGGGGAGAAGAGGAGAAAGCTTGATGAAACTACACCTGGGGTCTTGATGATCACATACCCAGAAAAAGGAACTGAAGTTAAAGAGAGAGAGGCCGGGGGCTCAAAAGAATCGACTGGTGAACAAAGTGAGCTGGGATTGATTCTTCATGAAGATGTTCTAGTTCCTTTGAACATTCAGTCTGATATTTACAGTTTTGTAGAATATATTGATTCCGATGAAGATGTTCAAGTTAAGCATCATGAGTTGAGTATTCAAGGAGTAGAAGAAGAGAGAGAGAGAGAGAGAGAGGAATACATTGAAGTTTCTGAAGACGATGATGTAATTACTTTAACTGATACTGATTTTAGAGCTGAAAGGATTGAAGAGGAGGAAGGTTTAGTTCAGGAAATCTTGAAAGATACTGAATCGACACCAACGGTTGAAAAGCCTGAGGTGGTTATTCAAGTTAAGGAAGAAATTGAAGAGTTTCCAGTTGAAAACGTGGTTGTTCAAGAAAAGGTTGAATTGAATGAGGTTGAGGTGATGGAAAGGTTCTTCAATGAATATGTGCTTGCTGATGAGTCTCAAAAGCAACATAGACTCAGATTTGAAGCACAACAAGTCGTTCAGAGGGAAATTCAAGACATGCTGACACTGTTGAACAAAGATGAGATCAGCAAAAAGAAAGTAAAGAAACTTGAGCTTCCGGAGAATAGATCAGCAGAGTTTATCAGAAAAAGGAACAAGATGCCATACATCGAAGATATTCTTGAAAAATGAATATTTTGCAAGAAACAAGCACCATGTTCTTTTCTCAAGTTATTTGGGTGTTAGAGCCGAACATGCCAAATTTGGTCAACTATGCCAGCTTTCTGAGAAACAAGACACAAGAAGTTGAGAAGGTTAGGAGTGAGTTCAGGATAGTTGATCTGGTGAAAATCGAAAAGGACAGATTTGTTAAGATCTTCTATCCAACTTTCACTGTTACTAGAGCCGATGGAAACACCTATACGTTCACAGAAGCAGATATGTTCAATATGCACCTGGTCGACATTGAAGACCTATTTGATGAGTTGTTGTGAAGACCTCCCCTTCCGGGTCAGTCCTCAGAGTCTAGGTCCCACATCATGCAATACGATATCAACCATACTAAGATAGGGTAATTAATTGCGGAATTAAAAATTACATGTACATACAAATTAGGATTTAAGTTACATATTTCAAAGTAAAGTTATAAAAAAAAATCTAATCTAGTCATATCATCATACTTCACATCAAGTCTACCCAGAACCACCACGTTTAATGTCTTCCGATCAGTACCAGAAAGTATGTTGAGTAGTGGTCTAAGAAAGCTTCAAAACTTGGATCTTGAATGACCTAAGTACTAGGTCCTGCAGGTGATTTTCCTTTGGCTTTTCCTGTAAAATATTAATGCAACATCTGTAAGCAAAGCTTAGTGAGTTTATAGATTTTCAATATCAACATGCGTGTCAAGCGGAGTCATTAGTCTTAGCGTGATATGTCTTGGCTGCCGCTACAGCCCTCATGATTGAGATATAGTATCATAAGATCGGATGATGTTCAAGCCACACTCATGCTTAAATCGTGGGGATCAGCCACATACTGGGCTAGCTACCAGTAAATCAATATGGCGGAACATCGGAGGTCATTACCAATTCATAAGAACTGGTGAAATAGCCGGGTCTAGAACAATAGACCATAAGGGCTAGTCAAGCTGAATCAATCTATCAAATGTCTGATCAATGATGGAAGCATATGTCTTAGAAGTCATGATAGCAATGAATTATAAGCAATGTCTGAAGAAATCTTAAATGCAAAATGAAATGATAATCAAATAGCTATCATGAACCACTGGGCAACACCCAACCATGGTGTGCACAGGTCTCAATCCAGCTGATAAATGAATGTCAATAAATCTAACAGCAGCAATATATCTCAACCGGATCTTATGCATGTTCAATCTGAATATCTATAACTCACTGGTCTGGGTCTTTATCAAACAGATATAAAAATCTGCCACCTGAGTTATCTCAGGATTTTATCTTGTCAATTTTGTTCTCTGTCAAATCAAGTCTTTGACCCGCTTTAAATCTTTTAAATCTTTGTCTTTATGTTCAGAATTTCACTGAACCTGTCCAGAATTATATCATATAAATCTCATGTCAATATCATCATCATTATCATGGAATTTCATCATCTTTTGGTCGTTAAAATCTTTAATTCTATCTGATTCTGATAACTTATTTATTTCACAAATCATTCTTTGTTTCAATATTTCTCATAAGTCCTCTATTTATATATTTAACAACATGTATATATATAAATATAATCATTCATATTAAAAATATCAAAATACATAAAAATAGGTTTTCGGATCCCTCAATTTCGGATCCACCCGGATTCGGATCATCCGGATCCGGACCAAACCATCATCCGGATTTGGACATAGGACCGAAATTGGTGCTATCCGAATTGAGCATATATCCGAATTAGGATCAGAATTCGGACCAATAATGTCCGAAACAATCACCCAAAATTATACTAAACCCGAAATTGGTTATCCGAAATCATGAGATCCGATAATGATATCATCCGAACCGAATCATAGGTCCGAAATGGGCACCATCCGAATTCGGTCCTAACCGAATTCGGACCCCATACTTAGTAATTTTCCCAGAAATGTTCTTGATGTTCTTCATTATGTTCTTACGGATTTTCACATAAAATTCACAAAACTTATTTTAATCAACATGCAACTTAATATTATGTTATATTACTATTATTAGGTTGATTTTATACTAATTTCCCCATCCATATCATCATAATTAAATCAAGATCATCCAAAAATGATCATTTTTGTCAAGAACACTACTTTTGTTAAAATTCCGATTTTCTTCAATATTTGAATGATCCAAGCAATAAATTTTGTTTCTAATTCGTTTATTAGTTTCAATTCATCATAATCTTTCATAATTTTATACATGCAACCCAAAATTTTCACATTTAAATCCTTGGTTTCGGTTTTTAATAAAACCGAACCAAACTCTTGAATATTAAAGAGTTTAATCGATAATTACCTTGAATTGTTGCTAATTGTTGATGTTTGATGATTTGTTGTAACTCATTTGTCTTGATTCTTCAATTAAATCATCAATTCTTGAATTTCTTTGACAATTTGTGAGGTTAGCCGTGAGTTTTAGAGAGAGATTAGAGAGAGAGAGTGAAATTTGAGTTAATGATCTTAATGGTCATTAATTTGATTTTTATATATCCATTTGATCATATTTGTAATTTTAACCCACTAAACTTTTGTATTTTATATCTCTTTTAATTTAATCATCTTTAATAATTTACAACATAAATATATATTTAATTTAAATAGTCTTCAACTTAATTAAATTACATAATTAATAATGTAATTAACTTTACATTATTTAAATCAAAACGAAATAAAAGACTTGGATAAAAGCTGGGTTGTTACAGAATGGGCTCCACCACGCACAAACTTCGTCCCCGAAGTTAGCTACGTTCGAACAGACTGGGATAAGTTGCTTTCATTACATCTCTGGATTCCCAAGACTGATGCGAACCTTTGTGGTGTTTCCACTGGACGAGCACCATCTGTATCTCTTTATTCCGAAGCTTCTTAGTTTTAGAGTTCAGAATACACTCCGGCTCTTCAATCACTCTAAGCTTCTCATCAATCTGCAAGTTAACATGTGGTATCTGTACTTCTCTTTCGTCTGCTAAACTCTTTCTCAGATGACTGACATGAAATACAGGATGTATTCCAGCTAAGTCAGCTGGTAGTTCAAGACGATAAGATTGGTTTCCAATCTTTTCCACAATCTTGAACGGACCGATAAATCTTGGAGCTAGCTTGTTTCTTTTAATAAACCGCACCACATTCTTCATTGGGGATACTTTCAGCATCACCCAGTCGTTAACCGCAAAGCTGATAGATCTATGTCGATTGTCATAGTATGACTTCTGCCTGCTTTGAGCTTCAAGAATATTTCTTCTAACAAGTTGAATCTTCTCGTGTGTCAACTGTAGAAGGGCAGGACCCGCTATTGGCGATTCACCTGTTTCGCGCCAACAGGTAAGAGTTCTGCACTTTCTTCCATATAAAGCTTCGAATGGAGCCATCTTAATCGTAGAATGATAACTGTTATTGTATGAGAATTCGACCAACGGCAAGTGATCATCCCAGTTACCACCTACATCAAGAACGCAGGCACGGAGCATATCTTCCAGAGTTAGGATAGTACGCTCACTCTGACCATCTGCACTTGGATGATAAGCAGTACTCATAGAAATCCGAGTACCCATCCCTTCTTGCAGTGCTTGCCAGAATCTGGATGTGAAACGACTATCACGATCAGAAACGATAGATTTCGGCACACCATGTCGTGAAATTATTTCAGTGATGTACATCTGTGCCAATCTATCGAGGGAATATGTTTCTTTCATCGGTATAAAATGTGCTGACTTTGTTAATCGATCCACGACTACCCAGATGGAGTCGTGTTGTCTCTTCGTCTTAGGAAACTTCGTGATGAAATCCATAGTTATATGCTCCCACTTCCATTCAGGAACGGGTAGGGGTTGCATATCCCCAAAGGGTTTCTGGTGTTCTGCATTAACCATCTGACATATTCTGCAGCTTTCAACATATCTACCGATGTCGTTCTTCATTCCTGGCCACCAGTAATCAGCTTTCTAATCAAAGTACATCTTTGAGCTACCAGGATGAACAGATAATTTGGACTTGTGAGCTTCAGAAAGAAGAGTGCTGCGAATAGAACCATATTTAGGAACCCAGATTCGGTTTCCCTTGAGACAGTGAAGTCCCAAATGGTTCAGAGTTAGAAATTGTAATTGCCCTTTAAGATTTTCAGAACAGAGATTCTCTTCTTTCAGTGCTTCAGCTTGAGCAACTCGGATGTCTTCAATAAGATCAGAAGAGAATATAACCGAAGTTAGGGCATAGCAGCACTTTTCTGGATAAACTTTTCTACTCAAAGCATCCGCGACAACATTAGCTTTGCCGGGATGATACAGGATCTCGCAATCATAGTCCTTGATAAGCTCCAAGGACCGACGCTGTTTCATATTCAGATCCTTTTGAGTAAAAAGATGTTTGAGACTCTTGTGATCGGTGTAAAGCTGACACCAAGTCCCATAAAGATAGTGACGCCAGATTTTCAAAGCAAAGGTAACGGCAGCCAACTCAAGATCATGAGTCGGTGCACTTTTCTCGTAATCCTTCAATTGCCTTGAAGCGTAGGCAATTACTTTTCCTCTTTGCATCAGAACACATCCTAAGCCAGTACCAGATGCGTCGCTATAGACAACGAAATCATCATTGCCTTCTGGTAAAGCTAGGATCGGCGCTTGTATAAGTTTCTGTTTCAGAATGTCAAATGCCTCTTGCTGTTTATCGGACCAAACGAAAGGAGTATTCTTTCGTGTTAGCATCGTTAGAGGTACAGCAATCTTCGAGAAGTCCTTTATGAATCGCCGGTAGTAACCAGCCAATCCGAGGAAACTTCTTATTTCTGAGGCATTGCGAGGCGTTTGTCATTTCTGAACGGCCTCGACTTTAGACGGATCAACAGAAATCCCTTCGCCAGAAACAACATGGCCAAGGAATTGAATCTATAAGAATCAAAATAGAAGTTCAAGTTTTTGATGTAAATCAGGGAATACTTAGACAATAACTCAAGACATATATAATAGAAATTATACCTGTCTGAGCCAAAACTCGCATTTAGAAAACTTTGCGTAGAGTTTTTCTTTTCTTAGTAACTCTAGCAATTGCCGCAGATGAATAGAATGATCAGCCTCCGCTTTGGAGTAAATCAGAATATCGTCTATGAATACGATAACTGATTTATCCAGCATCGGTCTGCACACGCGATTCATGAGATCCATGAATGCCGCTGGTGCATTTGTCAGGCCAAACGGCATCACGAGAAATTCGTAATGACCGTATCTTGTACGGAAGGCTGTCTTTGGAACATCCTCATCTCTGACTTTTAACTGATGATACCCAGATCGGAGATCTATTTTCGAGAAGTAACTGGCTCCTTGTAACTGATCAAACAGATCATCGATCCTGGGCAGAGGATATTTATTCTTTATTGTGACTTTGTTCAACTCGCGGTAATCAATGCACATACGAAAAGTTCCGTCTTTCTTCTTGATGAATAAGACAGGTGCACCCCACGGAGATGAACTCGGTCGGATAAACCCCTTCTCTAACAGCTCTTGCAATTGTTTTGACATTTCCTGCATTTCTGCAGGTGCAAGTCTGTAGGGAGCTTTAGCAATAGGAGCCGCACCAGGAACCAAGTCAATACTGAACTCGACTTGACGTTCCGGTGGCACTCCGGAAATGTCATCAGGAAAAACGTCTGGGAACTCGCAGACAATAGGAATATCGGACAGAGATCTCTTTTCAGAGCTGGACTCAGATAGAGCATAACAAAGATAGGAGTCGTGACCTCTAGACAAGTATTTATGAGCTTTTTCTATAGATATGAAACAGTGAGCACCTTTTCTTTTCTCTCCTTTGATCTCCAATACCCGACCGTCTAAAGACTTGATTCTGATGACTCGCCGGTTGCAGATAATTGTAGCCTCGTTGTTCATTAGCCAATCCATGCCGATGATGACGTCAAATTCTTTTAACGGAATAGGAATGAGGTCGAGATTGAATACGATGTTGCCAATAAGTAGTGTGCAATTACGGTAAACAGAATCAGCCATAACGAAATTGTTACTGGCTGTCTCAATGTCTAATATCACGGAAAGCTTTGATGGAGCTTTATGTAATCTTTGTGCAAAAGATGTTGATATGAAAGAACGACTCGCGCCGGAATCAAATAATACTCGGGCAGGAATGGAGTTAAGCAAGAACATACCGGTAACTACGTCAGGTGTTTCTTTTGCTTCCTCGGCTGTTATTTGAAAAGCTCGAGTCTTTGCAGTCGGCGTTGCAGCAGAACTCTTAACTGTAGACCCTCCAGCTGATGACTGAGACTGATAACGCGGCCCGCTACGACACTGATACATGAAGTGTCCTCTCTTACCACATTTCGCACATCCTCGTCCCTGCTGTGGACATTCTTCACTACTGTGACCGATCATGTTGCATGCAAAACAAGTTACGTCATCAGGATTGCACAGTCCCATGTGTGATCTTCTGCATCGCTTACAAAACCGTGGCTCATTCGTTAGGGAATAGACTTGTGCTTTTTGTTGCGAACTATGTTGGTGAGAGTGCTGAGATTGTGACTTATTTGGCTTAAAGAATCTGCCAAATCTTTGTTTCTTCGGAGGAGACGGATTCATTGGGTTAGTCATTGGAGCGTATAGCTGATCGCCGTACTCTAGATATCCTCTTTCAATCTGTCTGGCTGCTTCTACCATTTCCAAATAACTCTTGTATTTGATAGCGCTCATCGGATGTCTGTCCTACACGGAATCTATTCATCTTTCTTTCTTCGGTAGCTACGTGGTATGAGGAATAACCGCATAGTCGTGAGAACTCGTGTTCGTATTCGTCGACTGTCTTGGTTCCCTGGGTCAGCTGCATTAGTTGTACTTCCATCTTATCTTGTTGGTCGATCGGGCAGTACTTCGCATTGAACATATCAAGAAACTGGTTCCACTCTAGAGTCTGAATTATTTCTTCACCATAGATACTCCTCTGAGTTTTCCACCAGGCACGGGCAGCTCCCACAAATAGTGCAGACGCATAACTCACTTTCTTAGAATCTAAACAGTCAGAGATTCTAAAGATCTCTTCGGTATGACTGATCCAATCCATCGCTTGAATTGGATTCACTGTACCCTCAAAGTTAAGGGCACCGCTCGCTTTGGAATCCTTAAACTTGCAGCCTTTTGGCTGAGCAATTTGAGTTTCGGGATTTGAGTTATCAGAATTAGATTCATTAGTCTGAACTTGCTTTTCTTTTCTTTTATTCTTTTTATCTTCGCGTCTTTTAGCTTCGGCCTCATCTCTGGCCTGAAACTATTCTTGCATTATTTTGTTCTGTTGTTCTGAGTGTTGGCTAGAAGTTGTTGCATCATTTCAAACATTTGTTGTGGGTTCATGTTGCTGGGAATATCACCTGATCCTGATCCTGATCCTTGACATCTTCTACTGAAAATTAAAATCATTGAACTATCAGTTTATAGACTTAGATCTATGTACCCTTTTTCCCATCCTAATAGTCTGTACATCCTATCTCAGTTCAAACCACCTAAATGATTGATACATATGTATTGCTTCAGTTTGAGACCAAGTATACTCACGTAATACTTGATTCACTCAAACTATGGGCTCTGATACCATCCTGTGAAGACCTCCCCTTCCGGGTCAGTCCTCAGAGTCTAGGTCCCACATCATGCAATACGATATCAACCATACTAAGATAGGGTAATTAATTACGGAATTAAAAATTACATGTACATACAAATTAGGATTTAAGTTACATATTTCAAAGTAAAGTTATAAAAAAAAATAACATCTAATCTAGTCATATCATCATACTTCACATCAAGTCTACCCAGAACCACCACGTTTAATGTCTTCCGATCAGTACCAGAAAGTATGTTGAGTAGTGGCTAAGAAAGCTTCAAAACTTGGATCTTGAATGACCTAAGTACTAGGTCCTGCAGGTGATTTTCCTTTGGCTTTTCCTGTAAAATATTAATGCAACATCTGTAAGCAAAGCTTAGTGAGTTTATAGATTTTCAATATCAACATGCGTGTCAAGCGGAGTCATTAGTCTTAGCGTGATATGTCTTGGCTGCCGCTACAGCCCTCATGATTGAGATATAGTATCATAAGATCGGATGATGTTCAAGCCACACTCACGCTTAAATCGTGGGGATCAGCCACATACTGGGCTAGCTACCAGTAAATCAATATGGCGGAACATCGGAGGTCATTACCAATTCATAAGAACTGGTGAAATAGCCGGGTCTAGAACAATAGACCATAAGGGCAAGTCAAGCTGAATCAATCTATCAAATGTCTGATCAATGATGGAAGCATATGTCTTAGAAGTCATGATAGCAATGAATTATAAGCAATGTCTGAAGAAATCTTAAATGCAAAATGAAATGATAATCAAATAGCTATCATGAACCACTGGGCAACACCCAACCATGGTGTGCACAGGTCTCAATCCAGCTGATAAATGAATGTCAATAAATCTAACAGCAGCAATATATCTCAACCGGATCTTATGCATGTTCAATCTGAATATCTATAACTCACTGGTCTGGGTCTTTATCAAACAGATATAAAAATCTGCCACCTGAGTTATCTCAGGATTTTATCTTGTCAATCTTGTTCTCTGTCAAATCAAGTCTTTGACCCGCTTTAAATCTTTTAAATCTTTGTCTTTATGTTCAGAATTTCACTGAACCTGTCCAGAATTATATCATATAAATCTCATGTCAATATCATCATCATTATCATGGAATTTCATCATCTTTTGGTCGTTAAAATCTTTAATTCTATCTGATTCTGATAACTTATTTATTTCACAAATCATTCTTTGTTTCAATATTTCTCATAAGTCCTCTATTTATATATTTAACAACATGTATATATATAAATATAATCATTCATATTAAAAATTATCAAAATACATAAAAATAGGTTTTCGGATCCCTCAATTTCGGATCCACCCGGATTCGGATCATCCGGATCCGGACCAAACCATGATCCGGATTTGGACATAGGACCGAAATTGGTGCAATCCGAATTGAGCATATATCCGAATTAGGATCAGAATTCGGACCAATAATGTCCGAAACAATCACCCGAAATTATACTAAACCCGAAATTGGTTATCCGAAATCATGAGATCCGATAATGATGTCATCCGAACCGAATCATAGGTCCGAAATGGGCACCATCCGAATTCGGTCCTAACCGAATTCGGACCCCATACTTAGTAATTTTCCCAGAAATGTTCTTGATGTTCTTCATTATGTTCTTACGGATTTTCACATAAAATTCACAAAACTTATTTTAATCAACATGCAACTTAATATTATGTTATATTACTATTATTAGGTTGATTTTATACTAATTTCCCCATCCATATCATCATAATTAAATCAAGATCATCCAAAAATGATCATTTTTGTCAAGAACACTACTTTTGTTAAAATTCCGATTTTCTTCAATATTTGAATGATCCAAGCAATAAATTTTGTTTCTAATTCGTTTATTAGTTTCAATTCATCATAATCTTTCATAATTTTATACATGCAACCCAAAATTTTCACATTTAAATCCTTGGTTTCGGTTTTTAATAAAACCGAACCAAACTCTTGAATATTAAAGAGTTTAATCGATAATTACCTTGAATTGTTGCTAATTGTTGATGTTTGATGATTTGTTGTAACTCCTTTGTCTTGATTCTTCAATTAAATCATCAATTCTTGAATTTCTTTGACAATTTGTGAGGTTAGCCGTGAGTTTTAGAGAGAGATTAGAGAGAGAGAGAGTGAAATTTGAGTTAATGATCTTAATGGTCATTAATTTGATTTTTATATATCCATTTGATCATATTTGTAATTTTAACCCACTAAACTTTTGTATTTTATATCTCTTTTAATTTAATCATCTTTAATAATTTACAACATAAATATATATTTAATTTAAATAGTCTTCAACTTAATTAAATTACATAATTAATAATGTAATTAACTTTACATTATTTAAATCAAAACGAAATAAAAGACTTGGATAAAAGCTGGGTTGTTACAGTTGTGCAGAAACAAAAGAAATGAACACTGCAGATTTGCACTTAAGACACTTTTTCACTTCATGCATACCAAGTTGGTATTGATGTCAGTGCAAGATCTTCAGATAGGTGTTGAACGAGGTATGAGGAAGATCAACATGACAGCTCCTCACAGAGATATCAAGTTTGCTGGAGAGTTGAAAGAATTCCAAGTTATCCTGGTAAAACATCCAGCAGTTATGTACAGAGATAGAAATAAGAAGTTAAGAGCTATGAGAAGTGTAGAGCTGAACAAATTTTCAGATGGGACACTGAACAAAGTTTTGAGTGGTTTAAAAGGAAAGCTTGCAGCTGATAAGAAAAGAAAGACGAAGAAAGGAGCTCTATCTGTAAATGACCGAAGACTCATGGTTGAGTTCATTTCAAAGATTGAATGGAGGCTCTCGGATCGTAAAAGCATTAGAAGATTTGAACAAAAGCTGGGTTTATCAATTTAAAGACTTTGGTCTTTCCATCAAAGGGGGAGAATGTTAGATTGTATTTTAATTGATGGAAACAAAGTCTAGGGGTTGTTTTGTATTTCTTTAATAGTTGTCAAATATGTATATAAATAGTATGTTTGACTTTCAATAGAATTAGATCTCTGACATTTGCACTTTTGTACGGAAGGAAAGCGGTTACGGATATTGGAATTATTCTCTCATCAGTGTAATCGACATTCGCTGATATTCAATCATTCGGTTAGTAGTTTTGATTAATGAATTGTTATTGTTCTTGATTTGTTGTATGATTGATATGAAACTGTAAATCACAGTATCGGACTAGATCGGTGTTAAAAAAAAGTGTGTTCGACCTGTTTACAACCAAACAGTGAAAATGATCGATCAGCAAGTAGACTTCCTTTCTTCTTTTTTTTTTTTGGGGGGGGGGGGGGGGGGTGATTAACGGTGGTTGCCCAAACACCGTAACGACTAACGAGCGTCTCTCTCTTTCTCGTCTTCCTGCAAACACTGAAAACCCTAATACAATTATACCTTTCAAATAATCACACAACAATTCATGCTTAGAAAGTTATAAAAGATTCTGGCGGCGTGCATTGAAAATGAAAAAGCATAATTGGTGAAACCTAACCTAACCTATTTGGAGACAATGTATTTTTGCATTTAGAAGCATGGACACAGAGATAAGGGGTGACATTGAAAATGCAGAGAAGTTGAGGGGGAGCCTGGAAACGTGGCCTTTAAAAGAGCAATTATAATACTTGGACTCATGGCATTTAATGAGACAAAAAACATGTTCAGTTTTAGACATGGACTTTTTCTTATATAATAGTAAGATATATATATATATATATATATATATATATATATATATATATATATATATATATATATATATATATATATATATATATATATATATATATATATAAAGATTCAGGTTCAAAAAGGTACCTCTTGAAATCAAGTGCACCCGAATGTACCAACCTTGAAAAACTTTTTTTAATTTTTTTTTCTCATAACCATGTTTAATTTAATGTTATACGCATGATATACGAATTTCACATACATTCACACATTCTGTGTCCTTAAAAATTATGTGAATACTCAATGCATATCATGTGAATGGTCATTTCACACCATGTGAATGGTCATTTCACACCATGTGAATGGTGTGAATGATCATTCATATGATCTTTTTTTACCATTCACAAGATTTTTGATGTTGCTTCTTTTGAAAAAAAGTCTTATAATGTTGTCTTATAGATGTCTATTCAAGAAAAATATATGTGAATGATCATTCACATTAGGGTACGCTGGGTACGCTGAAATCTTATGGGTACGCTGATGAACCTGATCCTATATATATATATATATATATATATATATATATATATATATATATATATATATATATATATATATATATATATTATTGTTATATATTTTTAAATCGGTTTGCGTCATTTTGTTTATATTATATATAGTTTTAATAATTTCTTAAATTTTAAGCAGTTTTATAATTTAAATAAGCTTTTGCAATTTTATATATTTTTTTTGTTTCGAAAAATAAGTTTTCATTTGATTTGCGTAATTATATATTTTCAGTTAAACTGAAAATCTACATGATTTGTTGTTCTATCAGTTCAAAAAATTAAAAGTGAAATATTTCGTCATTTTTTGAACAGGAAATTGTATAGATTGATTGATTATTTTTTCCATTTGGTTAAATTAAAAATCGGAGTTCATGATTTTTCAGATCGAAAACATTTAAATAAACTAGTTGGCGTTATTTTCAACGCTTAAATTTAAGATCGAAATGGTTCGTTGTTTTTTCCGAGTGAAAATATTAAAACTAAACTGGTTGGCCCTTTTTTTGTTTGGTTAAATTAAAAATCAAAATTTTTAATTGTTTTAATTAATAAAAAAAACAATAAAACTAGATTAAGTGGTTGTTTTTTCTATTTACTTAAATTGACGACCGAAATGGTTTGTCATTTTTTTTCCAAACAAGAACATTTTAGAATTAAAAAATGATGAATCATTTCAATTTTTCGAGCAAAAAGGTTAACTAAATGGGAAAAAGACCAATCAATTTACATTTAATGGCTTTCGATGAAAAAACAAACAACCATTTTGATACGAGTGTCGTTACCTCGCCAAAAATAACCACTAATTACCTTAGAAGCTAGGGTAAGTAGGGATCGTATCCACAGAGAGCGAGAGGTTAACTTCACGTATTCTAGCGACTAGCGTTTGTAAACTAAATACTTGGAAAAAGTGATTGGTTGAAAAGGATTATTGTTTGGTTTTATAAACTTAATTACTTGCGAGATTAAAGAAAGAGACTTAAGTGATTATTTGATTAAATACTTTAACGAATATAATCATTCCTGGATTCCACATCAAACTTCGTGTTTAATTTATAAAACGATATAAAGATTACATAGACATAATCTTTTCTTTATAATTGTTATAAAAACTGTTACACGATCTTGGGCATAGCGTGTGTTACTTTGATTACTCGTCATAATTAAATAAATACCTCGGAACGAATAATAAAATACCAACGAACTATCTTGCGAAACGGAACAAAATAAATAACAATCAGTTGTTCACAATCAAAGCATAAACCGTAAAACATGCAAACAAAATAAATCGTTCATTAAACTAAAACACTTAGCGTGATGCTTCCTCCGAGAATGATTATTGCGAGCTTAGCCAGATATGATTGATGCAATGCTCCAGAGTTGTGTGTTCATCTTCGTAGCAATGTCGTAGCTTGACTCGTGCTTGCTTCGTACTCGTATTCGCTCAAACGGAACTCTCTTAGGCTTTTTCTCTCTAAAAAGGGGACCCTTTTTCCTTCCTCTGACTTGGTATTTATAGATAATTGCTGGAAACCCTAAAAACGGCTGTAAATTAATTTAAAGGGTTCGGCGCAGCCGTAGGCGCAGGCCTGCGCCCCCCCTGCGCCTGATGCTAAAATCCGTCTTTTGGCAGCATAATTCTTTTTGTCGAGTACGTGGTTGGGGAGCAGGGCTGCGCCCCCCTCTGCGCTGGGCTCTCTATAAAGTTTTCTGATTTTTCTTGATTTTTGCCAACTTAGACTGAAAAATAGTTACCTGCACAAGCACTGAATTTAATCAATAGAAACACATTCTACGACATTTTACTATTAAAAACAACTCTTTTACGCTTTGTAAACATAGATAAATATAACCCGATCAAACTTTCCCAACTTAATCCTTGGTCGTCCCGAGCAAGCAACGAAAATCAGACTTTAAACATATCAGGTTTATCAAGCGTGAAAGATATCATAAATGCATTTAAACAAATACTAGCCTTCATAAACATATTGACATTCGAAAACATAAACTTCGTTATTTCGGATATCTTATGATTTTATGACGATAATTACTCAAAAACTCCTCACCACTATCATCCTTTTAGCTCAAGTTTATGGAATTGAATTCACGTGGGTCACTGGACCATCTTTTTCCTCGCTGCATTCTTTAATCTATCAATTTTTCTTTTCATTCTTTTTTGCCTTTTTCATGCAATATCTATATTTTTCGTTCAAGTTTAACGTGACTTTCTAATTGATCCGTATAACAGGAATTAGGTCAGCCGCTCCCGGACAAGTTGGCTTTAGGGGACTAGGCATGATGGTACCCTTCAGACTTAATCTCCGGAATCAACTAGGCCACACTTGAATTGAGGCTCAAGTCGTGTTCGATTCCTCCCCTTTATTGCACGAATTAATAGTAGCTATTAGAGTTTTCGTGAATTATCGATCATTGCCTCATGGTATATCCTACATCTAAGCCAGTTTACTTCTTTGGATTCAAGCATTCATGACTCTTTGTACTTTGTTAAAACTCATTTACTTCTATCTTCGCACTTGAAACTGTCCTAACTAGCATCATCATGTTTAGGTTGCAAGCTCAACAAGAAGGAATTATAGGGGAAGTTAATCGAATTATCTATTGAACTCTATTCTCGCTTAAACAATGATCAAAAGAAACACACTTATTTGATAATTAAAATGACACACAAAACTATAAAATCACTCGAGAAAGGGAACGACGGAACCTGAATATTGTGGCGGTGGTGGTCCAAATATGCCCACAAAGAATTCACCGAAGGGGTTTTGGTCTTCCTGCATCAATGGTTCCGGTGGGTAGGTGTTCGCCGGGTGCACCACGCTATCCTCTTGAGTCGTCGTCGGGATTCGGCCGTAGGCAGGAAAGTATTGAGGTGTTCGCTCCTCAATGTTCAATCTCTCAAAGTTCTGCCACCGGTAGTCCTCATACTGCTGGTGTGGTAAGCCGACGTTATAGTTCATGTGATCCCTTACCGCATCTGTATATGCCCAGTGCTGTTGATTATCAAAGGCATTTTAAAATGTCGTAGCTCGCACGCCAGTGTAAATTTCATCTATGCGACTCGTCTGAGTTTCCAACTCGTTTTGGAACTCGTCCATGCGTCCGACCAGATCCTCTTGAAAGCTCCCTAGACGCAAATTCATCGCGTCCAGTCAGGCAATAACTTGGGCCATATCGTTGCCTCCCCCGGCTGCGTGTAACCGCTCGGCTTGATTCTGGTGATATGCTTCCGCTTCCTCAATTTCGTATGGCTCCCTATGCACTTTTCCCGTGTCTGAATCAAAGATCTCGAACCATTGATCCGCTTGGCGTAAGGTGATACTCTGGATCATGGCAGCTGTGATGACTGCGCCTGAGACTGCTCTTGGGACAGAGATAGGTAATATAGCAGCTTGCGCTCTCAAAAACTCTGATATGATCCATCCATGAGGAATGATTTTTTTTCTCTCTTGTATCGTACATAGACTAGAGGTCGTTCATTACAATCCATGAGAATGAGAGACTCGGCTCTCCCGTCATTAGCGCGTATAAAATCATCACTTCCTTATGTCTGATCTTTGTCAAATCACTGTCTCTCGGAAGCACGTTGTTGGTGACGATTTTGTGCAACACCTTAGCCATCGGGCTCAAATCTCGCCTAGCGTAAGCTGTCTATCCCGCGGCGACATTATAGTCAATCTTTAAGATCTCCGCCAGTTGTGTAGTCCACTCTCCTTCCCATGTTCGGTCCGTGAACGCTAGCTGTGCGTCCGTTTTGTACTCATATTTGAATACCCATGTTTCGTCCATTCCTACCCCTATGTCTACTCCAAAAATGTCCCTTATAGCTCGTGTTGTCATCGGAAACTCGTGTCCATTGACACACCATTTTACTTTGTAATACACTTTGCACATATAATCAATGGCTATATTCTACTTAATCGTTCATACAAAAAGTCAACTCGAAAGTCAAAATTGGTCCAAAAACTCCATTAAAGCTACCCTTTCTTCCTTTCATAAAAGATTCAAAGAAATTCAAACCTTGTTTGGTGAAAGTGATGAAAAATACTTTAATCTAGTTTGGTAATGGCTTGGATCCTAACTTGGCTCTTTATTCCCCAACTTGAGTTGAAAACTCAAGATCCTTGCCCAAGATTGCTCCTAATGGTGTTCTAACTTTTTCCCAAAGATTATTTTGACCAAAGGATGAAGATTTTTTGTGAAAATTGGCCAAAAAGGAGGTAGACCCGAAATGGGGCCGCAAGGATGATCTTGGTAGGGTTTGCATAAAATTTTTCTTATTTAATTAGGGAGAAAAACGGGCAGGCGCAGGCATGCGTCAGCGGCTGCGCTTGAGGGGCCTGTTCGGCTAAAAAAATTTCGTTTTTTTTTTCTGGTTGTTTGGGTCCATGATTGGCTCGAAAAAATGCGGTTTTTTATTGTAATAATATTTTTGGTAAGCCTATTACATGACATAATAATACATAATTGTGTTTCCCCTTCCCCAACTTAAAGAAAAGTGTCGTCCCCGACACTAAATCAAGGTAAAAACGGAGGGATTGATAGCAACATTATTTTAGAACACAAATCATGCAAGCAACTTTCTTTTGGAATTAAAATGCAAAGCATGGGCGTTTAAATGTCACTACGAGTACCGGTGCCAACACAAACACCGGGGCTAAAATGTCTTAGGCTCATGGCCAATTGTGCAACCAAAAGTGACTTGTTTCGACACATATTGCTTGAAATGTTTGTTAGAGCTAATTCATTAAGTGATAGACCCTAGAATTCGTCCGGAGATGTCATATGAGAGGTGCGGGCGGAGTTTGGTTGGGAACTTCGGCGGCCGACAACCCGTTCTAGCTCCTCCACCCGAGAGTGGAGACTAGTGAGCCAACGGGAGTGAGCTCCCATCGAAATTCCTTGAACGTTGAATTCTTGCTTGATCTTTTCCACCTCTAGGAGTACTGCCTTGTTTGCGGCTAGAAGACCTTCCACCGCGTCTTTTATAGCCTGTAGTCGGGCCTCCAAAACCGCATTATCCGAAGGGTGTTGAGTGGATGGTCCCCCCACCTCGGTTCTCTCTTCCACGAGACGGGCCTTTCCCTTGCCATTGTCTTTTTCATAGATGTAGAAAGACCTTGCGGATGGTATCACCAAAATTGTGTCGTGTGCGGGATCGCGTTTTAAGAAAGTGTCTGAAACTTGCTAAAAAACGAGCCCAGCCATCATGTGACGAGTGAACCATACATCATTAGGTCCCAGGAGTCGCGGACTAGATCCCTCCGATATAATGCCCATATTTATGAACAACTCGCTGAGCATACGGGCATATGGGATTTCGATTGGAATTTTTGCTAAAGTGGCTTCCCATAGAGTTTGCATAATGATGTAGGCCAAGGAAATTGCGGGTTTTCCGGTTAGAATTGCATGGATGAGCATGACCTCTCTAGTACGTACGGAAGTGGTATTCGCTGACTGCAGTAAAATATTGAACACGACTATCTTCCATAACACTTTGGCCCAGGGCCTTAATCACCCTGATAATACTTTGTATAGATTCGAGCTTGCTCAATTGTAAGGGTGAAAACCTCAGAAAGTTTCCTAGCCCATCCTTCCGAATGCCTCAATACACCACTAGATAAGTCTCGCTCGGTCCAGAATTCATGGGTCATGGGAATGCCCGTGTCGAAGTCTAAGTAATCACATAGGTCTGTTCTTGAAACCACCACTTCTTTCCCATTAATCATTCCTCAAAGTTCGAAATCATGTTCTTCCTCGGCTTCCCGTCGGATTAGAGTACGCATCCATTGGCGGATTTCATGCTCGTGGACACCATTGTGTTTCTAACCGAAGCGCACCCGACCAACCTAAGCGGTCGAAACTCTCAATGATTCCAAAATTCTTGAAGTCTGTTTCCTTAAGAGTTCTTCCTATATAAAAGTGGATCGGAGGTTCCGCAACGGAAGAATATCGTGGCGGCGACGGATATTCGATGTTGATTGGAATCGGCATATGTACCCTCACTCGGGGTGTTCGTGTGATTCGGCGATGAGGGTTGCTATTGAATTGGTGTGCCATCTATTTATAGAAAAATAGCAAACATGGTTTAGAATGAATAATGCACAAGTGGAAACCATGTGAATGCTCATCTCGGTGGACTCCGATGAATCCGATGAGATTATCATGAGTTGAATGTCATGTCTTAAAGATCGACTTGGATGGATAATCTAAACTATGGGAACGCTAAAATGACATGTATCCTAACGTATAGGCATGGAATCAACTTTTGTCTCATATGCATGATGAAGAGATGCATGGATGGTAAAGGTACGTAGCATGGCAATTCCTCTATATAGGAGAATTAAACTTTACGTAAATACCATGAGATATTTGAATTTCTTGGAAGAACTAGCGCTTACAAGAGCGAACCACACAATTTATGCTTCTAAACTTATGCACATAAAATCTAGCAAGATTTCTATATAATCTAGGGCATGGCAAGACATTTATATTGAGGTCATGAACATATCACAGTGACTAAATTCCTAAAAAATCAAGTTCATCATAATGTAAATGCATGGCATGGAATTCCTATGTTCTTGGAGATATCACTCATATAGTAGCATAGAACTCCAATTTTGACATAGACTCTTCTTAACAAGTGAAAGATTGAAATTAGGGAAAAATGTGTCTTTGTGAGCATTCTAGCATTTCTTGAAGACTTGAGTGAAGGAGATGAAGAGAAGAACAACTTACATTGGGAAGATTTGCACAAGTAGTGAGGAGAATGAAGAGAATTATTCTGATTTGAGAAGTTCCCCAAGGAAACGTTGGCACAATTTTTGTATGATTTGGGAGTAGAATGAGTGAAATGGTGAGAAAAAGGGGTTAAAATTCGCTGGTGTTTGTCAGGGCGCAGGCGCAGTCGCACCTCTGCGCTGGGCGCGGTGCGCTGCTTCGTCTGTCAGGTGGTCTTGTGTGTGCTGCCCTTTGGTGTTTGGTCCCCCCTAATGCTAATCATATTGTGTACGAAAGAAGATTCATCCTCCGATTTTAGCCGTCCTTTTCTTGATTCTCCCTTTTTGCAACTATCCCAATAGTGTACAGTCTTTCCCCAACTTAGTTGGTAGCTATGTGTGACATTTTGTAGTAGGATCAAATTTATATGCAGCTAAGTGTTTTAGAGGACGATTTAGGAATTACTAAAAATAAAAACTTAAATAAAACTAATTTCAAAACACACTTTCGTGGTGAAAAACGATTGCACTTAGCATGTGCAACAAGCCTTTAAACCCCTCAGTAGCCTGAGTGGACGAGTTATAGTCTCGTGAGGCTTTCTTTGGAACACACCCACAAAGTTCGCTGTATTGCCTTCCAGAAAGCGCTAAGTTTAACGTCTTCAGCCAGACATTTTGGTACTCTGATATTTAAGTGATGTCTTTTAAAACCATTGTCTCAGATGATATAATTTCGTTATCAGCCCATTATGTCCATTTACCTTAAACGGCTCACCACCTTTCTGATCTATTATTTCAACTGCACCGTGGGGGTAGATGTTAGTTACTGTGTATGGGCCTGACCACTTACTCTTTAGCTTGCCTGGGAAGAGCCGCAAACGTGCGTTGAATAACCAAGCTTTTTCACCTTTGTTAAACACCTTTCGTTTAATTAATTGGTCATGGAAACTTTTTGTTTTTTCTTTGTATATTTTAGCACTTTCATATGCTTCCCTACGTATTTCATATAATTCGTTTAATTGGTGTTTTCGGTTAATACCGGCATCCGTGAAATTGAGATTTGTATTTTTGATTGCCCATAATGCACGGTGTTCTAGTTCAACCGGAAGATGACATAGTTGCCCATACACTAACTTATAGGGAGACATGCCAATAGGAGTTTTGAAAGCAGTGCGATATGCCCAGAGTGCAACATCTAGTCATGTTGACCAGTCTTTACGATCGGGTCGCACTATTTTCTCTAATATGCGCTTAATTTCTCTATTGGATACTTCTACATGTCCACTAGTTTGTGGGTGGTATGGGGTTGCGATCTTGTGAGTTACTCCGTAGTGCTTAAGTAGTTTGCTGAAATACATATTCTTGAAATGAGAACCCCCTCCCTATTATGGCTCTAGGAATTCCATGACGTGAGAATATGTTTCGTTTAACAAATTGGCAGACTACCTTATGGTCATTAGTTCTTGTGGCCTCAACTTCTACCCACTTAGAGACGTAATCTACTGCCACCAGGATATATTTGAAACCATACGACTTAGGGAAAGGTCCCATGAAGTCTATGCCCCACACATCAAATATCTCTACTAAAAGAAATGGTGTCACATGCATTTGGTCTTGTTTAGAGTTTTCTCCTATTTATTGGCATCGTAAGCATGATTAACAAACTCGTATGTGTCCTTAAAGATAGTCGGCCAAAAGAATCCACATTGTAAGATTCGATGGCCTGTCTTTTTAGCACTAAAGTGACCTCCACAAATGGCAGTGATTTAGAATGTCGTAATGCTCATTGTCTGGCACACATCGCCGGATAATTTGATCTACTCCTATTTTGAATACTTCCGGCTCCTCCCAAAGGTATTGTTTAGTTTGGGAGAAGAAGTACTTTCTTTGATGTGAGTTCCAGTGGCCTGGGATTTTCCCTGTGACAAAGTAGTTTACTAAATTGGCAAACCATGGCACTTTTGTGATGAACAGTAGTTGTTCATCTGGGAAGTTATCCCGAATGGAGTCCAGCATGTCGGTGGTGATTGATGGCAATCTCGATAGGTGATCTGCTACTACATTTTTTGAACACTTTTTATCTCGGATTTCTAGATCAAACTCTTGTAATAGCAGAATCCAACGAATTAGTTGTGGTTTAGTGTCTTTCTTAGCCAAGCGGTGTCATAAGGCACGGTGATCGGAATACACAATCACCTTAGCTCCCCAGAAATAAGATCTGAACTTATCTAGCGCATAAACTATTGCAAGTAATTATTTTTCAGTTGTTATATAATTTATTTGGGCTTTGGAGAATGTTTTACTTGCATAGTATGTTACCACAGGCTTTTTGTCCACTCTTTGGCCAAGGGCGGCACCTACTGCATGGTCACTTGCGTCGCACATGATCTCGAAGGGCTGAGACTAATCAGATGATTGCAAGATCGGTGTCTCCGTGAGCTTAGCTTTTAACGTGTTAAACACCTCTACACACCCCTTATCGAAGTTAAATGGTGCGTCCTTAAGCAGAAGGTTACATAAGGGCTTGGTTATGGCACTAAAGTCTTTTATAAACCTTCGATAGAATCCTGCGTGACCTAAGAAGGAACGTACTCCTTTGATATTGGTAGGTGGTGGTAGCGATGATATTAGTTGTACTTTAGCTCGATCAACCTCCATTCCTTTTTCAGACACTATATGTCCTAGAACTACTCCCTCTTTAACAATGAGAAAATAACTCTTTTCCCAGCTTAATACCAAATTGGTTTCGGTACACCGCTTGAGAACTTTTTCTAAATGAGAGAGACACCCTTCAAACGACTTGTCGAATATAGAAAAGTCATCCATGAAGATTTCAAGAGACCCTCCGACCATATCTGAAAATATAGCCATCATACATCGCTGGAATGTGGCCGGAGCATTACACAGTCCAAATGGCATTCTTCGGTAGGCGAATGTGACATACGGACATGTGAAGGTCGTTTTGTCTTGATCTTCTGGGTGTATCGGGATTTGATTATACCCCGAATAGCCATCTAAAACGCAATAAAAATTTTGTCCTGCTAATTTCTCTACTATTTGGTCAATGAATGGCAAAGGGAAATGATCTTTAGAGGTTGCAGCATTTAGTTTTCTGTAGTCGATACATACTTTCCACCCCGTTACAGGGCGAGTTGCAATCTTTTCTCCTTCTGGAGTATCAACTACAGTGATTCCGGATTTCTTGGGAACCGTTTGTGTGGGACTAACCCATTGGCTATCTGATATAGGATAAATAATCCCAGCATCTAGCCATTTTAGTACTTCTTTCTTCACTTCTCTAGGGTTGGGAGTTAGCCTTCGCTGAGCGTCTCTGCTCGGCTTAGCTGTTGGATCAGTGTTAATCCTATGCATGCACACTGTTGGGCTAATCCCCTTAAGTTCTGCTATAGTCCAGCCTACCGCTTCCTTATGTCTCGATAATACTTCTAATAAGGCCTTTTCTTGTGCAGCAGTAAGCTCAGTTGCAATAATTACAGGCAATGTGCTCTCAGGGCCAAGAGAAGCGTATTTGAGATGAGATGGAAGTGGTTTCAACTCCAATTTAGGTGGTTGTTCTAGAGATGGTTTTGCTGTTGGTGGTAGATCAGTAGGAAGTTTCTCGATCTTATGTGTCCATGGTGGTTGAGTAGAATCCACTGCCTGAACACTTTCAAGCTGGAACTCCCTGCATTCGGACATATCATCTACCTTATGCTCATTATAATACAGAAGCAATTCCACTGGATCCTTACATGTTATTGTGGATAATTGTTTTTGTATTAAATCATCAACTAAGTCTATCATGTAGCACTCTGAATCCAACGGTGCATCAGGTACATTGTTAAAGACATTGAGTCGGAGTTTGCGGTTTCCGAATGCTATGTCTAAAGCACCTGTTCTGCAATTAATCTGAGCATTGATTGTGGCTAAGAAGGGACGTCCTAAGATGATTACCGGTTGGCTTTCTTTATAAGTACTGTCTGAGTCCAACACTAAGAAATCTACTGGATAATAGAAGTCTTCGACCTTAACAATTACGTCAGACAACATCCCTCATGGTACTTTGGTGGACCTATCTGCTAATTGCAAGATAACATTTGTTGTTTGCAAGGTGCCTAGATCGTGTTGGTCAGATAATTTACCTGATAGAATATTAACACTTGCCCCTAAGTCTAGAAGTGCCTTCTTTATCTGAATATCGCCAATAGTCACCGGGATCAAGGGTGCTCCTGGGTCTTTTAGTTTAGGCGGTAGTGAGCTGGTGATAACTGCACTAACCTGTTCAGTGAGGTTGATTTGTTTAGTAAAAGATATTTTGAATTTACGCTTCTGAGTACAGAGGTCATTTAAGAATTTAGCATAAGAAGGGACTTGTTGTATAGCTTTGATTAACGGAATATTAATTTTAACTTGATTAAAGATGTCCCATAACTCTTCAGTTTTCGGTCCTTTCTTACCATAAGGAAATGACGCTGGATTTTCTAAGGCTGTTGGGTAAGGAGCAATTTCGGTGAATGAACTGCCTTCCCCAACTTTAGCTTCGACAGGTTTCTTGGCTTCTAAATCCTTGAAGGTCACTTTCTTAAGTTTGGTTTCTATCTTAGACTCTGATTTAGGTGGTTCCTCTTCATAGACAATTTCTACCTCATCGTCTATCTCACTTTCCTTAGGCATTTCTATCTTATTATCTACTTTCTTTCCACTCCTAAGGGTAGTGATTTTGGTAGTTCATTAACTTCATATTTCTTCTCCTTACCATGGTGATGCGATGGGTTAACCGTTGTGTTGCTTGGAAGCTTCCCTTCTTCTCGTTTAGTTAGGGACTCTGCAATTTGTCTCATCTTCCTTCCAAGCATCTTCATAGTTTTTGCTTGTACCATGGTCTGTTATTTCATGAACTCCATAAATTCGGAAAATTCTTTTGAATTCCCAGACATTGGTCGTGGCTCATGCTCTTCTTTAGGGTCTTGACGTTTGTAATATCGATCATCCTTCGTAGTTGAGGTTCATCCATATTGGAATTCTCGGTTTTGTCGGTTGCTCATATCTTGGCTTTGTGGGAGCATCGTTGTCTTGATTGTCCCTCCAAATAAAGTTCGGGTGTTTTCTCCATCCTGGATTGTAGGTTTCCGAGTATGAGTTTTCCCGTTCTCTTCGTTGCCGATAGCCAAAAGCTTCATTCATATACTCCTCGTTGGCGAAGGTATGTGGGTAGTTCTCGGATTGATAGGAAGGATCTCCACATGTGACACAGTAGACATGTGCCACTGTGGCCTTTCCCATTCCCTCCATCAACAAATCCATCTTTCTGCTTAGTTCGAAGATATCGGATTTAACTTCTTTCATCCATGCATTGTCTATGCCCATTACATGGACACCAATACTACTCTCCGATCCTTCATGGACTTTTAGACCTTTACTTAACTGGGTTAACAACTCCCAGGCTTCGTCATCCTCTTTGGCTAAAAAGGTTCCGCCAGAAGCGGCGGTGATCATGTTCCTACTTTCTTGACTAACCCCATTAAAGAAGGTTTTGATTAGCATCCATTTAGGAATTTCATGGTGAGGTGTTAGATATTTAATTTCTTGTGGGTTTAATTTCTATCTTGTGGGTTTCTTTTGTAATAAATATTATTAGTTTGTTTACTTGTAATTTATTTCTAGACTTTGTTTAAGTAGTTTCTTTATTATTAAAAGTTCAGGGGGTCAAATTGTAATATAGGTAAACTTGCTTTTATTCCCTTGCAATAGACAACCTAGGGTTTTGTGTCATCACTTTTCACAATTGAATATTCATGGACAGAGCCGCCGCAAATTGAGAGAACATTCTCTTTGTCTTTTCTTCATAATTATTCTTCAATCATTGAGATTTATATTTCTGTTTGATGAATATTGTGTGATAATATACATACACAAGTGCTGATAATCTGGGAAATACATATTAACAATTGGTATCAGAGCTCAAGAGGTGGATTTAAACTACATTTTTCGGATGTTTGCTACTATTCTTCGAATTTCATCACAAAAACCCACGGTTTGATCTTTGTTCTTCATAAATATTTTTATTTTTCGTGTTTCTTCTTCCTATAATAATATGGTATTCATCCCATATTGATTTAGAGTTATTTAGGTTCAATCATTACATGTTTATGTCCATCTAAATCTGAGTTTAAGTCTTGAAAATTATGGGTGTTTATTTCGGTTTTGGTCCATATTTTAACGATTTTTAGGTGTTTTGATATATTTTAAGTACTTAAAAGTGTTTAAAATAATTTTTCAATCATTTAGAAATATTTTTTAGGCCAAAAACTGCTAGTTTTAATTCTGAAAAAAATTCTAGAAAATTCATAACTATTGCATTTCGGACCACTTCGGTCCTCTTCGGACCATTTTTCGGTGTACTTCGGAGCATAATTCTTTCAAATTCGGACCTCACTTCGGACTAACCGAAGTTCTGATAAAGTAATTTTAAAACACTTAAATTTACTTGTGCTTTCATTTTTATTTCATCTCGGACCATCCGAACTTCGGCCCCAATCCGAATTCGGTATTTTCAGTTCAAAATTTTTCTAAGTGTTCATTCGAACTACTCACTGTTCATCCGAAATTCGATCCATCTGAATTTCAGTTCATCAGAACTTGTTCAAACAGAATCCAGTCCGTCCCTAAATTCACTGTTCATCCGAAGTCCGTCCCATCCGAAGTCAACTGTTCATCCGAACTTCGTACCATCCGAGGTACTGTTCATCCGAAGTTCTGCTAATTCGAATTCAGTTTCCACCTTCAAGATCTCATTCTTTCAAATCAGCACTATAAACCATGTCTCGAGAGGCCCTTGTCCTAGAATCCGAGAACAGACCACCTGTTCTGTATCCGGATGAATACGAGCAGTGGAAGTCCAGATTTCTTAAATTTGTCGGTATGCAACCCAATGGCAATCTTATGCTCCAGTCCATTTCCGAAGGCCCGGTCATCTATTATCGAGAAATTGTTGTCAGGCCTGAAGCCGACCCACCTGTTCGTTAGGTTAAAAAGCTTGTTACGTCTATAAAATAAAGTTTAATATATACGATTTCTAGACTTTATAATATCAAATACGTTAATATTTTAAAAATCTCTATCAATTTTTTTCATTTACGCAACTAAGTCCTTAAAAAAAATTTTTTGTTAAAGTTCTTAAACTATTTTTGTCTTATTCAAATGCGTATATTTGACCTGTTTAACCGGTTACCAAACAAGTAATATTAGTTTTTTCACTTTATTAACGTTGTAAAAAATCCCACAATCTTTTCATATTTTTGCGATTAAGTCTCTAAACTTTTTGCTTTATCAGTTTTATTTTACTGACTAATACAGTATCCGGTAAAAAATATATACTTGTGAATAAGACAAACATAGTTTAGACTTAAACAATTGGAAAAAAAAGTTTATAGAATTAATTGAGGAAATAAGAAAAGTTAATTTAGTTTTTTCAATATTAACCCTCTCGAATATATCTAACTTAAAATTCTAATATAATATATCTGATCTATCAAGCCCTGCCCACTGATATCCTTGTCGGTGTAGACAGCAAGATGTCTGCCAAGGAAATGTGGGATGAACTGGAGGTTCAGATGCTGGGGGCCGACTTAGACGATAGAACTAAGATTGAGGAGGCAAAGGCTAAGTTCACCAAGTTCAGGGCTAAAGACGGGGAGTCACTACAATCCACTTTCACAAGATTCTGTGTTTTTTTAAACGAATTCAACAAACTGCACATTAAGAAAGACAAGGATGACATCAGCATCCAGTTCTTTGCTGCCTTAGCCCCTGAATGGCAAGTTGCATGCCGAGCCACGAGAAGAGTGTTGGACATCCCAAATGTGTCTATCAACGTGGTTTTCAAAGAGCTGGAAAAGTATCAGGAAGATGTAGACCACCAGAAGCAGATGGCTAATCAGTTAGCATCACTGTTACTCTCTGCCAACACGGGCATTAAACCAGCAGATTCCCTGGCCCTTCTCTCCAACAAGAACTTATCTACTGCACCCTATGCTTAAGGTTCCTCCTCATCCTAGTGCCGATATGCTTCACTCCCGCAAGAACCTTATGATGATGAAGAAGCATCGATTCAAGAACAGATAGCCTTATGGACTAATCGTCTTCAACAGCAACGTTTCTCCAATAAGACTAACAATCAGCTTCGCTACGACACTGGCCCGCGGAGGTATTCAAATGATAGGAGGGATGACAGACGTGATGAAAGGAGAGATGATTTTCGCCGAGATGACAGGAGGGATGAATATAGAAGAGATGACAGAGATGACCGGCGTAATGATGACAGAAGGGACTATCGGGATGACCGTCGTTATGAGAGGCGAGACGATTGAATAGATGATTGCAAAGATGATAGACACGATTATAATCGTAGGGATGACCGTCGAGAGGACAGACGGGATGAGAGATATGACAATCGAATGGAATATGATCGTCGAGACAACCGGAGGGATGACAGCCGAGAACCTCGCTGTGCCGACAAGAGGCCGCTTGAGAGGAGAGATGAAAGGCCAAGAGCTGAAGAACCAAAAGGGAATGACGAACGTCTGTGCTACAAAGGCGGCAAACTGGGCCACTTTGCTCGGGAATGCAATAACAAGTTTGAAAGGGACGTTGGATATTACGAGCGAAAGTTGGAGGCCGATAAAAAGCGATCTGATGCTATGGCTTTGGTTGCCCAAGAAGACTATTGGTATGATGCAGATACAGATAAGGAGGATGACAAGGGTAAGAATTGCTATATGGCGGATCGAATGGGACTGGCTGAGTACACTTCAACGTCATGTTCAGAATCAGACAATGCTGCTGAGGGGGAGACACCGCAAAATCCACCAGCATGTCTGATGGCCAGATCCGAGGATCCAGAATGTTCTCCATCAGATTCTGAGGCACGTGAGGTACATTCCTTTTACATTTCAAAGCATGTAAATAATTTTTCTATTCATAGTGAATGTAACTTGCACACACATATACTTGATCTAGAAGCTAGATTAAATGATGAAACAGAAAAGTGTGTCAAGGCTGAACATCTAGCCCAAACATTAAATGAGTCATCTGAGTTATATCAAAAGAAGTGGTTAACTAATCATAACGTGATAAACTAGATGTTAATTGAAAAGGTAGATGTTCAGGATAGGAAAACGTATCTAGAATCTTGTATGGATAGGCTATCATATGAAAAGCACTCCTTAAAATCAAAAATATATGTTCTATCAAAACAATTAGAGACGGTAAGTATGGAAAACATAGATAGCTTAGAAAGATATAAAATGATAAAAGAAGAAAGAATAGGTTTGTACTCTCGCATAAAGACCCTTGATGATGATTTTTTAAAACGGGGTCAAACAGAACAAACTATTCACTTAAACCAACCCAAACAGACTAGGTTTTATCATTCCAAACAAGGAATTGGTTTTAAAAATCCTAAGTACTTGGAAAAGGCTCAACAAGTTTTACCTCTCTTTTATGACATGACTTACATGGGTGCTGGGCTTAAATCCTTCTTTTTCGAATAATTAAAAGAAGTCTTAACCCAAGAGGATGAGAAACGTAATGAAAATAAAGAAAAAGAAATATCTTTTATATATGAAGAGCTAAACGAGAGTTATCCTTATAGAGTACCCACTCTATAGGAAGATTTCTTGTCTAGTTATTCAGAAGCTGAAATGAAAGCAGAACCAGTCAAACCAATCCCTCATCTTTACATTCCTACAAAAATTCTCCAACACAAAATTAAAGTTTTAGAAAAGGAATTAAAGTCAACTCGAAAGAAATCTCTTGATTATCAAGAAGCTCTTCTTAAGAGTGAGGAAAATTGGTAAATCAAAGTTTTCAACAAACTGTAGAATTAACTGTCTACAAAGATAAATTTCACATGGTTTCTCAAAGCTTAAATGATCATTTAAAAGAGCCAAAAGTTTCTCGTCCTACCAAAATCCCACGCGTGTCATCTGACAAATGTAAAACTAAAGTTGAAAATTCTTCTATCCGTTATAAAGGTCAGTGCTCAAAACCTTTCAAAGCTAAGGTTTCAAAGGAGACTCAGATTCAATCATCTTCTAAGAAAACCACTCACCAAGAAAAAGAAAAACCTTCAAAATCTGAGTCTTCCATGCGTACTGACTCTCGTTGTTTTGTTCCTACAGATCATGTGAGAAGAGTGCCAAAAACGTCTATCCAAGATTTTACAAGTTTTTTTGTGAAGAAGACTGTTTATGCCAAATGATTTATTTTCTAGAGATAGGGTGCATGTAATCTCTGAAAACAATGATTGTAATGATGTAACGAATTCTATTTCTCGTTTGAAGTATTTATTTAGTGACTTGTTTAAATTATGTCCAACTCGTTTTAGACGTCAAACATCTGAAATGAATGCTTTTGTGCCTTATCCTGCTAGAGAATTCGTAAAAAGAAAATAAAAAATGTTGCATCATCTGTGAAGACCTCCCCTTCCGGGTTAGTCCTCAGAGTCTAGGTCCCAATTCATGCAATACGATATCAATCATACTAAGATAGGGTAATTAATTGCGAAATTATAAATTACAAATACAAATTAAACTTATAAAGGGTACCATCTAATCTAATACATTACATCATAAAATCATATCAAGTCTACCCAAAACCACCACAATTGTCATCTTCCAATCAGTACCGAAGGGTTCGTTGAGTAGTGGTCTATGAAAGCTTCAAAACTTGGATCTTGAATGACCGAAGTACTAGGTCCAGCAGGTGACTTTCCTTTATCTCTTCCTGTAAAAATGTGAAGTAGCAACTGTAAGCAATGCTTAGTGAGTATATAGATTTTCAAATCAACATGCATGGTCAAGCGGATCTTTAGTCTAGCGTGATATGTCTTGGCTGCCGCTACAGCCCTCATGATTGAGATATAGAATTCATAGAATCGGATGATGTTCAGGCCACACTCACGCTTAAATCGTGGGGATCAGCCACATACTGGGCTAGCTACCAGTAAGTCAATATGGCGGAACATCGGAGGTCATTACCAAGTCCATAAGAACTGGTGAAATAGCCAGGTCTAGAACAATAGACCATCAAGGCTAATCAAGCTGAATAAATCAATCAAGTGTCTGATCAATAGTGAAAACTTAAGTCATAGAAGTCATGATAGCAATGAATCATAAAGCAATATCTGAAGAAGTCTTAAATGTAATATGAAATGATAATCAAATAGCTATCATGATCCACTGGGCAACACCGAACCATGGTGTGCACATGTCTCAATCCAACTTATACAATGAATGTCAATAAATCTAACATTAACAATATATCTCAATCGGAAAGTCAACATGTTAAATTTGAATATCTATAACTCATAGATCTGGTCTTTGTCAAGCAGATATAAAAATCTGCCACCTGAGTTATCTCAGGATTTTATCTTTGTCAATCTGTTCTCTGTCAAATCAAATCTTTGACCCGCTTTTAAGTCTTTAAATCTTTCTAAATATGTTCAGAATTTCATTGAACCTGTCCAGAAGTATCATGTTAATATCGTATCATTATCATCATCTTTTTAGTCTTTAAAATCTCTAATTTCATCTGATTCTTGATAACTCATAAACTTTTATGTCCATTTTCATGGACATGTGTGACTTTTGTCATGTTTATACCATAATATCTTCTTTTAAGATTTTAACTAAAGATTTATTGATTTTAATCTTTACAAATCATAATTTTGTTTTGATACTCATCTTATAAAAATGATCACTATTTACATGTATAATTCAAGTTTGGTACACATGTATATATATATATATATATATATATATATATATATATATGTATATATTGTTGTTTCTAGTTATTTTGGCAACCCATACTTATATATATATATATATATATATATATATATATATATATATATATATATATATATATATATATATATATATATATATATATATATATATATATATATATATATATATTAAACATACATACATGCTTTATGCATGCACACACACACATTGAGATATACATATTTATGTGTATATGTGTTGTTGGGAACTATTTCAATCTTTTCAACCCACACACATATGCATGCATGCTACCGAGAGACAAAAAGAGCCGAAACCAAAATTGGGTTTCAGTATTACTTGGGGTTTCGGTAATTCGAATGGTTTCGGTAGTCATATGTATAGTCTCGGTAGATTATGGTTTCTATATATATTATATATATGTTTCGGTACCTTAGGAGGGTTTCGGTACACTACCGAAACCTTAGAGGTTTCGGTATATGTTTCAGTATTCCAAAAGTTTCAGTATATAACAAAGGTCTCGGTATATAAAAATGGTCTCGGTAGCTTTCATAGTTTCGGTATATATATACCGAAACCTTTTAAGGTTTCGGTATCCTTCAACTTCATCATCTTAGGGTCTCGGTATATATATTGGTATCGGTAGTGTGTTTACCGAAACCTCACAAGGTTTCGGTACTACTCATGAGGTTTCAGTAACACATATATATAGTCTCGGTGGGTTTCTGTAGTTGTTTCAAAAATACCGAAACGTTGGAATAAGTTCCAGTATTTACATGCAAACACACAATACTGCACTTTTCTATGATTTTATACTTCAAATTGTCATCAAACTTAATTAAACACATAATTTATAGTACTAAACTTGTGAAATCTTTATGATATAAAAATCAATTTTGATATACCTAGACCCACGGAATCGTAAGTTTCTATTTTGAAACCAAAATACTTTAAACATCAAAATTACCTAATATCTTTCGAGTTCTTTGTTGTTTGATGTTTGATTGTTGAATTTCTTGGCTTCAATTTCACTTTTGTTGTAGCTTTTCTTGATGGATTTGATGAAGGTTTGAAGGTGACGAAGAAGAAACCGTAGATATAGATAGAGAAGGCAGGAAGATCAATTTGGTGAAATGAGTACTAAACTCATTTTTGAGTTTATATAATTGTTTAAGTATCTAGATTCTTATTTTGGGTACCAAACTTTGTTTTATCTCTTTCTTTTAGTATTTAGATATTATAATTTAACATAATTATATATTTCTCATTACTTTTAAATATATTATATAACAGTTCAATTCCAATATTTTATTTGTGTGCCATAATTATAATTCGTGTCAAGTATCTTGCTATAATTTATAATATTTAACTTAATTAAATAATTTCAATATTTAATTAAATTACAATAAAAATAATGTAATTAAAATTACATTATTTAAGTCAAACACAGAAATTAACAGTTCGGTTAAAAGCTAGGTTGTTACAGAATGAGCTCCACCACGCACAAACTTCGTCCCCGAAGTTAGCTACGTTCGAACAGACTTGGATATGTAGCTTTCATAACATCTCTCGATTCCCAAGACTAATGCGAACCTTTGTGGTGTTTCCACTGGACGAGCACCATCTGTATTTCTTTATTTCTAAGCTTCTTCGTCTTCGAATCCAGAATACGTTCTGGTTCTTCAACCACTCTAAGCTTCTCATCAATTTGCAAGTTAACGTGTGGTATCTGAACTTCTCTTTCGTCTGCTAGACTCTTTCTCAGATGACTGACATGGAATACAGGATGTATTCCAGATAAGTCCGCTGGCAGTTCAAGACGATAAGATTGATTTCCTATCTTTTCGACAATCTTGAACGGACCAATGAATCTTGGAGCTAGCTTGTTTCTTTTAATGAACCGCACCACATTCTTTATTGGAGATACTTTCAGCATCACCCAATCGTTAACCGCAAAACTGATTGATATGTGTCGGTTATCATAATATGACTTCTGCCTGCTTTGAGCTTCCAGTATGTTTCTTCTAACAAGTTGAATATTCTCATGAGTCAACTGTAGAAGGGCAGGACCCGCTATTGGCGATTCACCTGTTTCGCGCCAACAGGTGGAAGTTCTGCATTTTCGACCGTACAAAGCTTCAAAAGGAGCCATCTTGATCGTTGAATGATAACTGTTATTGTATGAGAATTCGACCAGAGGCAAGTGGTCATCCCAGTTACCACCTAGATCAAGAACACAGGCACGAAGCATATCTTCAAGAGTTAAGATAGTACGTTCACTTTGGCCATCTGCACTTGGGTGATGAGCTGTACTCATAGAAATTCGAGTACCCATCCCTTCTTGCAGCGCTTTCCAAAATCTTGAAGTGAAACGACTATCACGATCAGAGACAATAGATTTCGGCACACCATGACGAGAGATGATCTCGGTAATGTACATCTGTGCCAGTTTATCGAGAGAATATGTCTCTTTCATCGGTATAAAGTGAGCTGACTTTGTTAAACGATCCACGACCACCCAGATAGAGTCGTGCTGTCTCTTGGTTTTCGGCAGTTTTGTGACGAAGTCCATTGTTATATGCTCCCACTTCCACTCGGGAACTGGCAATGGTTGCATATCCCCAAAGGGTTTCTGGTGTTCTTCCTTAACCATCTGACAGATTCTGCAGCTTTCAACATATCGACCGATGTCTTTCCTCATTCCTGGCCACTAGTAATCCGCTTTTAGATCGAAATACATCTTTGAGCTGCCAGGATGAACAGATAATTTGGACTTGTGAGCTTCAGATAGAAGAGTGCTACGGATTGAACCATACTTAGGGATCCAGATTCGGTTTCCCTTGAGACAATGAAGTCCCAAATGATTCAGAGTTAGAAATTGTGACTGGCCTTTAAGATTTTCAGAACTAATATTCTCTTCTTTCAGTGCTTCAGCTTGAGCAACTCGAATATCTTAAATAAGATCAGAAGAGAATATAACCGGAGTTAGGGCATAGCAGCACTTTTCTGGATAAACTTTTCTACTCAAAGCATCCGCGACAACATTAGCTTTGCCGGGATGATATAGGATCTCGCAATCATAGTCCTTGATAAGCTCCAAGGACCGACGTTGTTTCATATTTAGATCCTTTTGAGTAAAGAGATGTTTGAGACTCTTGTGATCGGTGTAAAGCTGACACCGAGTCCCATAAAGATAATGTCGCCAGATTTTCAGAGCAAAGGTAACTGCAGCCAACTCAAGATCATGAGTCGGTGCACTTTTCTCGTAGTCTTTTAATTGCCTTGAAGCATAGGCAATTACTTTTCCCCTTTGCATAAGAACACATCCTAAGCCAGTACCAGATGCATCACTATAGACAACGAAATCATCATTGCCTTCTAGTAAAGCTAGGATCGGCGCTTGAATAAGCTTCTGTTTCAGAATGTCAAATGCCTCTTGTTGTTTATCAGACCAAACGAAAGGAGTATTCTTTCGTGTTAGCATCGTTAGAGGTACAGCAATCTTCGAGAAGTCCTTTATGAATCGCTGGTAGTAACCAGCCAATCCGAGGAAACTTCTTATTTTTGAGGCATTGCGAGGCGTTTGCCATTTCTGAACGGCCTCGACTTTAGAAGGATCAACGGAAATCCCTTCGCCAGAAACAACATGGCCAAGGAACTAAATCTATAAGAATCAAAGTAGAAATTCAAGTTCTGATGTAAATTAAAGAATACTTAGGAAATGGCTCAAGACATATATAATGGAAATTATACCTGTCTAAGCCAAAATTCGCACTTAGAGAATTTTGCATAGAGTCTTTCTTTTCTTAATAACTCTAGCAATTTCCGCAGATGAATAGAATGATCAACCTCCGTTTTGGAGTAAATCAGAATATCGTCTATGAATACGATAACTGATTTATCCAACATAGGTCTGCACACGCGATTCATGAGATCCATGAACGCCGCTGGTGCATTTGTCAAGCCAAACGGCATCACGAGAAATTCGTAATGACCGTATCTTGTACGGAAGGCTGTCTTTGGAACATCCTCATCTTTAACTTTCAACTGATGATATCCAGAACGAAGATCTATTTTCGAGAAGTAGCTGGCTCCTTGTAGCTGATCAAACAGATCATCGATTCTGGGCAGAGGATACTTGTTCTTTATAGTAACCTTGTTCAACTCGCGATAATCAATGCACATTCGAAAAGTTCCGTCTTTCTTCTTAACGAATAAGACAGGTGCACTCCACGGAGATGAACTCGGTCGGATAAAACCCTTCTCTAATAGTTCTTGCAACTGCTTTGACATTTCCTGCATTTCTGCAGGTGCAAGTCTGTAAGGAGCTTTAGCAATAGGAGCCGCACCAGGAACCAAGTCAATACTGAACTCAACTTGACGTTCCGGTGGCACTCCAGAAATATCGTCAGGGAATACGTCTGGGAACTCACAGAAGATTGGGATATCAGATAAAGATTTCTTTTGGGCTTCAGAGTTAGATTCAGATGAGACATAGCACAGATAGGATTCGCGACCTTTAGATACATATCTATGAGATTTCTCTATAGAAATAAGGCAGTGAGCACCTTTACGCTTCTCACCCTTGATCTCCAATACTCGGCCGTCTGAAGACTTGATTCTGATGATCCGGCGGTTGCATACAATCGTAGCTTCGTTAATCATTAACCAATCCATGTCGATGATGACATCAAATTCTTTCAACGGTATCGGGATGAGATCAAGATTGAATACGATGTTATCAACAAGTAAAGTGCAGTTACGGTAAACGGAATCAGGCATAACATAATTGTTACTGGCTGTCTCAATATCAATCACTACAGGAAGCTTCGATGGAAATTTGCATAATCTTTGCACGAAAGAAGTTGATATGAAGGAGCGACTAGCACCGGAATCGAATAATACATGGGCAGGGATTGAGTTAAGCATGAACGTACCGGTAACCACGTCAGGTGTTTCCTTTGCTTCTTCTGACGTTATTTGAAACGCACGTGTCCTTGCGGTTGGTGTTGCAGCAGAACTCTTCACTGTAGACCCTCCAGCCGACGACTGTGACTGATAACGTTGTCCGCTTCGACACTGATACATGAAGTGTCCTCTTTTCCCGCATTTCGCACATCCGCGTCCTTGCTGTGGGCACTCTTCACTGCTATGACCAATTCGGTTACACGCAAAACAAGTAACATCATCTGGGTTACACAGCCCCATGTGTGACTTTCTGCATCGCTTGCAGAATCGTGGCTCGTTTGTCAATGAGTAGGCTTGCGCTTTCGGTTGGGATTGTTGAGATTGCTGGGTCTGAGATTTGTTTGGCCTGAAGAATCTGCCGAATCTCTGCTTCTTCGGAGGAGACGGATTCATCGGGTTAGTTGTTGGGGCGTAAAGTTGATCACCATACTCTAAGTACCCTCGCTCGATCTGTCTAGCTGCTTCAACCATCTCTAGATAAGAATTATACTTTATCGCGCTCATTGGGTGTCGATATCTCGGATTAAGCCCTCCACGAAATCTATTCATCTTTCTCTCTTCAGTAGCTACCTGATACGAGGAATAACCGCATAATCGTGAGAATTCGTGTTCGTATTCGTCAACTGTCTTGGTTCCCTGAGTCAGCTGCATTAGTTGAACTTCCATTTTGTCTCGCTGATCGACTGGACAGTATTTAGCGTTGAACATATCCAGGAATTGCTCCCACTCGAGAGTTTGGATGACTTCTTCTCCATAGATACTCCTCTGAGTCTTCCACCATGCACGGGCAGCTCCAACAAACAACGCAGACGCATAACTCACTTTCTTCGATTCTAAGCAATCAGAGATTCTGAAAATCTCCTCAGTATGGCTGATCCAATCCATCGCCTGAATTGGATTCACTGTACCCTCAAAGTTCAGCGCACCGCTTGCCTTGAAATCTTTAAATTTGCAGCCTTTTGGCTGAGCAGTTTGGGTTTCTGGATTAGATTTATCAGAATCAGATTCATTAGTCTGGACTTGCTTTTCTTTTCTCTTATTTTTCTTTTCTTCACGTCTTTTAGCTTCGGCCTCATCTCTGGCCTGAAACTGTTCTTGCATTATTTTGTTTTGTTGTTCTGAGTGTTGGGCTAGAAGTTGTTGCATCATTTCAAACATTTGTTGTGGGTTCATGTTGCTGGGAATATCACCTGATCCTGACATCTTCTACTGAAAATTAAAATCAATTAACTATCAGTTTATAGACTTAGATCTATGTACCCTTTTCCCATCCTAATAGTCTGTACATCCTATCTCAGTTCAAATCACCTAAATGATTGATACATATGTATTGCTTCAGTTTGAGACCAAGTATACTCACGTAATACTTGATTCACTCAAACTATGGGCTCTGATACCATCTTGTGAAGACCTCCCCTTCCGGGTTAGTCCTCAGTGTCTAGGTCCTAATTCATGCAATACGATATCAATCATACTAAGATAGGGTAATTAATTGCGAAATTATAAATTACAAATACAAATTAAACTTATAAAGGGTACCATCTAATCTAATACATTACATCATAAAATCATATCAAGTCTACCCAAAACCACCACAATTGTCATCTTCCAATCAGTACCGAAGGGTTCGTTGAGTAGTGGTCTATGAAAGCTTCAAAACTTGGATCTTGAATGACCTAACTACTAGGTCCAGCAGGTGACTTTCCTTTATCTCTCCTGTAAAAATGTGAAGTAGCAACTGTAAGCAATGCTTAGTGAGTATATAGATTTTCAAATCAACATGCATGGTCAAGCGGATCTTTAGTCTAGCGTGATATGTCTTGGCTGCCGCTACAGCCCTCATGATTGAGATATAGAATTCATAGAATCGAATGATGTTCAGGCCACACTCACGCTTAAATCGTGGGGATCAGCCACATACTGGGCTAGCTACCAGTAAGTCAATATGGCGGAACATCGGAGGTCATTACCAAGTCCATAAGAACTGGTGAAATAGCCAGATCTAGAACAATAGACCATCAAGGCTAATCAAGCTGAATAAATCTATCAAGTGTCTGATCAATAGTGAAAGCTTAAGTCATAGAAGTCATGATAGCAATGAATCATAAAGCAATATCTGAAGAAGTCTTAAATGCAATATGAAATGATAATCAAATAGCTATCATGATCCACTGGGCAACACCGAACCATGGTGTGCACAGGTCTCAATCCAGCTGATACAATGAATGTCAATAAATCTAACATCAACAATATATCTCAACCGGAAAGTCAACATGTTAAATCTGAATATCTATAACTCACTGATCTGGTCTTTGTCAAACAGATATAAAAATCTGCCACCTGAGTTATCTCAGGATTTTATCTTTGTCAATCTGTTCTCTGTCAAATCAAGGCCTTGACCCGCTTTTAGGTCTTTAAATCTTTGTAAGTATGTTCAGAATTTCTCTGAACCTGTCCAGAAGTATCATGTCAAATCATGTTAATATCGTATCATTATCATCATCTTTTTAGTCTTTTAAATCTCTAATTTCATCTGATTCTTGATAACTCATAAACTTTTATGTCCATTTTCATGGACATGTGTGACTTTTGTCATTTTTATATCATAATATCTCCTTTTAAAATTTTAACTAAACATTTATTGATTTTAATCTTTATAGATCATAATTTTGTTTTGACATCAGATCATATAAAAATGATCACTATTTATACATATATATATATATATATTCAAATTTGGTACCTATATATATATATATACTTTGGTACCTATATATATATAGACACACACATAAATAATTGGTACCTATATATATATATATATATATATATATATATATATATATATATATATATATATATATATATATACACACACCACACACACATAAATATATAACATATATATATATATATATATATATATATATATATATATATATATATATATATATATATATATATATATATATATATATATATATATATATATATATATATATATTAAACATACATACATGCTTTATGCATGCACACACACACATTGAGATATACATATTTATGTGTATATGTGTTGTTGGGAACTATTTCAATCTTTTCAACCCACACACATATGCATGCATGCTACCGAGAGACAAAAAGAGCCGAAACCAAAATTGGGTTTCAGTATTACTTGGGGTTTCGGTAATTCGAATGGTTTCGGTAGTCATATGTATAGTCTCGGTAGATTATGGTTTCTATATATATTATATATATGTTTCGGTACCTTAGGAGGGTTTCGGTACATTACCGAAACCTTAGAGGTTTCGGTATATGTTTCAGTATTCCAAAAGTTTCAGTATATAACAAAGGTCTCGGTATATAAAAATGGTCTCGGTAGCTTTCATAGTTTCGGTATATATATACCGAAACCTTTTAAGGTTTCGGTATCCTTCAACTTCATCATCTTAGGGTCTCGGTATATATATTGGTATCGGTAGTGTGTTTACCGAAACCTCACAAGGTTTCGGTACTACTCATGAGGTTTTAGTAACACATATATATAGTCTCGGTGGGTTTCTGTAGTTGTTTCAAAAATACCGAAACGTTGGAATAAGTTCCAGTATTTACATGCAAACACACAATACTGCACTTTTCTATGATTTTATACTTCAAATTGTCATCAAACTCAATTAAACACATAATTTATAGTACTAAACTTGTGAAATGTTTATGATATAAAAATCAATTTTGATATACCTAGACCCACGGAATCGTAAGTTTCTATTTTGAAACCAAAATACTTTAAACATCAAAATTACCTTATATCTTTCGAGTACTTTGTTGTTTGATGTTTGATTGTTGAATTTCTTGGCTTCAATTTCACTTTTGTTGTAGCTTTTCTTGATGGATTTGATGAAGGTTTGAAGGTGACGAAGAAGAAACCGTAGATATAGATAGAGAAGGCAGGAAGATTAATTTGGTGAAATGAGTACTAAAACTCATTTTTGAGTTTATATAATTGTTTAAGTATCTAGATTCTTATTTTGGGTACCAAACTTTGTTTTATCTCTTTCTTTTAGTATTTAGATATTATAATTTAACATAATTATATATTTCTCATTACTTTTAAATAAATTATATAACAGTTCAATTCCAATATTTTATTTGTGTGCCATAATTATAATTCGTGTAAAGTATCTTGCTATAATTTATAATATTTAACTTAATTAAATAATTTCAATATTTAATTAAATTACAATAAAAATAATATAATTAAAATTACATTATTTAAGTCAAACACAGAAATTAACAGTTCGGTTAAAAGCTAGGTTGTTACATCATCGGCCATCACAAACAATGAGACTTGTACTTTGCCTAGGCCCAAAACCAAAGCAAAAGTCAAACAAGTCTCAAAAAGTCAAAAACCATAGGAAATTTCATCGCCTAAGGTTCCAAAGCCTGTTAAATCCAATTATCAATGGATTCCAAAAGGCTATGCATCTGGTCCACACATAAATGCAAAATGGGTTCCTAAAACTGCAAACATGCCATATACACCTGGAACTCCTAACCCAAAAGGACCCATATTAAGATGGGTGCCCAAAGTTGTGTGATCTTAATGCAGATGGTTCTTGGTTACTTCAGATCAAGGCCCAAACTTCATTGCATTGGCTTCTAGTTATCATAGGCTAGGACCCATTCTTCTGTCGGTTGTGCTTAAACCAACACGTTTGGCTTCTATGCACACGACTCAGGACCCGGTCTAATATCATCATGTTTTCTGAACATCTTGGTTCAGAACACAGTTTGAATGTTAATTTAAGATGGATCTGTTTGAATGCTTATAGATTTTCATTGTATGTATTTATTTGTTTTTAGGAAAAATCCATCTGGTACATGGATTCGGGTTGCTCCAAGCACATGACTGGGAGAAGAGAATTGTTGTCCAATATAGTAGAACAATACTGTGGGACAGTCAAATTCGGGAACAATCACCATGCTCACATAAAAGGATACGAGGATTTAGTCTTAAATAATCTAGTCATCAAGGACATTGACTATGATGAGGGATTATCACATAATCTGTTTAGCATAGGTCAGCTCTATGATAAAGGATTAGAAGTCACATTTAGGGCTAAGAACTGTAATGTTAAGAGTATGTATGGTAAAGAAATTTTATCCGGTTCCTGTAACTTTAACCTTTACACCATAGATGTAGCTAAGCTTATGGTTAATGATAGCATCTGCCTTCTGTCAAAAGCTTCGTCAAAAGACTCTTGGTTGTGGCATCGTAGGCTATCTCACTTAAACTTTGAGAACATCAACAAGCTGGCTGCTAAACAACTGGTGAAAGGACTCCCAGAACTGAGATATGAGAAAGACCATCTGTGTGGAGCTTGTGAGAAGGGATCGAAAGATGAAAAGATCATCTCACAAATTGAAACCCGAACCATCATAGAAGAGAGTGTTGGAGCTACTACATATGGACTTATGCTGACCAATGCGAACTCAAAGCATAAATGGAAAGCGATATGTGTTGGTTATCGTTGACGATTACTCACGATATACCTGGGTTAAATTCTTGTGATCCAAGGATGAGACAGCTCAAGAAATCATCGATTTTATTAAGAGTGTCGAAACCCAACAGCAGCTATCCGTTCAATCAATCCGATCTGACAACGGCACGGAATTCAAGAACTCGGTAGTAGATGGCTTCCTTCGATCCAAAGGTATTCAGTATCAATATTCTGTTGCTAGAACACCTCAACAAAATGGAGTCGTAGAAAGGCGTAATCGTACCCTTGTGGAAGCTGCACGTACAATGCTGACTTATTCAAAGCTACCTCCGTTCTTGTGGGCCGAAGCCGTGTCAACAGCTTGCTACACGCAGAACCGCTCCATAATTCATAAGCGTTTCAATAAAACTCCATACCAACTCTTTTTTAATAAGGTACCTTTTATCAAGTACTTACGTGTATTTGATTGCAGGTGCTACGTGCTTAATGACAAAGATAACCTCGGGAAATTCAACGAGAAAGCGGATGAAGTGATGTTCATTGGATACTCATCCAACTCGAAGGCATATCGTGCATTCAACACTCGCACCAGGACAGTTAATGAAAGTGTGCATGTCACATTTGACGAATTCGTTGAACTGGCACCCGAAGTTGATCAATCAGGACCACGCATTACACCAATGTCTGGAGACTCTTCTTCTCAATCTACTTCTTTTTCCGCTTCCGAATTCGTTAATTTATTTGATCCTTTTTATGTAGAATTTTTTGGTCCTAGTGCTAATGTTTCTAATGTTTCTTCTTATGTAGTTAACACATCCAACAATTCAACTACGCAACACATTCCATCTAATCCCTCTTCATCCACTTCATACCCACATCCATCAACTTCATCCACTAATACATCTGCAGCTGAATCTACTCCAGAAATACCCTCACACATAATGCCAAACATCCTTCCTTCACCTGAACACATTGAACCCGAATCGAAACCAGTGGTACCTTCGCTAGAAACCATTGACCATGAATCATCCTCCATTCCCACACTCACCACTAAGCTTCCATCTCGTTCACCCCTTCCACATGAGACAAAATGGACCCGGAGTCACCCAACCAATCAAATCATTGGTGATGTCTCGACCGGTGTCCAAACCCGAAGGGCGTCTGCTAATGAATGTCTTTTTGCATCATTCCTTACTATGATAGAGCCTACTCGTGTGGATGAAGCCTTAAAAGATCCGGACTGGATTGTTGCAATGCAAGAAGAGCTCAACCAGTTTGAACAGCTCCTAGTATGGCGGTTAGTTCCTAAGACCAAAGACCGAACAATTATCGGAACGAAATGGATCTTCAAGAACAAATGAGACGAAAACGACATTGTGGTAAGAAACAAAGCGAGACTTGTCGCCAAAGGCTACCGAAAACAAGAAGGGATAGATTATGACGAGACCTTCGCTCCAGTTGCATGGATTGAAGCTATTAGAATCTTCTTGGTGTACGCGGCATACAAAAACTTCAAAGTGTACCAGATGGACGTCAAGACAGCCTTTCTTAACGGTGAACTTAACAAAGAAGTGTACATTGAACAACCACAAGGATTTGTTGATGCACATAAACCTGACCATGTTTATGTGCTAGACAAAGCCCTCTATGGTTTGAAACAACCACCTCGTGCATGACATGACAGTCTCTTTAACTTTCTTATCTCTGCTGGTTTCAGCAAAGGTGTGGTGGACACAACATTGTTCACAAAAAGGGAAGGCCAGCACATAATGCTAGTTCAAATATATGTCGATGACATTATATTTGGATCTACTGACAGTAACTTCTGTAAGTATTTTTCATCCCTAATGGAGTCCAGGTTTGAGATGAGTATGATGGGGGAAATGAACTTTTTCCTCGGATTACAAGTCAAACAACTTGAAAATGGAATTTTTGTGAACCAGTCGAAATATACTATTGACATTCTCAAGAAGCATAAGTTAGACTCTTGCACGAGTATTGCAACTCCCATGGCTTCCAACTGTAAGTTAGGCACCGATCCTTCTGGGAAAAGTGTCGATAATACAACTTACAGAGGGATGATAGGATCCTTACTGTATCTGACTGCTAGTAGACCTGATATAATGTTTTCAACATATCTTTATGCTCGTTTTCAGGCCGACCCAAAAGAATCACACCTAACTGCAGTAAAACACATTTTTCGTTATCTTAAGGGCACACCCGATCTTGGTCTCTGGTATCCAAAGGGAACCGATTTTGATCTTACTGCATTTTCAGATGTTGATTTTGCAGGTTGTATAGTTGACAGGAAAAGCACACCAGGCGGAATACAGTTCTTGGGAGACAGACCGGTGAGTTGGTCCTCCAAAAGCATATTGTGTTTCAACATCCACAGCTGAAGCTGAGTATGTAGCAGCTGCAAGCTGTTGCTCTCAAGTGCTATGGATGAGAACACAATTGCGTGATTATGGATTCTCGCTCACCAACATCCCAATCTACAGCGATTCTCGAAGTGCGATTGCTATCTCTTGCAATCCCGTACAGCACTCACGAACGAAACATATAGATATCAGGTATCATTTTATTAAAGATCGTGTAGAAAATGGAACAATTGAGTTATATTTTTTGTAGGCACAGAATATCAACTTGCTGATATTTTTACTAAAGCTTTAGACGAACCTCGTTTTCGGTTTTTAGTATCACATATCGGTATGTTGAATCCACCTTATAGTTAAACATCAGATATTGTCTAAAATAATTCTATTTCAAACATTCATGTTTGAAATTCCTTTATTTTAGAAAATACCAGTTATTTAAATTTAAGGGGTGTGTCACAAAATTAATTTTCAATATTTCTTTATCTATGTACATCTTTAATAATTAATGATCCTGACAAATTGCTATATGAATTGTTCATCACTGAGTGGGACGCAAATTTATCCATGTTTGTCTGTATCTTAAAAGTCTTAAACGGTTCAAGAACTTTATCTGAAAAAGAAAAGAATACGGATAGGTGTTTATTTGAGGGGGAGTATAATTAGGATGTTAGTTTCTATATTTTGTTGATTTTAATGTCTCTATAACTTTAAGTTTAATGTTGCTTAATTTTTAAAAGTTTAGGTTTAATAATATGTCAGAAAAATCACAAAAAGATTTTATATGTTTTAAATATATCAAAAAGCCAAAAATATTTTATTTATTTTATCTTATTTTCTATTTTTCCTTTGTCTCAAATTCATTTATAAAGAAAATCTCAAAAATATTTTCTTTATCTATTTTGTTTTTCAAAGAAAACTCTGAAAAGTTCAAAAAATATTTTTAATTGGGCTTATTTGTTTTATTAAGTTTTAATTTGTAGTCCATTATGTGGTGTAAAATTTTTTTTTGAACCGGAGGTCCTTATTTCTTCATTTTGGCGCGGATCCTTACAACCGACCCGCCCATCATTTAAATAGGCGGGTCAAACGGTCAAACCCCACGTTTCTTCTTCTTTAATTTTTCTTCTTCCTCCTCTCTCTCTCAAACCGACAACCACCACCGCCGTTCCACCATTATCATCGGTTCAAGCTCATCAAGCTCTCGTTTTTACTCATTTTTCTTGCATTTTCAGTCTTCGGCACCTTCAAGTATTTTCTTTTTGACTTTATTTCATTCTTTAACTTCCTATTTACTGTGTTTAATTTTCAATATATTTAAGGTTTTTAGTTTTGTTTTTTCACATTTTCAGGTCCTTTAATCCGTTATTTTTAGCTTAGTGTAGTTAAATAAAATGTTTATTGCATGTTTTTAAACTAGGATCTGCATTTTTATACATTTTATTAACTGTTCACGTTGCATGTGCGTGAACATTAACTGCTGAAAATTTTTCTAAGTGTCGAATTCGGACCATCCGAAGCTCAGACCATCCGGACTTCAGATAAATTTACCTAGAAAATTTCAAAATTTTCAACTATTGCATCCGAATTCGGAACAGCATCCAAACTCAGACCACTGTTCATCTGAATTCCGGACCACTGTGCATCCGAACAGTTCATATCAACATTGTTCAAATTTTCATTAATTTTTCTAAGTTTTCCATTTTAAGCACTGTGCATCCGAATTCGGTTCCAATCCGAATTCGGTCCCCATCCGATTTCTGCTTCCATTCGAATTCGGTCCCCTTCCATACTTTCTCATGCATTTTCATCCGAATTTCGGACTGAACCGAATTCGGATCACTGTTCATCCGAACTTCGGCTCATCCGGAATTCAACACTTAGCATTTTTTTTTTCAATTTTTACATTTTTGCATTTTCATCCAAAAACAAAAATCCAAAAATATTTCAAGTCCTTTGCACCATTGGTTAGAGTTAGGATCAGTGTTTGAGCGAAAATGTATGTTCTAACATTGGTCTCTTAGCGATTGACTTTGGACTTTATTCAGTAGAATTCCTATACTACTGATAAAGACCCGATGCTTTAAACAGAACAGATAGTTTCTATTTCACATTTATCCCAGACTTAGTATCAATGCGTTATTCTGTCAGTCTTCTATTCTAACTCTGATGCATTTATACAGGACTCATGGAACCCTCTGTAGTTCTAACCATTCCTCATTCACCCATCCCAAATAATGATGCCCAACTCCCAGAGAAGTCCATACTCTCTCAATCCCAATTTGTCGAGTTTTTCGCCCACAACTGGCAACTTGACGTTTCCACCCTACGCCGTGAAGCTGAGGATATCTCATTTGATATTCTCAAAGGCCACCCACTTTTCTACTCCCTATCCACCGCCATATCCGTACCTCAAATCTACCTCCAACAATTCTGGCATCATCTCACATTTGTGTCTGATGCCGAACCCTACTTCACCTCTACCATCGACTGCGTTCCAGTCAAAATCACGCAAGCAGCCATCCGCCACATTCTCCACCTCCCAGCTGAAGCCTTCTCTTTAACAAGACTTGCCTTTGCCCCAATCCCTTCTCTTCTGGAAACCCTTGAAGAAATTAAGGCTCTTGGTTATGATGGCCCTATCAAAGCCATCTGAATTCCGAACGAAGAACCTTTAAGCTCATTGGAGGGTTCTTTTCGACATCATCAATAAATGTTTCACCGGGAAACATTCTGGTCATGATTCTGCGTCAATTTAAGTTCTTTCAATGTTTGCAGCGTTTGCTTATGACCGTCACTACGACTATGCTGCATTCATATTTGACGAGTTAAATAGAGCCAATATGGAGAGACGAACCAAGCGAGGGCGTAAATACATACCTCTTCAGAGGTTTCTTCAGCTAATAATTCAGTACGCTATGGATAATGATGATGATATCCAAGAAAGACCAGAGGCTGATGTATAAATGACCGCTGCTCTTCAAACATTAAATCTTCCAAAGGAAAATCCCAGTGTTCTGGTGATGTCTATTCTCTATCTCTGCTACAAAGAGCAGTCCAAAAAGAAAGGGTAAGGGAATACATAAGGGAGTTTTATCCGGATGAGGCTCAGTCAGAACCGACTGAGCCTAACCAATCCGAAGGTGAGGCTCGAGTGAATGAGTCCGAGGGTGAAGAGGTGGAAGTACAACAATCAATGGGTCTGGGTGAGCGGGAGGTTTTTGAGGAAAGGGAGGGAGTAGTAGTGAGGAAGTAGAGGCGGCCGACTCTGAACGGACCGTCTCTGTCTTGAGATGGCAAGAGGTAACATCCGAGGGAGATCTTAGCCCAGTCAGTCGGACAACCCCACATAAGACCATCAGTCCAATGGTCGAAACAACCCCATCCATCCACTTAATATCCTCTCAAAAGGATATTACTTCATTCCACGGGGATATAGCACAAACTCCATCACCCTCTCACTCGGAGAGTCGTAGTGTTGAAATCGGTCACACGTCGCCCCCAGTGACCATCGTTCATTCGACCACAACTCACTCCCCACCCCCACACACTCAGCAGACGCCTTCGTGGTGTCCACCGATGATCGAGCTGCCTTCGTGGCAGCTCCACAAACTTCCAGATCTGAGCATCCCGCAGTGGAGCCAAAAGTGACGGAAGGAAGACCTGGAGTTGCATCACAAATGCTGTCAACTTCATGCCAACCCGAGATTAATCTCGAGATGCTAATAGCAGCTCCGCGTGCTGCTGGTGTTGTCACCCGGGCTGACCTGGACGCCCAGAAGGAGGCTGCCGAAGAAAGACATACTGCCCTTCTTTCGTTCATTAAGGGTAAGGGTGTTGCATCTGAGGATCTGCCTCCACCAGGAACCCGTTCAGTCCAAGCACAAATTTTAGATCTCTCAGACAAGATAGACGCGCTTACAAGATTAATTCTACAAGTCCAGGAGCAGATCAACTCCCGTATGGACCGTCTTGAGTCTGCAACGATAGAGCTTCAATGTCGTCCTCAGGCTGAATCTCAGAAGAGAAAACATGACGATCAGGACGACCCTGATCGCCATGAGGGGGAGAAGAGACAAAAAGTTCAGTCTGAGGACCCAATAATGATTGTAGGGGGAGCCGAATCTCAGGAAGCGGATATTCAAGGGTCGGGGGAACAGACGTATGGGGCTCAATAGATGATACAAGATGAGCCTTTGGTTGAAGGCCCGGCTCCGCTGGATCCAATGTCAGCGATGCTGGAGTACGATCTTATATATGAAAAGGTCGAAATCATATTGGTGTCTGATTCTGACTCTGATATTGATGAAGACTATCCTCTACTCACTCCAAAGCCTGAACCCGAGTCGCCACAAAAATCCTCCTCATCCTTCGAATTCCTAAATTCCCCGCCCCATGTTTCACAACAAGAGATTCTATCATCTATCCAAGCTCCCTCCACTCTCAAAGAATCCCCATTGATCTTGGGCCCTCCCAAAGTCCAAAGTCCTCCCCAAGTCCAAACTATACCCCAACCTCAAGCCCAGGATCCAGAGCCCTCAGGCATTAGAGTTGTAGATTCTTTTGATGAAACACCTGAAGGACCTAATATCCACGACGAAAGTGATTTATATTGGGTAAGCTGGTATACAAAAGCTAGGGTACAGTCATTGCCAGAGGAACTAAAAGAAGAACTTAGGCAAGAACGAATGTGGAAATATTTTAAACTACTTGAAGCCCAGAAAGCCGAAATTAAAGAACCCTCCGTTCAAGGTTTAAAGCAGTTTTTGTAAAAAGTTTCCGGTCGAGCAGTTCCAGAATCCGTTCTTGGAAGAAAGGTTTAAGATGGTATTCAGGAAGAAGCCTGGGTCATTCAGCAGGCGGTTATTGATGGAGCTTACAAATGTTTCAAAAGCTGAACAGGCCGAGTATAACCAGATGATGCTCAGGGAGAAAAGGCCAAGGGACAAATATTGGTCAAAGTCAAAGATTAAAAAGCTTGTCAGTATCACCATGTGCAAGAGAGCTCGAGTGTTCTATCCTGCGTTTGAGGTTCCCAGAGAAAATGGAACAGTACAGGAATTGTTTGAGAGTGATCTAGACTATGTGAATGTGGACGACGTTGAGTTTTTGCATGATAAATTGAAACACAGAATCAAGAAACGTCTGTCTCATATGACAGCTGTTGTCGCACTTACTCGAAGCATGAACCGCCGCTCCATTGTCATGTGCTTAAGGGACTTTCAAATGGCAATTGAGAGCGCACTGGTCAAGTCGGTCTAAAATCCCCTGAGCAAGACATTTTCCTGTTAGATCATTACCCGGCTTACAAAGTTTTACTTCGAGGGCAGCCAGGAGTTTTATTTTTTAACCAAAACAGATAGAAACGGTTTATACGCTTTGAGGACTTACCTTGTTACTCCGATGAAACTATCAGATTGGTCAGAGCCGAACTCACATAAAGAATACAAGAAATAAATGCTCAGACAAATTTTGAACTTAGACGCCCACCCAAGGAGATTCAAGAGATCCTCAGCGGCATAGAATATCTGAACGAGAGGCTACATCTCAGACAAGTGACTAGACAGTTCGACGTCATCCTTGGCTTCCGAGAATCTACAGATCATGCCCGAGTTCCTCCACAATGAACGAAAAGGGGGAGATTGTTAGATATTTAATTTCGATCTTGTGGGTTTCTTTTGTAATATATATTATTAGTTTGAATACTTGTAATTTATTTCTAGACTTTGTTTAAGTAGTTTCTTTATTATTAAAAGTTCAGGGGGTCAAATTGTAATTTAGGGAAACTTGCTTTTATTCCCTTGTAATAGATGACCTAGGGTTTTGTGTCATCACTTTTCACAATTGAATATTCACGGACACAGCCGCCGCAAATTGAGAGAACATTCTCTTTGTATTTTCTTCATAATTATTCTTCAATCATTGAGATTTATATTTCTGTTGGATGAATATTGTGTGATAATATACATACCCGAGTGCTGATAATCTGGGAAATACATATTAACATGAGGGCATGTTCTAAATAATTCATTTAACCTATTAAATGCTTTGTGAAATTGTTCTCCAGGTCTTTGTTTGAATCCAGTTATTTCTTTACGTTTTTCGGTGGTTTTACTAATTGGGTAGTATTCGGTTAAATATTCTTTTTTCATTTCATACCAACTAGTTATATTATCAGTGGGAAGTGACACAAATCAGTTTTTCGCTCTTTCCTTCAAGGAGAAAGGAAATAGTCTAAGTTTAAGTGCGTCTACGGTCATTCCCCTAACGTGATTGGCCTTACATATAGCAGTTAATTCAGGTAAGTACTCGTATGGTTCTTCGCTTGGTGCTCCGCGAAAAATAGGTAAGATGCTATATAGCTGAGGCCTAATTTCGGGTTCATTCTCTGTGATTGGATAGAGAATGGGTGATGGATCAGGAATATCACCCGACCTATAATGAGATTCTACGGTTCTACGATCTCCCATTGGCTTTTGGTTTTGTTGGACTTCGACAAGAATGTTGTCGGCCTTCTCGTGTTCCGAACTAACTACTTCTTCTTCAGCTTCTACCTCAGGAGCAATGTTCTTATTTCGTTTTCTTGAGTTGTGGCTCGCCTATTAGATCTAGCCGTTTTCTCTATTTCCGGATCAAACTTCAAGGGTGAAATTCTTCCAGAATAACGTTTGTGCATAAACCTATGAGGACTAGATGAAGAACTAGAAGTTTTCTTTTTGGTGAGAATCGATGTTTGCGCCACGATTCCCTTTTTTTAATAATACTAAGGCAATAAATAAAGTTAAAGCTAAATAACTAGAATAATAGCAAAATAAACAATTAAAAACTTAATAAGCAACTTAAAGCAAATAATCAAATAAATTGAAATAAACTAAATTAGTTTAGAAAACTAATTAACTAAACTAAAGCTAATTACCAAAATACGTGACTTTAAGCGCAACCGCTCCCCGGCAATGGCGCCAAAATTTGATACGAGTGTCGTTACCTCGCCAAAAATAACACACCTTAGAAGCTAGGGTGAGTAGGGATCGTATCCACAAAGAGCGAGAGGTTAACTTCACGTATTCGAGCGACTAGCGTTTGTAAACTAAATACTTGGAAAAAGTGATTGGTTGAAAAGGATTATTGTTTGCTTTTATAAACTTAATTACTTGCGAGATTAAAGAAAGAGACTTAAGTGATTATTTGATTAAATACTTTAACGAATATAACCATTTCCGGATTCCACATCAAATTTCGTGTTTAATTTATAAAATGATATAAAGATTACATAGACATAATATTTTCTTTATAAATGTTATAAAAACTGTTACACGATCTTGATCATAGCGCGTGTTACTTTGATTACTCGTCTTAATTAAATAATTAACTCGGCATGAATAATAAAATACCAACGAACTATCTCCCCGAAGCGCAACAAAATAAATAACAATCAATTTTTCACAATCAAAACATAAATCGTAAAACATGCAAACAAAATAAATCGTTCATTAAACTAAAACACTTAGCGTGATGCTTCCTCCGAGAATGATTATTGCGAGCTTAGCCGGACATGATTGATGCAATGCTACAGAGTTGTGTGTTCATCTTCGTAGCAATGTCGTAGCTTGACTCGTGCTTGCTTCGTACTCGTATTCGCTCAAACAGAACCTCTCTTAGGCTTTTTCTCTCTAAAAACGCGACCCTTTTTCCTTCCTCTGACTTGGTATTTATAGACAATTGCTGGAAACCCTAAAAACAGCTGTAAAATTAATTTAAAGGGTTGGGCGCAGCCGTAGGCGCAGGCCTGCGCCCCCCTGCGCCTGATGCTAAAATCCGTCTTTTGGCATCATAATTCTTTCTGTCGAGTACGTGGTTGGGGAGCAGGGCTGCGCCTCCCTCTGCGCTGGGCTCTCTAAAAAGTTTTCTGATTTTTCTCGATTTTTGCCAACTTAGACTGAAAAATAGTTACCTGTACAAGCACTGAATTTAATCAATAGTAGCACATTTGACGACATTTTTCTATTAAAACCAACTCTTTTACGCTTTGTAAACATAGATAAATATAACCCGATCACATTTTGATTTTTAATTTAACAAAAAGTAATAAACAAACAATCTAATTGTTAGTATTTTTAGCAGAAAAATGACTAATAATTCTGATTTCCAAGTTAACGTAACGGAAAGCGATATATATATATATATATATATATATATATATATATATATATATATAGATTTGGGTTCAAATGAGTACCACTAGTTTTGCGGAGTACCGGAGGTACCTCGCTTAAAATTATTTTTTTCGAAATTTTTTTTCATAATCATGTTTAAATTAATAATATAAGACTACTTGCAAAAAATCACACATGAACACACACTATAACTATGTGAAACGTGCAAGTTCACATGCACTGCACTGTTGTGAACGTATGTTCACAGCTAAGCATGTTCACATGAATTTTTCCACGTTTACATGACTTTTAAGAGGTTACGAAGTGTGAATGCGTGTAATTCTTTTACAAATATGCTTATATTATTTGTATCTAAATGAATATGAAAATATTTTTTAAAAAAAACTTTTTTTCGAAGCATGTTCACATCTTAAACCCGTGTGTTCACAGGTACTCACGGTACTCTGCATTTTTTAGGTACTCACATGAACCATATTCTATATATATATATATATATATATATATATATATATATATATATATATAGGGTTGGGATCATTGCAGAACCTTAATTTAGTGCAGAACTATAAAACCAATCCAAACCATTAGATTATTATATAACACTAGGGATAAGATGGTAAGTATGCAATTAACATTGAATTAATAGTAGCCTACCAAGTTTGACTGCCCACTTTGACCATTTTTGACCATTTTAATATCGAAGGTACATGCAGTGTTGAATGTGTGATATAAACTGTAATTCGACATTGAATGATCTCTATATAATATATTGAATGGAGGTCTAGGTAAAAAAAACTTTTACGAAAAATAAACACGTAAAATTTTTTCGAAAAAAATATATTATTACTGTTCTCATTAAATCAACCAACTTTTGACTACTAATTTTGACCATTATTTTGGTTCTGTTAGTTTTGAATGTACATGCAGTGTTGCATCGACGTTGGATATATGACATCAAGTGTTCATTCGACATTGAATTATATCGGTCATGCTACATTGCATCGTGGTCTGGGTAATTTTTTTTTACGAAAAATAAACACGTAAATTTTTTCGGAAAAAAATATGCCATTACTGTTCTCATTAAATCAACCAACTTTTGACTACTAATTTTGACCATTATTTTGGTTCTGTTAAATTTGAATGTACATGCAGTGTTGCATCGACGTTGAATTATATCGGTCATTCTACATTGCATCATGGTCTGAGTAATTTTTTTTATGAAAAATAAACGCGTAAGTTTTTTTCGAACAAAATATGTCATTACTCTTCTCATTAAATCAACCAACTTTTGACTACTAATTTTGACAATTATTTTGGTTCTGTTAATTTTGAATGTACATGCAGTGTGGCATCGACATTGAATATACGATATCAAGTGTTCATTCGACATTGAATGATACCGGCCATGCTACATTGCATCGTGGTCTGGTTAATTTTTTTTACGAAAAATAAACACGTAAAAGTTTTTCGAAAAAAATATATCATGACCGGTCTCATTTTAAAGAGTATAAAATTTTCGTTTTTATGGTATAATTTTTTTGATTTAACAATTAATCATGCAGTGTTGCATCGACGTTGAATTATATCGGTCATGCTACATTGCATCGTGGTCTGGGTAATTTTTTTTTTTACGAAAAATAAACGCGTAAATTTTTTTCGAAAAAAATATGTCATTACTCTTCTCATTAAATCAACCAACTTTTGACTACTAATTTTGACCATTATTTTGGTTTTGTTAATTTTGAATGTACATGCAGTGTTGCATCGACGTTGAATATACGATATCAAGTGTTCATTCGACACTGAATGGTACCGGCCATGCTACATTGCATCGTGGTCTGGGTAATTTTTTTTACGAAAAATAATCACGTAAAATTTTTTCGAAAAAAATATATCATGACCGGTCTCGTTTTAAAGAGTATAAAATTCTCATTTTTATGGTATAATTTTTTTGATTTAACAATTAATCATATTAATGTTATTTTAATTTAAAGAAAAAGAATATTTATTTTACTAATGCCAATCCTTTTTCTATTTCCAATCTATTCCTTTTTTACCAGAATTAAATAATCACTAATACCAATCTTTTTTTCACTAATTCCACACTTTATGGTTTTAATCAAGACCATTAGATTAATCTAATCTATGGACGATATTGGTTCTACACAAAATTTAGGTTCTGCAATGATCCCATCTATATATATATATATATATATATATATATATATATATATACCATAAAAAATACAAAGTTTAAAGTATATTATTATGCGAAACAAAATTAAAATTAGATATATATATATATATATATATATATATATATATATATATATATATATATATATATATATATATATATATATATATATATGTAGCATCCCTAATTTGAGCCTGGTACGTGGATTTAATTTATTGGCTCATTTATTTATTATTATTGCGTTGTTCCAATTAAATTCCATTTCGTGGATTTAACGTGTCAAGATTGAGTGATACGTATCTCCGAGTTAATAATTAGCGGATTAATTATCTCCTTGAGATCGTGGAATTAATTGGGTCCTAATGATATGAATTGTGAAAAAGTGATATCGGGTCCGGTTTAGTGGGTACGGAACCGGATAAAGGATAAGGACGTATATATGTGTTGAGCCCTTCTTTTCTTCCTCTTCCCTTATCCATTTTGAGAAGCTTACCCCAAAGTGTGTGTGATTTTGTGTGAACCTCCAGCAGAAAAGTGAAGCCAAGCAATTAAAGATTGAAATTGGTTGCTGAATTTGAGCATCTTCTTCTTCCTCCATTGAGTTCTTGAAAGTCTTGAGGTATGGGTTCTTGATTTTGGGTAGCTAGAATCTTGAATTATGTTGTGATATATGATGGAATTGATTTCTGGAAGTATGTGGGTTAGTTATGTATGAATTTTGTGTCTTTTACTGCTGGAAATCGGGTGTGGGGGGTTGAAAACCCCCTGGTTCGGCTATGGAGTTCGAAGGACAAATCTGCTGCTGTCTGGCCAAAGCGCGGCACCCAAATGGGGGGCGCGGCGCGTTTTCTGATCTGCAGAAAATTTCAATAGGGTCAACATATGAGAGTCTTGAGTCGTTATTTGGTCGAGTCCCTTCGAGATATTATTGAATTGAATTATTTGGGATTTTGGGTCTCGATAGGGATCCAGTAAAAGAGTTTCGGGGGTCGGTTATCCGTTTGGGATCGTGTTTTGAGTTTAGTTTAATTGTGATAATTGTGTTGGATTGAGTTATTCGGTCGTTGAGACTCGTGTTAATATGTGAGACCCGTGATGTGTACAGGTGCTAGCCGATCACGTGCCGAGCCGCATTAGAGTTTCGGGTTTCAAGTCGGAATCGGGTAATCGGTGAGTACTCGAGTCTTTTACAAAGCGCGCGTAAACTTTTATGAGTCGTGTATATGTGTTGTGATACGTTGTGTATGAGACTGAGCTTAGCACGTAGGTATGATTCATTCTACCCTATACGTGTTATATATGTTTGAGTTGCAGGTGTCCGCGATATGTGATCGCGCAGGCTGACTGTCCCTAACCAGTCATGAGATATGAGACTGTATATATATACGGCAGTGATATGCCAGGTCGCTCCTGTGCCTATTGAGTAGCTAACCGCTGCTGTGTGCGGCCTGTTAGCTGGGGAACGTGGTCCCCTTTTGAGCAGAGATATGTGCTATGCATCGAGTTGCATATATGTGACGAGATATGTGTGTTGTGTATGTTATATGTGCTTACCTGCAGTGTCTAACCCTCGCGTACTCACGAGCTGTCCAGCTTATGTTTTCGAGTCTTCCGTGTCTCAGGCAGCCATTCTGTGGGACCGCAGTCACAGCCGCAGCAGCCGAAGTAGGGATCGGGGCAGTTTAGAGCTGTGTTTGCTGACTATATTTTGATGCTAGACTTTAGAGTTGTTATCTGTATTTTGTACTTGATCAGCGATATGTTAGCTATCAGTAGATGGTGTTTATCAAATAATTCAGTTGTGCATACTTCTGTTTCAGCATGTGACATGAGATGTGTTAACTTTGTATTAAAGTTTTAAATTATCAGTGTTTTCCGCTAATCCCGTGACATGTGCTTTATGAGATGATTGCGTTATTGCCACCTGTGTATTGTATTGACGTGGCATTTAAATGAGAATTGTGGGTGTTACAGCTTGGTATCAGAGCTTGTGGTTTCAGTATTGAGTATCAGTGGATGCTTGTGCTCTTACCGTGTTCAGATCCGCGGGATTCTTCCCTGAGACTGAGTCTAGCGGAATTAACTAACCTAGCTTATTGTATAACGCTGGGTGGTCGATCTGTTATCTTACCTTTGTTATATGTGCAGGTGGTTATGGCAGATCATGGTGAGGGTTCAGGGCCAGAGAGACCAGCGGGAGACGAGTATGTCCGCCGATCAGAGATGTTATCAGTGTCGACTGAGTTCTATAGAGAGAGGGACAGAGAGAGAGAGCAGCAGCGACAGAGAGCTGATCCGCCGCCAGTGACTAGTGTTGAGACAGTGGTTGGGGCATCTTCTTCTGCTCCGCGAGGTGGGTCCTTTAAGGACTTTATGGCGGGAGCCCCACCTCAGTTCCGAGGCGGTGGCGAGCCGGGTGCGGCTATGGCTTGGGAGAGAGAGATAGAGGCGGCATTTCGAGTTGCTCATGTCGATCCTCGTGATATGGTCGGCTATGCGGCTTATCAGCTGAAAGGAGGGGCTTCACAGTGGTGGAAGTCCATTGAGTCATCCATGACTACTGCAGCAGCTTATGCTATGACGTGGGATCAGTTCCGTGCTATCTTTGAGCTTCAGTATATTCCCCGGGATGAGCGCCGGGAGATGGAGCGTCGTTTTCTACATCTTCAGCAGGGCAGTATGTCAGTCCAGCAGTATGTAGATAGATTTAATGAGTATGCTCAGTTTGCGCCTCAGCATGTGGATTCAGAGGTCCGTAAGGCCGATGCCTTTATCGACGGATTGAGATCTGATATTCGGGAGTTCGTTGGACTTCATGACACCCCGACATTTGCGAGAGCCTTGGAGTTGGCTCGAGTTCGAGAGAGAGAGAGATCGAGAGGCAGAGGGGTCAGCCTCCGACCCAGAGACAGAGGACAGAGACGGTTGAGCAGTCCCATAGTTACTTCAGAGAGCCCCAGGAGTCCCAGAGAGAGAGAGACAGCCTGAGCAGCAGCAGGTTCAGGGGCAGGGTTCGGGATTTCGTAGAGACAGAGATAGGGGCAGAGAGCGTAGGTCCAGGAGGTCTGGGCAGTATCAGGGTTCGGGGACGGCCAGTCAGAGTCAGGGGCAGACTTCCCGATACAGTGCTCCGAGTCAGAGTCAGAGCAGCGTGGGACAGGGGTCCCAACCGTCAGGGAGCCGGGCAGACAGTTCAGCTGGGGAGAGAGACTGTCCGAGGTGTCGCCGTCGCCATTCTGGTCCTTGTACATCAGAGCAGCCCCGTTGCTACCGCTGTGGTCAGTATGGCCATACATCTTTTACTTGTACTTCGAGGGATTCCCTGTGCTTCCGCTGTGGGAGGCCAGGTCATATAGTCAGAGATTGCCCGGATGCGCCGCCAGCAGTGCAGGGAGCGAGCACTAGCGGGACCAGAGCAGAGCCTTCATCATCGAGCCGTCGAGAGTCAGTGCCTAGGGGTCGAGGTAGAGTATTTCAGGCTACGGCAGAGGAGGCCCGCGAGTCTACAGACGTTGTTTCTGGTACGTACATCCTGAACGGGCTTAGTGCTCGTGTTTTATTTGACTCTGGAGCGGATCGCTCGTATGTATCTGTTGTATTCTGTGCCTACTTTTCTGTGCCTGCTACTGTTTTATCTGTGCCGTTAGTCGTTGAGAGAGTAGACGGTAGTACAGCCTTAGTGAGTCGGGTGTACAGAGATTGTGTCCTAGAGATAGATGCTCACCGGTTTTCGATCGATCTACTGCCGATAGAGATTAGCAGTTTCGATGTGATAGTGGGTATGGACTGGATGACAGCCAGGCAGGCCGATATTTTGTGCGCGAAGAAGATGATCCGGATACCCATTTCAGACAGTGAGACGGTGACAGTATATGGCGAGAGGCGCCGAGGCGAGATCGGTATTGTTTCGATGGCCCGAGCTCAGAGATATGTTGCGAAGGGGTGCGAGACCTTTTTGGCTTATGTTGTTGACGCCAGATTAGAGAAGAAGACCTTAGCGGATATACCCGTAGTTCGAGAGTTCCCTGAGGTATTCCAAGAGGAGTTGCCTGGGTTACCGCCAGATCGTCAGGTCGAGTTTCGTATCGATCTTATCCCTGGAGCGGTGCCTATTGCGAAGACGCCTTATAGGCTGGCACCTACTGAGATGAGAGAGATGATGTCGCAGCTTCAGGAGTTGCTTGATCGTGGATTTATCCGTCTGAGTTCGTCCCCGTGGGGAGCTCCAGTGTTGTTTGTGAAGAAGAAGGACGGTTCCATGCGGATGTGTATCGACTATCGAGAGTTGAATAAAGTGACGGTGAAGAACCGTTATCCGCTTCCACGCATCGACGATCTGTTTGACCAGTTACAGGGTTCGAGCTTCTTTTCGAAGATCGATTTGAGATCAGGGTATCATCAGCTGAGAGTCAGAGATGAGGACGTACCGAAGACTGCATTCCGGACGAGATACGGACATTATGAGTTCCTAGTCATGCCTTTCGGACTGACTAACGCACCTGCGGCATTCATGGATCTGATGAACAGGGTGTGTAGATCTATGTTGGATCGGTTCGTGATAGTGTTCATTGACGACATCCTGATCTATTCGAGGAGTGTCGAGGACCACGAGCAGCACTTGCGAGAGGTTATGACCGTGCTGCGAGCGGAGAGACTGTATGCGAAGTTCTCCAAGTGCGAGTTCTGGTTGCACAAGGTCCAGTTTCTGGGGCATGTTGTGAGTGCTGAGGGTATTTCTGTGGATCCGGCGAAGATTGAGGCCGTCATGAGTTGGGAGCCGCCGAAGACTGTGCCTTAGGTTCGTAGCTTTTTGGGCCTAGCCGGATATTATCGCCGCTTCATTCAGGACTTTTCGAGGATTGCCAGGCCATTGACGAGATTGACACGGCATTCCGTTCCTTTCGTGTGGTCCGATGAGCAGGAGTCGGCATTCAGAGAGCTGAAGTCCCGGTTATGTCAGGCACCAGTGTTAGCATTGCCCGAGGGTACAGAGGATTTCGTAGTCTACTGTGATGCGTCAGGTACCGGTTTGGGTTATGTTCTGATGCAGCGAGGCAAGGTGATAGCGTATGCGTCGCGACAGTTGAAGACCTACGAGGAGAATCATACCGTGCATGATCTTGAGTTAGACGCGATAGTGTTTGCGTTAAAGATATGGCGTCATTATCTGTACGGTTCGCGGTTTGTAGTGTATACAGATCATAAGAGTCTTCAGTATTTGTTTAGTCAGAAAGAGCTGAACATGAGACAGCGGCGCAGCCTTGAGTTGTTGAAGGATTATGACTGCGAGATTCAGTACCACCCTGGTAGGGCCAATGTGGTGGCCGATGCGTTGAGCCGCAAGGCGTGCGGTCAGACGGTAGTTTCCCGAGCAGCGAGGCTCGAGGTCACGTCGACTCTTGTGGAGAGTCTGAGGCATGCTCAGTTAGAAGGTTTGTGGGCGGAGAATGTGAAAAGAGAGCGGCTTGCGGGACAGCTAGAGGCATTGAGCAGAGATAGCAGAGGTTTGTGGGCGTTTCATGATCGGGTTTGGGTTCCGAGAGTCGGTAATCTGCGGTAGCTAATTTTAGACGAGTCACATCGTTCGAGATTATCCATCCACCCCGGGAGCACCAAAATGTACAGAGATTTGCGTGAGTATTACTGGTGTCCTGGGATGAAAAGAGATGTGGGCCGGTATGTCGAGGAATGTATGACTTGTTTGCGAGTTAAGGCCGAGAATCAGAAGCCTCACGGGCATTTGCAGCCTTTAGAGGTTCCAGAGTGGAAGTGGTATCATATCACGATGGATTTCATCGTCAGACTTCCGCGCACCGTTCGAGGCAACGATATGATCTGGGTGATAGTAGATCGGTTGACTAAGAGTGCTCATTTCTTGGCAGTGAGAGGCACCATCACTATGGATCAGTTAGCTCGGTTATATATCAGTGAGATAGTGTCGAGGCACGGCGTTCCGATGTCGATTACGTCCGATAGAGATACGCGGTTTACTTCGAGGTTCTGGCAAAGCTTTCAGCGCGAACTGGGGACGAGAGTTCAGTTGAGTACAGCGTACAGACCTCAGAGAGACGGGCAGACAGAGCGGACGAATCAGACTCTCGAGGATATGCTCCGAGCTTGTGCGATTGATTTTAGTGGTAGTTGGGACGTTCACTTGCCGTTAGTCGAGTTTGCGTACAACAACAGCTATCATTCCTCCATCAAGATGGCTCCGTTCGAGGCACTGTATGGGCGTAAGTGCCTAACCCCGGTGTGTTGGGGCGAGGTCGGTGAGCGACCTATCAGTGGGCCCGAGTTGTTACAGGAGATGAGCGATAACGTGGCGGTTATCCGCGAGCATATGAGAGTAGCACAGAGCCGGCAGAAGAGTTATGTCGATCGTCGTCTGACTGAGCTCGAGTTCAGTGTCGGGGACCGCGTTATGCTGAAAGTATCGCCGTGGAAAGGAGTTATCAGATTCAGACACCGAGGTAAGCTGAGTCCGCGGTACATCGGTCCATTCGAGATTATCGCCAGAGTCCGAGATCAGGCTTATAGACTGAGATTGCCTCCCGAGTTGGCCGGAGTCCATGATACGTTCCATGTGAGTCATCTGAGGAAGTGTTTAGCCAAGGATGATCAGTTTGTGCCGTTATCTGAGATTACCGTGGACGACCATCTGAGATATGTTGAGCAGCCTGAGAGCCCGAGGCTGAAATGAGGTACCGATATCCGCAGCTACTCCCGAGTTCGAGCTAGATTCCGGGACGGAATCTTTTTAAGAGGAGAGGATTTGTAACATCCCTAATTTGAGCCTGGTACGTGGATTTAATTTATTGGCTCATTTATTTATTATTATTGCGTTGTTCCAATTAAATTCCATTTCGTGGATTTAACGTGTCAAGATTGAGTGATACGTATCTCCGAGTTAATAATTAGTGGATTAATTATCTCCTTGAGATCGTGGAATTAATTGGGTCCTAATGATATGAATTGTGAAAAAGTGATATCGGGTCCGGTTTAGTGGGTACGGAACCGGATAAAGGATAAGGACGTATATATGTGTTGAGCCCTTCTTTTCTTCCTCTTCCCTTATCCATTTTGAGAAGCTTACCCCAAAGTGTGTGTGTGATTTTGTGTGAACCTCCAGCAGAAAAGTGAAGCCAAGCAATTAAAGATTGAAATTGGTTGCTGAATTTGAGCATCTTCTTCTTCCTCCATTGAGTTCTTGAAAGTCTTGAGGTATGGGTTCTTGATTTTGGGTAGCTAGAAAGAATCTTGAATTATGTTATGATATATGATGGAATTGATTTCTGGATGTATGTGGGTTAGTTATGTATGAATTTTGTGTCTTTTACTGCTGGAAATCGGGTGTGGGGGGTTGAAAACCCCCTGGTTCGGCTATGGAGTTCGAAGGACAAATCTGCTGCTGTCTGGCCAAAGCGCGGCGCGCAAATGGGGGGCGCGGCGCGTTTTCTGATCTGCAGAAAATTTCAATAGGGTCAACATATGAGAGTCTTGAGTCGTTATTTGGTCGAGTCCCTTCGAGATATTATTGAATTGAATTATTTGGGATTTTGGGTCTCGATAGGGATCCAGTAAAAGAGTTTCGGGGGTCGGTTATCCGTTTGGGATCCTGTTTTGAGTTTAGTTTAATTGTGATAATTGTGTTGGATTGAGTTATTCGGTCGTTGAGACTCGTGTTAATATGTGAGACCCATGATGTGTACAGGTGCTAGCCGATCACGTGCCGAGCCGCATTAGAGTTTCGGGTTTCAAGTCGGAATCGGGTAATCGGTGAGTACTCGAGTCTTTTACAAAGCGCGCGTAAACTTTTATGAGTCGTGTATATGTGTTGTGATATGTTGTGTATGAGACTGAGCTTAGCACGCAGGTATGATTCATTCTACCCTATACGTGTTATATATGTTTGAGTTGCAGGTGTCCGCGATATGTGATCGCGCAGGCTAACTGTCCCTAACCAGTCATGAGATATGAGACTGTATATATACGGCAGTGATATGCCAGGTCGCTCCTGTGCCTATTGAGTAGCTAACCGCTGCTGTGTGCGGCCTGTTAGCTGGGGAACGTGGTCCCCTTTTGAGCAGAGATATGTGCTATGCATCGAGTTGCATATATGTGACGAGATATGTGTGTTGTGTATGTTATATGTGCTTACCTGCAGTGTCTAACCCTCGCGTACTCACGAGCTGTCCAGCTTATGTTTTCGAGTCTTCCGTGTCTCAGGCAGCCATTCTGTGGGACCGCAGTCACAGCCGCAGCAGCCGAAGTAGGGATCGGGGCAGTTTAGAGCTGTGTTTGCTGACTATATTTTGATGCTAGACTTTAGAGTTGTTATCTGTATTTTGTACTTGATCAGCGATATGTTAGCTATCAGTAGATGGTGTTTATCAAATAATTCAGTTGTGCATACTTCTGTTTCAGCATGTGACATGAGATGTGTTAACTTTGTATTAAAGTTTTAAATTATCAGTGTTTTCCGCTAATCCCGTGACATGTGCTTTATGAGATGATTGCGTTATTGCCACCTGTGTATTGTATTGACGTGGCATTTAAGTGAGAATTGTGGGTGTTACAATACATATATATATATATATATATATATATATATATATATATATATATATATATATATATATATATATATATATATATATATATATATATATATATATATATATATATATAGTGTACATATTTTTTTTATTGTATTTATTTTTTGTTTCTAATTTATTAATAACATCAATACTTTTATTACATTTTTATATCTACTAGTTTATAACCCACGTATTACGTGGATATTTTTAATAAATTTATTTATATAAAACGTATATGAGTAAAAATAAAAACATACAAAAATAATAATTGTGTTTATTTTTTTTATTATTTTCGGATTAAAAGATAGAGTATATCTATCTTTTTTAAAAATAGAAAATTGTATTCTTTTAGTTTTTATAAGTTGTAATTATCTTTTTGGTGAACGTAGAGGTGACACGTGACATTGGATGTTTTCTTTTATTATACATAATAATAATAATTTACACAACTAATTCAAATTTTTACATTTGGATCTAATTATGATTATTTTGGATAATAATGATAGATATTTATTTTAGGTAAACATTAATTTTAAATGTTACAAAAATATTATTATATTGAAAAATAGATAATATGCGTTTGAAAAAAATGTTTCTTTTAATTTCTATTAACTTCAAATATGAAATATCAATGTAAGAAACAAAAAACTTCAATTATGTGAATGTGTATATATTTTGAAAATGATAAAATATAAAAATGGAATATCTGAAAATCAACAATCAAAATTTATCATATTGACAATTGAAGCTTTATCAATTAAATTTTAAATCTTGTTAGCAAAATAATTAACAAAAAATTTTAACTTTATTGATTACATTTCTACATTTAAATCCAAATTTTTATATTTGAATTTAACTATGATCATTAAGGATAATAATGACACATATTTATTTTAGGTAAAAATTAATTTAATATTAATTCATTGATGAAAAAATTAAAATCAAAATTTAATGTAATTAAGTTAATGTAGTAAATTTGGAAAATGAATTAAAACAATGGCATAGGTATAATTATTGCTTTTAATTAAGGGTATAAGAGACATTTTATAAATAATTATGAGTTGTCATTGATCTGGACCATTGATTTCATTCCATCCAATGGTCCAGAATCTCCAAGTGGTTTTCTTATTATATATAGTATAGATTTCTTTTATTAAAAAAAGAGTTGTTAATAATTTTTAACTAAAAGGCTTAAAAGTATAAATATAAACAAGGGTAAAATGGGAATTTTAATTAAAGTTAATGGATAAGGGACCAATCTTGAGAGTAAACATTGATGATAATGACCAATTTTGCAAAATTAAAAGTTTAGGGACCAAATCCAATTTGATACAAACCGCAGGGATCATTTTTGTAATTAACTCTAATATATATATATATATATATATATATATATATATATATATATATATATATATATATATATATATATATATATATATATATATATATATATATATATATATACTTAATAATTCTTTAATTATCTAATTTATATATATAATCTAATCTATATATATATATATATATATATAATATATATATATATATATATATATATATATATATGAGTGAGTTCAATGGAAAACCTATATGCATCGAAAAACCCGGGAACCACTTTTTAGTCATTGGATCAGGTGATGTATCACGCAGAAAGGCGATGCATCACGCGCAAATTTGATGCATCTCGCAGGAATTGTGATGCATTTGTAGTGGTGCATGGAGGTTTTCTAAGATTTTCTAGATGCATGTTGTTTTTCATTGAACCCCCCACTATACATATGTGTGTGTGTGTCACTACAAGAATAAGTGGCAATAGGGGCGACGGGCAATAGGGGCGACATATTGGGGTATTAGGGGCGACTTTTGTCGCCTCTGTTGCCCTCAAACCTTGTAGTTTGTGCATATATATATATATATATATATATATATATATATATATATATATATATATATATATATATATATATATATATATATAAAATACACACATGCGGCCATTTTTTTGAAAGTGTAAAATATACCACCTTCATGTATACACGAAAATACACAAACACATATTTGTGGTGTGTGTGGTCTGTGTTCTCAGCCGCAAGAAACAATAAACACATATTCGTGTGTGTTTTGTTTTCCCCGTTATTCGTGTGCTTAATTGCGTAACTGTCGTCGCTCGACCGTGTCATCACTGATGGATACCGAGAGTGTCTCATTCGTGTATATTTGTAATCAACTACAAATGTACGAATTTTAAATGCTTTCATATTATTTATCTTATGTTTTACTTGATGATCCGTGTACGGAATTCATAGATTTTAAAAAACTTCCGTTGTGCGCTTAATATGATTAAAAGTTTATGTTTTTTATGAAAAACCGATACGAAATCCCAACAGGAAGTGTATCAACTGAATTTATTTTAACATTTATTATTTAATTATTGGGTATATGAAAAAAACCAACATGTTTTCATGTTTTTTGCGATTTAATCCCTCCGTGTTATTTTTCCTAAGAAAGTCCTCTTATTGTTTTCAATCCGGTTTTCGGAAATTGTTTTTTTTTTTCATAATCAACCCTGACTTTTTCCACAAAAAACCAACATGTTTTCACTATTTTTCTCCGAAAAGTCCACAAAGACTTTTTTGAAAAACTAAAGGAAAAATTCCAAAAATCACAAACAAATATATTACTTAAGGATTTTATTGGTAAAAAAAATAACACGGAGGGACTAAACCACATAAACATGAAAAACATGTTGGTTTTTTTCATATTAAACCCAATAATTAAACAATAAATGCTAAAATAAATTCAATTGATACATTTCCAAAATATGAGTCATTTGTATCTTGTATGGTTTTTGGGAGTTGTACCTATTTGTAATAGGTAGTTACTATTATCATTTCGAGACTTTTTGTTTTGTGTTAACTGTGACCATGAACTGTAAACTAAAGTTTCTAATTACTAGGAGCTTTACGTATGTATTAATTGAAAACAACATCAGATCTATGGCTTAGCTATCATATCACTTGACACCGATAGCTTTTTTAAAATACGTATTACATATATGCTCAAGATTGAGTGACACCTTAAATTTTTCTAAGATGACACCAGAGGAACCTATGGCAGAAGATTGTATTATGATTTGAAGATTATTAGAGAAAGAGTTGACGATGTTTTAGAGATGGACCAACTTAATTACAATTGTTCAAGTTTATGTATCGACCACAAGATAGACATTTGAGATTTTCTTTCATACCTGTTACTATCGTTAACTAGTAGATCGAGAGATGAGTTTGAGAAGGTAAAGAAAGCCTTTTAATTTGAATTTGAACTTTGAAATGATAAGAAACCTATAACCTGCAAAATTTAAGATGTCTTTGGTATCCAAATAGATTTGGATCCAGACTTGTTAGCGCTCTTGGGTACCCAGTTCAAAACGGGTTTTGGTACCCACTTAAATAGGGGTTTAGGTACCCAGTGCAGATTATAACAATCAGCTTCTCTTTGAAAAGCAGAAAACAAATTTCTTTGAGTATTTGAAAATTGAATATCTGAATTTCTAAAGAAACTTGAGTTTGAATGTTCAGACTTTTTCAAACTCTTCTTTATGAACAACTGTCCGGTTCTAGCCTGTTTCTGGTAATACTTGGTGTTTTTCTGAGAAATTTTTTTCTGTGAAGAATGACCAGTATTTCCAGAAACTTTAGGAAAAGTTGACTTTGAAGATACACCGGTGTAAATCTTTACCGGAAGTTGTTCAACAACTTTATCTTTGTCTCTGTGTATCTTTAACAGATACTTAAGTTTAAGATCTGAAGAAGAATCAAATTTAGAAAATTCAGTTGGATTATTTTCACTTTCTGTAGATAAATCAGAATGATCAACTTTGGATTTTAAACAAACTGAAGAAATCTCAACCTTTGATTCTTTTGAAGAAGGAGAATCACTAATTTGTTTGGTAAGATGAAGTATCTGATCTTCTAAACCTTTGATAATGACCAAATAAGAATTTCTGTCATTAGAAAATGATTGGAAATCAGTTTTAAAATATTGTTATTTAATTAAGAACACATTTCTTTCATCTTCAAACAACTTAGATTTTGTTTTAAAATCCCCAGTAAGAACTCATGATTTTCTTTCTCAAGAGAATCTTTAGTTAAAGATAAATCCTTTTCAAGAGAAAAAAATTCTTCAGATTTGTTTAAAATACAATTTTGATCAGTATCATTTGTCTTGGAAAGTAATTCTTCAAGATTTTTAACTTTCTTGTAAAGATCAGATCTTTCAGACAAAATATATTTGAGTTGAGTTGCAGTCTGAAAATTTTCTTGTTTCAGCTCATCAAGTTCTTTAAGTAATTCAGATATTTTCAATTGATGAGCACAACTCTCAGAGTTTTGTTTTTCTTTTAAGCTCTGAATATCTTCGTTCAATATTCGTACGTCACGTAACGTCAAATGTTTATCAGTATTTAACTGAACGAGAATGTCGTAATTGTTCTTACGAATCTTTTCAGATTCAGTAAGTTTGGCAATCAACTCAGACTTTGAAAATTTTTCATATTCCATTATGAATTGCAGAAAAATGAACTTTCAAGATCTTTTATAGTCTTATGAAAATTTGAATGAATCTTGATTGAAGAAAAATGAATATTGAATGATTAATTTGTTAAAAATCAACTCTGATTTGACTTTTTGACGTTGAAATTTTATCTGTAGAAAAATGTCTGTAACTTTTTTCTGGAGTGGAATTGGGCCTCGAAAAGTTACCGAACTGGCTATGCCTGTACTAGAAATGTAGATCTCTTTCCAAGCTTCGATTTGACGTATGGTAGGCCTTCTAACGATGTTCCAGTCAAAAGTTATGGTCAATTTAAATAGCAAAGGTCAAATAGTCAAAATTCGAATGATGAATTATGAAACTCGAATGAACAAGAATGAATCTCGGATGTCTTATGAGAAAAACTCGATTGATTAACAATGAAACTCGGATGAATAAGGTATTAAACTCGATCAATTAAGCTTGAAACTCGGATGAAGAAGTGTGAATCTCGGATGAGTAACAAATAATTCTCGAATGCTTACCAATGAAACTCGAATAAGTCTTTATTAAAACTTGAATGACAATTTTATAAAACTCGAATAATGAATAAATCAAACTCGAATAATGAATAAATCAAACTCGAATGTTAAACACTTAAACTCGATCAATGAAAGTATGAAACTCGGTCAATGAAGTGATAAACTCGATCAGTTAAGGATAAAACTCGAATTAAGCATACATAAAACTCGAATAACAAGCAGACTAAACTCGATCCATGCTTCTTAAAACTCGAATCACACTATGCTTTTTACTTTGCCCGAGTTTGAATGAACTCAGAGGAATCGAAAAACAAGTTTAAAAACAAAATTTTTCAACAAAAATCCACGAATTGACTCCAGATTGAAATCGAACCTGCTGTTTTCACACACAAACAGTTTTTGAAAAACAACTTTGGCTAATTTCAGTTAAAATCCAAAAATCAATCAAAAAACCTCAAGAGCACACACTTTTTCAAAAACTCAGAAAAATCAAATTAAAATTTGTGTGTTTGGAGTTATGATTTGACACTTAAATCCTCAGATTCGTCTTTAAAAGCTTTACACTCGATCCAAAAATCAAACACTTTCATCCACAACATCAAAAACCATTTTGAATTTTTTGATTTTCGAACAAAAAAAATGTAACAGTGTTTTTCAAAATTTCGAATTTCAGATTTTAATTCATTCAAAATCACTCAAAAATCAGCCACATTAGGTTCTGATACCAATTGTGAATTCCGATTTCATGCAATTCATTCAACATTAACAACAATCATATGAACAATTATATCAAATCCATAAAACCGAATGCTTGATTAATGAGAGAAGAAATATTACATTGGTAGTTCTTGACTTGCAAAGCAACCCTCCCTCTAATTTGAATAGTGATGCCTGTAAACTTCTCAGCATGTGTACATCAACAGTACACATACACCTCTTTTTATACTCAATACACAAGCTTTGAGTATTTACAATCCAACCCCTATACTATTGACTATTTACACTAAAACCTCTAGACTTATTAACAATATAATTGTTTCATCTCTATTATATATTCCCAACAGTATTGTTAATTTAATTGTTGTAGTTTGTTTTCAGACTTTCCTATGCTTAATTTTAATATTTTGAAAAATATTGTTAGAAACGATTGGATTAATTTATCAGTCATTAAACATTGATAAAAGAAAATTATATATAGTTAGAGGATGTATATTGATTACCTGATCCGTCTTCTAAAAACATAGAAATTTAACCCTCCAACAACTAAAATAGTGAATATAGTGGAAAATTTTTGGATCCGCCTCGGTTGATCAAGGATATGAGTAATGCTTAATCACATATTTATGCAATGACGTTTTTATATGTTATCAATTTATACAACGAAATTAATTACTTTTAATACAATTTATACAAAGACGTTTGAACTTATTATCAAAAAATACGACGTTTTCTCTCTGTTACTAACTTATACAATGAAATTATTTTTAACACGATTTATGCAATAATTAGTGTTTAAACTTGTTATCAAAGTATACAACATTTAATCCACTTATTTATCTGGTAATTTATTAATTTGTTGTACGTCCCTTAAAATCCTAAATGACACAACTACGTGTAAAAAAACATGTCAACATCTTTGTTAATATAGTATGCCGTATGGGTTAGGTCAAAAACTTATCTGATTTCAAGACATCATTTTGTTCTATTGGTTTATTATAAAATTTTTCATACTTGTGGTGAAAAAGTTGTTGCTCGTTTCCGATTTAAAAACTACAAATACTTAACAATGATTACCATCACATGATTAAGGATAAATGTGGGATTAATGCTTAAACATTTAATATAAATAATTAATTTTCACTATATGAATTTAATCATAGTTAACAATAAACAGTTAATATTCGATGCGCGATTGATTGATTGTTTAACGTAATTGGTAAAGTTATACAACATAGATCGATTAATTTTATATTAAAATTTTATTTCCAATCTTTGTAGTTATCACGAATGGTGATGATATCTATTTAAGTCATTACAGTTTTTTTTAGACATGATTGATAATGAATTTGAAAAATAAGGATGAGAGGACAAATTCTCAGTTTGATTCACTACTATCCCTAGTCGGAATAAAACAAATATTATGGTAAACTTGTTATGAAAGTAGTTGAAATAAAATAGTAGAAACAAATGATAATTTTGCAGCGTAACCTTTGTTTTATAAAGGAATTGAATTTGGTGATGCGATTTTTTATACGTATAGATGTGTCTATCTAGATTATTTGATGTGTGATAAATCAATAGATGACCATATAATAGGTAAATTACGTTGCATGTTTGTATAATAAGTTCATACTTAATTGCATAATTCGTGTTAAATATGATTTCATTTCATTACTTCATAAAAAAATAAAAAATGATGTTGAACATGTTCAAAAGTCATTTCAGAAATTGTGTTAAAAGAATTTTGTTGCATAAATTGATAAAAGATGAAAACAACAGTGAATAAATATGTAGTTAACCCTATCAGTAGTGTTACGTTATATGTCATAGTTCGTATAATCTGTTATGTGACATTATGATACGTATAGTGGGTGTTACAATCTTAATCAGGTTTAGCACTTTTCATGGTCAACATACATTAAAAAACCAGGACAATAAGAGAACCAGGTATTTATTACTAAAGGAGGGTGATTTGTACACAATAATATTTTGTCATATACAACAACTACACTTATAATGACGATATTATCATTACTAAATTTTTTATCACGAAAGTATTCAAAAGTACTTAATTTTTAAAGATAAGATGATTATTTCTAATGTAATTGTTGTGTATAAAAAAATCTTGTTGTATACAAATCATTTTTCATTTACGAAACTAATAAGACCATCAAGGCATATTCTTGTATTTCAAAATTTTAATTTTGTTAATCCGGTTTACTTCCATTTATAAACCATTGCACACCCTAGGTATTGGAATCGCCAAATCATAAGATGACGCAAGAGTTATTTGCAAAAACATAGTGATTTAGAATTTTATTTCCTAAACAATTGTACTTTTAAATTTATTTACCAAATGATGATACTTTTTTAAATTAGTCATTTATTATTACTTTTATCTTTCCATGTTCAATTCTTTTTATTTCAACTTCTATACTCTAAAAAGTCTAAATTGCACAATTGATCCCTACAATAATTTAATTTGATGAATGTCAATTTTATTTTTTTAATTATGTTTCACTTTTGATCAACTTTATAATTTTCACTTCGTTGCACTTTATGTAAGTATATAAACAAATGAAGACACACACACACACACAAACACACACACACACACACACACACACATATATATATATATATATATATATATATATATATATATATATAATTACTCCATAAAATGATTCAAGTATTTTAATAATAATAATATTATTATTATTATGTTGTTATTATTATATTTATCGATATTTTGTTTAACTAAATATTATATTTTTTGTGGGTTTAAGTATTTCAACTAAAATTAATAATTAAATCTAAACGTATCAACTTAACAAAATAATTAAAGCATAACATATATAACGTTATATATTTCGTTAATATACAAGCTTAATATGTTTCGATTTAACTTAATGTATGTATGTGTACCCAAGTGTATGCATATCTCGTTATATTATATGTTACGAATTCATTTGTGGTTAAATCAAAATACATTAAATTTATGTATTTTGTTAAACTAAAAATGATGGATCTTCATTAAAAAATTAAATTTCTATATTTTTTAAAATCAGATTTGTAAAAGATGTCTTTTTTATTTTTCTACTTTTAAGAATATAATCTAATTACTTTCAAATCCCTTTACAGTTATATAAATTTAAAAAGTTATAATATATGAGTGAAATTGAAACACCCCGTTTGAATAACGCGACGTTTTTACTAAAATCTCAACATAAACCTCGGAGAAATAAAATAAAGCTTTCTAATATCAACTTCAATTTCAATACATAAATAAGCTAAAAACCAACACATTCAGAGTGCGCTTAAGTAAAATATCTAGCTATTACAACCAAATTGAAAGTCTAAGGATCTACCCATCCCAAGTACAAAATATAAATCAGGGTAAATGCGGAAGTCTTTCTGATACCATAAATCCTCAAACTCTAGATCCTGATGCTGGTGCCTTTCCCTTATCAGCTAAACCTGAAAAGTTGCCCCCACAACCGGGGTAAGCCGTCGCCTAAGTAACAGATATAAATACACAGACAAGCATATTTAATATGATCAACACAAATATCGGCTCAAATTCAACATGTGTAGCATTACGACTCGCTCGGTTTAGCATACACGAATAGGGTGTTGTTATCGGCTTGCCCGATAACAAGTACACGGTGTACGACTCGCTCGGTTAGCACGTGTACAAAGCATGCGGCTCGCCCGACATGCAACTCGGAAGCACACAGCAACCTCACTTAATCCAAAGATTACACAGTATGCATACTGGGGAATAGGGTTCTCAAATATCGGCTCATGGCAACGAATTAAATATCAACATTCAAGGCTAAGCATAGTAATTAAAGAATAGTACTGGCAATAGAAACGAAATAGATATCCAGTGCAAACATATCATTTATGACCATTTGCGAAATTAAATCAATTACTCACAGTGATCGCAAATCTGTAACCCGCCAAGCGGCTAACCGAAAACCAGCTGAAAGAACTACCGACAGCCACAAATCCCGATTGAATCACTAGAGTCCTGATATAAAAGTGTTTTGCCTATTTATCAATATCCTTAATTCAATAATTACTAAATCCATTATTTATTTAATTAAAATCGGGGTCAAATTCAGACGATTGTAGATTTAATAATATTTTAATCCCTTTTCTTTAAGCTCAAAACTCTCTAAATAATAACATCGATTAATCCTTGAATTCCTTTTCAAGTCCTAGCTCATTAAGTTAACAACTTACATTTGTAAAATATTAGTTATGTAATTCATCAATATTATAATAAATAATTTAATCTAATTGATACCATTTACTCTCTTGCAAACGTGTATCCCATCTTATTATAATTTATTAATAAGTTCTAAATCCAACAAACTAAAAATTCGTAACTCATGTATCGAATTTAAATAGCTTGATAAACTAACTCCTACTAAATCAATTATATTTAGGCTAAGTAATTTAATAGCCCAACTTTTGAATTAAACTATCTAATTAATAAGTCCCTACAATGTGATTAATTATGTAACCCAAAAAAAAATAATCCAATATGGACCCCAAAATAAATAAATAAAACACAACCCAATTTATTTAATTAAAACTCCAAAATCTTAAAAAATTTTCATTAGCCCAATCAATTTAAAAAGCCCACAACAATTTAAACCTAACCCTAAACCAAACACCAATAAAAGAATTAAATAGTAAAAATAAAATAAAAAAAACAACAAAAAAAAAATCATTTCTCTCCTTCCTCTCATCGGCTGAGCAACAGAAGAAACAACCCACAAAAAAAAACCCCAACTCTTTCTTCTCGGTGGAACCCAAAACAGAAAACAAAATGGACCATCAGCGCCGGCCAAGGGAGTCTCCGGCGCCGGCCAGAGGCTGTGGCGGCGCCGACGACTCTCCACACCACCCCCACAACTTTGCTTCATCTCCTTTCAACCGAACCAGAGAATAAAAAAAAATCTGAAAAGAAAGAAGAGGTGCAGCGCCGTCGGTCAACCAAAAGGAAGAGAAACAGCGCCGACGGCCGCCATTGAGCCCCCCTCTAGTCGGATTTCGACCACGATACACAACTCCCTCGATTTTCTCGATGGAAAACAGAAAACGAGCAAACAGTCAGGCCGCAGAGAGGCAGCGGCGCCGCGGCTTCCACCGGCCGATGCCCTCGCCGCCGGTCTCAACTCCACCAATACTTCCACACAACCCAAACTACTTGATTCCACATTTTATTCACAGATTTGAATTGTTTTATGTAAGTTTTCGATTTATTAACCAAAACCCATGAAATATTCATTCATTGCTCTTGAAATTCTAGAACCAATTTATGAAAGGTGTTGTATATCATTGTTTCAAATGTTTAATTCCAGATTATATTTAAAGCAGAGATATATTCTACGGTTAAAACATGTCCATAATGATTGATATGGTGTGGATTGTTACCTTAACGAACCTCCAATGGTGATTTGAATTGAAAATGATGTCAAATGTTGACCAAATCTTTGAATTCCAGCCCAAAATAAGAAGGAAACTCCCAGATTTATAATAGTGTGTGTTTGTGTTCTTGAGGAGCAAAAATTTGCTATTAGGGTTTTATGTATATATAGGGATTTATGCAATGGTTTGATGATGATGATGGTGATTATGGTTGTAATGCATTTCATGCATGCATAACTACTATATATATATATATACATATATATATATATATATATATATATATATATATATATATATATATATATATATATAGGGTTCGATTGAGAACTTTTGTGCATCGAGGCACCATTGAGAACTTTTGTGCATCGAACTATCTACCAATGGTGCACAAAGGGCATTTAGGGGATATTAAATGTATGAAAATTATTTTTGAATTTAAATGTTTTTAAGATAATTAATAGCTAAATTTGGTATGAAAATCACCATTAACTTCTTTCCTAAAACCACTCCATATCTCTCTCTCTCTCTCTCTCTCTCTCTCTCTCTCTCTCTCTCTCTCTCTCTCTCTCTCTCTCTCTCTCCTCTCTCTTAGCCCCCTCTTGATTTTGGAAGAGATGAACGATATGCATGATTTATGTTTGTATGAACAATTCATGTTTGTATTATGATGTATTTTGATTTTGGAAGAGATGAACGATATGCATGACTTATTTTTGGAAGAGATTTAGATATGCATGATTTATTTTTGGAAGAGAAAACGATATGCATGAACAGATGAACGATATGCATGTATTTAGATGTATTTTGAATTTGTATTATTTTTGTTAAGTTTGGAAGTGTAATAATTAAATAAGGATTGCATAATTCCTGTTTTACCCCTCCACGAATTTCATTATGTGCACTTGATGCATAAAATTTTCTATTTAATTACCCTTTTATCATTTGATCTAACACACGCATTCTTTTCATCCAATGGCCAGTGGAGGTTCTTTTGTGCCTCTATGCACAAAAGTTCTCAATGGAACCTCCATATATATATATATATATATATATATATATATATATATATATATATATATATATATATATATATATATATATATATATATATATATATATATATATATATATATATATATATATATATATAAAAGTTTTGACCGTGTTATATAAATCTATACTATTAATAGAGTAAATTATTAACATTTGAATTCACTAAATATATATTTTTTTTAAATATAAATATAAAATTCTTTTTAAAAATTTAAAAATGTTCCTATTCTTAAAGAACTATTAAAATTACAAATTAAATTAAAAAACTTCAAAAATTATAAAATGACAACATTTTAAATGTTATTATTAAAATTTTTTTATTTAAAAACTTAACTTAAAATAAATTAAATAAAATATATAAATATAGGAAGAATAAAAAAAAAATTAATATATCAAAATTTAATGTTTTTTTCTAATCTAAAAAAAACATTCTAAAAGTTAAAAATTAATACACTAATAATATATATATATTATATATATATATATATATATATATATATATATATATAGGGAGAGTTCTTTTAAGAACCTTAAAGATGGTGAGAACCTAGGAACCTTTTAGAGCCCTTGGATCAAAAGGGTATTTTTAGAATAAAAAATATTATCTTTCTCTCTCCACCTTTTTTATTATATGCATCTCTTTTTCACTTTCTCTCTCTTACTTTTTTTTTTCATTTTCATTTTCTCTTTCTTTCATTAGAATTGATTTTAATATTAAAAACACGTTTTTTATATAAAAAAAAATTTCTATATGAAAAATTATTTAATTGCTAAAAAATTAATGTATTTTATATAGAAATATTATATGTCTATATAGAATGTTAAATAATTCTATATCTTTTTATGTAGATTAACATTACTATTCATAATCTATGTAGAATGTTATGTTTCTTATATATTTCATATATTTTTATGTTTATTATACAAATCTATATCTTTTTGTATATTACCTTTACTATTCATTGTGTTTTTGGTATATTTTATATCAGTTGCATACCAAGTGTTCGACAAAATGTCTAAATGAAATCTTATTTTTTTTGTTTCAATGTGTTTTTGGTATATTTACCATTTAATCTACATAGAATATATGATACTTGACATTCTACACGACATTCTACATAGATTGCATGACATTCTACGTAGATTGTATGTCATTCTACATAGATTGAATGTCATTCTACGTAGATTGAATGTCATTCTACATAGATTGCATGACATTCTACGTAGATTGTACATAGAATATGTTCGTCGATACTCTACGTAGATTGCATGTCATTCAACGTAGATTATATGTTATTCTACGTAGATTGCATGTTATTCTACGTAGATTCACAGTTTTATTCTAGGTATTTTTGGTATATTTTATATCAGTTGCATACCAAGTGTTTGATAAAATGTCTAAATGAAATCTTCTTTTTTTGTTTCAATGTGTTTTTGATATATTTTATCATGTAATCTATGTAGAATATATGATATTTGACATTTTACACGACATTCTACATAGATTGCATGACATTCTACGTAGATTGAATGTCATTCTACGTAGATTGAATGTCATTCTACGTAGATTGCATGTCATTCTACATAGATTGCATGGCATTCTATGTATATTGTACATAAAATATGTTCGTCGATACTCTACATAAAATATGACAGATTCATTTTCAATGTTTTATAATAAAGATTATTTGTAAAATATTAGATATATATGAATGTAATAGTTATTAGATGTTTTACATGATAATCTACGTAGATTACATGATAATCTACATAGAATATATGATACAAGACTACTTGTAAAAAATCACACGTAATCTATGTAGAATGTTATGTTTCTTATATATTTCGTATATTTTTTTGTTTCTTATACATTTCTATATCTTTTTATGTAAATGTACATTAACATTAAATGTGTTTTTGATATCTACGTAGAATATATGATACTTGACATTCTACATGACATTCTACGTAGATTGAATGACATTCTACGTAGATTGTATGTCATTCTACGTAGATTGCATGTCATTCTACGTAGATTGAATGTCATTCTACGTAGATTGAATGTCATTCTACGTAGATTGCATGTCATTCTACGTAGATTGCATGTCATTCTACGTAGATTGAATGTCATTCTACGTAGATTGCATGACATTCTACGTATATTGTACATAGAATATGTTCATCGATACTCTACGTAGATTGCATGTCATTCTACATAGATTGCATGTCATTCTACGTAGATTGAATGTCATTCCACGTAGATTGCGTGACATTGTATGTAGCGTATCGACGAACATATTCTATGTAAAATCTACGTACATTGGACAGATTTATTTTCCATATTTTATAATTAAAATTATTTGTAAGATATTATATTTATAATGAATGTAATAGTTATTAGATGTTTTACATGATAATCTATGTTGATGTCATGATAATCTACATAGAATATAATACAATAGTACTTGTAAAAATCACACATAATTTATGTAAAATGTTATGTTTCTTATATATTTAATATATTTTTATGTTTCTTATGCATTTCTATATCTTTTTATGTAGACTAACATTACTATTCAATGTGTTTTTGGTATATTTTATCATGTAATAATCTACGTAAAATATATGATAATTGACATTGTACACGACATTCTACGTAGATTGCATGACATTCTACGTAGATTGCATGTCATTCTACTTATATTGCATACCATTCTACGTAGATTGCATGTCATTCTACTTATATTGTATACCATTCTACGTAGATTGCATGTTATTCTACGTAGATTGCATGTACGTAGAATGCAGGACATTCTACGTAGATTGTACATATAATATGTTCGTCGATACTCTACATAGAATATGACAGATTCATTTTTCATGTTTTATAATGAAGATTATTTGTAAGATATTATATTTATAATGATTGTAATAGTTATTGGATGTTTTACATGATAATCTACGTAGATTACATGATAATCTACGTAGATTAAATGATAATCTAAATAGAATATAATATAAGACTACTTCTAAAAAATAACACATAATCTATGTAGAATGTTATGTTTCTTATATATTTCATATATTTTTATGTTTTGTATACATTTCTATATCTTTTTATGTAGATTAACATTACTATTCAATGTATTTTTGGTATATTTTATATCAGTTGCATATCAAGTGTTTGATAAAATGTCTAAATGAAATCTTTTTTTTTGTTTCAATGTGTTTTTGATATATTTTATCAGGTAATCTACGTAGAATATATGATATTTGACATTCTACACGACTATCTACGTAGATTGCATGTCATTCTACGTAGAATGAATGACATTCTACGTAGATTGTACATAGAATATGTTCGTTAACATATTCTATATAGAAAAAAAATATTATATATAGACATATAATATTTTTATATAAAATACGTTATTTTTTTATCAATTAAATAATTTTCTATATAGAAAAATAATTTTTTTAATAAAAAACGTTTTTTTATTTTAAAATCAATTAAAATGAAAGAAAAATAAAATGAAAATGAAAAAAAGTAAGAGAGAAAGAAAAAAAGCAGATTTTTTTCTTCCAAAAATACCATTTTCACACATTTTCAAGATTCTCCACTATTAAAGTTTAAAATAATTACAAAATTGCCATGCAATATATCAACCATTGATTATCATTAATCCAAAGGCCATAAAAAGTTCTTAGGTTCCCACATTTTTTATGGTTCTTAGAAGAACCCTCCCCTATATATATATATATATATATATATATATATATATATATATATATATATATATATATATATATATATATATATATATATATATATATATATATATATATATATATATATATATATAAAAGATTATAATGTGTCTTTAAATATCTTAATAAAATATACAACGTTTGATTTTATTATTTCTTGAAGTTGATACGTTTTGATATATTTCTAAATAAACAAAATATGTAATTTTGATGTTTTCATAAAATATATAATTTTTAGTTAAACAAAATATATAGATATAATAACAATATATTATTATTAAAATACTTCAATAATTTTAGGGACCAATCATATAATATTAAATATATAAATATTTACATATTATGAAAGAAATTAATCAAAAGTGAAACAATTTATAAATAATGAAATTGATATTTAAAAAAAAATGATCAAACTATATCATTTAAAGGACCATTTGTGTACTTTACAATTTTTAAAATATAGAAGTTGTAAATAATAAATGAAGATAATAAATATAACTAATTGTTTTTAAAAAGTACCATCATCTAGTAAATAAATTTAAAAGTACAACTATTTGGTAAATAAAATTTTAAATCACTATACTTTTGAAAATAACTCCACCTTAATTGGACTACAATGATGGCTAGTTTAGTTTAATTTGTTTTTCTCTTGTTATTTACATGTAATTATTAATTTGAACTTGATACGCATATAAATAGGGACAAGCAAAAATCCTGTTTTTTCTCATCCGTACCAGTTTTAAACCTGTCCCGGTACCAGAATTGATTAGCCGAAGATGGTACGGTACTTGAGACCTCTATGTGACTTATATTGAGAGTCGGGAAAACAGGAGTCGGGACTTAAATAATTTGAGAATTCCCGGTACCGAATTGTGGATATAAATAATGATGCCTTTTAAGTTCCTAATTTAATCCATATCAATTCTTAAATCCTCATTATATGCAAGGCCGATTTTAAACTTTGATTTCTCATTTATCATTCTTGACAAGCAATCATCCAACATTTATGAAACTGTCGTTAGTTAGTATAAAACCGATGCTATTTTTTTTTTTTTTTTGGGTTTTTTGTGTTTTAATTTTAATAGTCAACATTTGCAACATTATAAAATCGTCACTAATTCGTATAAAAAGTGTTTCCAAATTTTTTTGGCCTTCAATGTCATGCATTATTAGTTGCACATCAAACAATGATACTAAACGGGAGTAGTACCGATTTTCCGATACTAAATACGATACTAGTAACCGTTCCTGAAAATCACAACTTGGTACGGTACTCGGTCTGATATTTTCATCCAATTCGGGAGTTGGAAAAACGGGAGTCGAGATGAATCGACACGGTACTAATCTCAAGCTCATCCCTACATATAAAGACAAACACACATACAAACAAACAAACTAAAAAAGTGTAAGCATATATAATGTAAGCATTAATGCAAATATTTTGTTTAAGAACACAATTTACTATAATTATATCAAGAATAAATCATGAAATTTGAAACGCACCAAGTCCCTGTTATCCAATAAAACCTTAAATGTTAAATCAAAATTGTCAAACTCTGTTAGCCACAAATGCTTTTTGACAAGCCTTTGCTGCAAGAGGTCATGTTAACCAAAATCCTATTAATAGATACAAACATTTTGAATTATTTCTTAAAAATACAAATTTAAAGTAGTAACTAATCCCAACAAGAAAGTACTCAAAAAGTCATACGGGCAAAAAGATTTCCAAATATCCATGATCAAATGATCATGGGTATAGAGTTATCACTACAAATAAGAATCGTAGCTAGTAACCCCATTAAGGTGGCTTGGTGGTTGAGTCATGAGTTTCCCTAATGGAATTCTCAAGTTCGATTTCCATAGGCTTCAACTCATTGGGGTTACCTGTCTTTAATAAAAATGCAGCTATAGTAATTATTATTGACATAATAGAATTCTGTGGATCGATCAAGTGTGGACTTTCAAAGAAAACTCATTATTGATAATCCAAAACCATATATATTGATAGACAAGACTGTGAATCGATCAAGTGTCGACTTCTAAATAAAACTCATTGTTGATAATTCAAAACCATATATATTGATAGAGAGAACTTTTGATGCAAGTCAATAAATCCATTGATTTAATTCTTTGGATAATATAAATAAGTAGATAATAGGCTAAACAAAAAGGCTAATGAAAAAACCAACACTATTTTCGTAATTATCAATTAAATCCTAGATTTTTTTTTTCAATTATTTACATTCCTTAATTTTTTTTTTGTCTCAAAACTATACATGACTTATTTAGCAGGTTATTAACTGGTATTATAAAAAGTCAAAAAGAAAATTGGATGACTTAATCATATTAATAGAAAAAGATTATTGGTTTTTTTTTAATATTGAAATGTTAAACCATTCAAAAAAATAATTGCTTTACTGAATTCACAAGTAAAAAGTCAAATTTTTAATTGTTTTGAAAACTGCAAAAATGTAGAGGGATCTAAATAGTCTGAAGAAAATTACAAAGACTTGATTACTAACATGAAGAAATATAACTGGTTTTTTCTAATATTAACCCTAAATTAATAAAATCTTTGAGAACAAATTATTTATGGGCCAAAAATAAAAATTAAACCCCATCGAATGTAACTAACGTGACGTTTGGTTTACGGAATGGAATTCGAAGGAATTGGAATTTAAATTTTAGTTATTAATATGATTGATTGTGAAGGTATAATATAGTTTTTAGTATTGATTAGAGATGTAGGACGCAATCTAATTCATTTATAGGTTGAAATTTAATTCATGTATGAGTTGGAAGGGATGTCAAATTCCTATAAACAAGGAACTTTGATGGAAAATACATAAAATTTAACCCATTCCATTAGTTATCAAAAATTGTAGACAAGCTAAACTTAAGTTTCAATTCCATCGAATTTCATCACACGAATCAAACGCCACCTAAGATTTGCCGTCAAACCACTCCAACCAAATACCAACTAATGTTATCAATCAATTTCTAAGCTAAATTAATTACTAATTAAAAGCTAGGCACGACTTGTGTGAGTTCATTATATAATATGACATGTATAATTCTGTAAACACATGTGCACATATGGCTCAACATGTGCGGGTCAGAAAATAATTAGCAAATATTTAAATGTATATTCATTAGTTTAAACTATCAAATTTTAATACTTTAGTGTTATTTTAATGATAATCTTTTATTAATCATACAAAAACAAAATTTGACATCGTACAAGATGAATTCTGCAAGTTGTAGACCAAAGCTAATAGACAATGACCATGTTTGTTTTAAAATTTTCAGATCTTAGTTCGTTTAAAATCTTAAAATTAAGATCGTATATGATTATGTTGTTTGTTACATTTCAGATCTAAGTAAATTCCAAATTAAAAATAAAACTTTTTGTTACATTTCAGATTAAAAGCTTAGAACCTCTGAAACAAGATATGAAGATGTGATTATGTGAACTCCTGTATGAAGTTTGAAATTAACTAGGGCTGAATTTTAATTGTCTTTTTAAATTAAATTAAGATTTTATTTAATTAAGATACCAATATAAATTTAATTAAAACCATATAGGGATGACTTAATGGTTGAACATTGAGATTCTTCAAAAAGATCCTGAGTTTGACTTTTACAGTTTCAATTCCTTAAGGTTAATTTACCTTGGAATTAAATTAATCTTTTTATTTAAATTAAAATACTAATACCACCTTATAATGTCCCAATTCGGGCCGGTCCTGAGGAGGGGGCCACGTGGGCTACCCCCAGGATATCAAGTCAGGAAGAGACAATATTTTTTCAGTCCAATATGTTATATATTAAGTCAACCCGTGTATTTTTAAAATTTTTCATCCCAATAATTGACCAAAACCTTTTAAAAATAGCATGTTGTATTTTTAAGACTTAATATTGAAAAAACTCCACAGACTTTCATGCAATTATCGATTAAGTCATTGGACTTTTTTTTCAAGTATATAAGTCCTAAATAAATATCATCTTATTCAAAACTATATTTTTTAAACCTGTTACTTGCTTAACAGGAAAAACTATTAGTTTCTCGAATAGTTTATTATTAAAAAAACCAATTTTCTTTTCCAATTTTCACGATTAAGTCACTGGACTTTCTTTTTTCTTGTTTTGGTCACTGTACCGTTTACCTGGTAGTGACCTGCTAAACAGGTCAAATATATAGTTTTGAATAAGACAAAAATTGTCTAGGGACTTAAAAATTCGGAAAAAAAGTACAGTGACTTAATCTATAAATTCATGAAAATTTGTAGGGTTTTTTCAATATTAGAGACATTTTTTTCAAGCTTGGCCAAACCAATTTAAAAAAAATACGTTGCATTTTAAATTTTTTGAAATACTTTTTTCTTCAATCTTGCCCAGAGCATTAAAATAGTCAAAACAGGTCTCGTCCCAATGAACTTAAAAAAAGTTAGAACACATAAAAAAAACATTCATGTGATGATACACAAAGACTACCACTGCCCGTTTAGCTAGCCATCCATGTTCTCACTCTTAGAGTCAACGATGAAAATGTCAACAGGCTTACAAAAGTATAGATTAAGTGGTTATATTAATGTATATTAAACAAATTACGTCCTAGATCAAACCAAGTAATGTATGTATTTAATAATAATAATGATAATAATAATAAATATCAATAACCGAAAATAAAAAAAGACATGAACGGTATGCTATAAATTATGATGTTGACAAAGGTGAATATTTAAAACCGGTCTAGGCTGGTTTTAAACAATGGCGGACCCAGCCACCGAACGGACCCATTGCACAAAATTTCGTCGCGTTCACGATTCGGAAATTAAAATGATTATTTTAGTAGGGTCGGTTCACACGGATATTTATAATTTAAAAATAAACATATAGTCTTAAATCAATACTAATTGGAGTTTAAGGATTGAAGGATTAGATGGTTGTGGTTGAGACTGCATGTGAATGTAATTTATCCATTATAATCTTACAATTAACAAATTACACACACTTTAAACTTTCAATCAAATAAATTATAAACTAAAAAACATAAACTTTGTTCAACACAAATCACAAATAAACTCTAAATTCAAGTAATAAGGATCAAATATTCAAGATCAAATGTGGAAGGGTATTTAGGGTAGTTTAAAAAATATATATTTATTCAAATTAATTTTAATTTAATATTCTAACAAATAATTAAATAATAAATGCTACATTAATTCAATTAATACACTTTTAAATTTAACAAAATCTACACAAATTCAAAAAAGATGATAGAGAGGTCGATGCATTTCATGTTCATCGTTCAATTCGTGATGCATTTTATGTTCATCGTTCAATTTGTGATGCATCTCGGCTTTATCAATACAAGATCTATACAATTTTCGTGATGCATCTCGGCTTTATCAATACAAGATCTATACAATTTCGTGATGCATCTCGGCTTTATCAATACAAGATCTATACTAATTCGTGATGCATAGCTTTATCAATACAAGATCTATCTATGCATCGAGTTGTCGTGTTATGCATCGTTCATCCTTCATCTATGCATTATTGTTAATCATCATCATCATCTTTAATTGTAAACATGAATCTTCATCCGGATTCAAAACAAACATCACCATGTTCATCTTCGTGTTCATTATCGGTTTATCATCATTTTCGGTCATACATGGTGGTGGTTGGTGACGGCGGCATCCGAGAGAGGGAGAGAAGAGCGACCGAGAGAGGAAGAGAATGAGGAGATGCCGGCGGCGACAACATGGAGTGACCATGTTCATTCATCGTTTATCACCAAAAAAACGTTCAAAGCATCTCCATTCATCAATGATTGCATAGCGAAGCTGGTGGACATGGACGCACGCATTAGAGGTGTTTGGTGGTGGCACTACCCGGTGTTCCGGTGGTGGCCCGTGGTGTATTGTTACCATGTGGCCGAGAGAGATGGAGAGATGAGAGTAGATTGAAAGAGAGAGAGAGAGGAGGAGAAGGGAGAGAGAAAGGAGGATAGATAAATGAAACGTAGTTTAATGTGATTATTTTGTTACCTTAAATCTATTAATTATTTTTAAAGCATTTAAAAAAGATTAATTAAAGTAGTAACTAAATGCCCTTAGTGCATCCTTGATAGATTTTTAGGTGCACAAAAGTTCCTAAGGTTCCTAAATGCATATAAGTTCTCAATTGAACATATATATATATATATATATATATATATATATATATATATATATATATATATAGAGAGAGAGAGAGAGAGAGAGAGAGAGAGAGAGAGAGAGAGAGAGAGAGATAGAGAGAGAGAAGAGAGAGAGAGAGAGAGAGAGAGAGAGAGAGAGAGAGAGGATATTAGGATTTGACCTTCCGCCAAGTTATATAAAATTTGGATTCTGACATTGAAATATGATACCATTTGTAGAAGTTATCATCTGTGCATCAACTTTTATAATAACATGTGTATTAGTTTGTGTATTATTTTAGTTTATGCTTATTTTTATCTTTGTATTTGGGGATAAGTTTTATTTTTTTTGTCTTTATCAAATAAAATTTGTTTTTTCACATCAGTGTCGGTTTTAAATGACAACATATCAGTTTTTTTATATTTGAATGTTTCAGTTTTTATGTTTGTGGATTAATTATAGTTAAAAATGATAAATTAATGTACATAAGCTTTTTATCATTTTATGCGTCGGCTAGTTAAAAATATAAATAAAAATTATAATAATATGTGTATCAAATAAAAAATAACTGTTGATTTTTTATGTACATTTATAATCTAAGAGGATGTTTGTCTCATTGGATGAATTTTGGAACTATTAGAACTTGTTTATAGAGTATTTAAAATTTATATTATAAAAACAATGAATACAAATGTATTTAAATTCAACATATGTGGTTAAAGAAATTTATATCCCTAGCTATCTGTAAATAAATTTATATTTTTAAAATTTACACAACTCATGTCCTCATCTTGCCTTATACACTATTTCAAACATCAACCAATAACCTATTATATACTACAAATTTAATTCTAATTCTTTTAAAATTCTTCTACGAGTCAAATTCCTCCTAATTCTATTAGCTGTAAAAAAAACTAAAAAATATAGCTTATGGGTAAAACAGTTGTCACAAGCTACAAAAGCAAAGATGTTAAAATACATCATATTATATAAATACATTGTCGACGGAGCACGTGTAAAAATTGATCGGTTAACATAAGTTTGTTTTTAGCCTACCATGCTAATAATTAATATATAACTTTTTTATTTTCCTTGGTTAAAGTAAAAAATTGAATGCATATGGATTGTATAAATTTAAAATGATGGATTTTAACACGATAGAATATTGAAATATTTATAGTGATAGATGGATTATGAAAGTTGAAGAAGTGGGGAATATGAATTCATAAGAGGGCGTTTGGTTCACAGATTTTGATGGAAAGAAATGAACATTTCAATCCTATCGCATGATTGACTGTCAAATTCTATGGAATGATAATGCTCTTTCAAACAAAACATCCATCTACTTCAGGATTGTGTTTTCCATGGCAGTTATCAATAAATAAACATTTCATTCCCATGAGATATCTTCTCTAATCACTCATACCTGCCATATCGACCTGACTACACACAACCCAACTCCACCTACACCACATATACTTTACCCACCTAACCCTACCCTACCTTGCCCACCCTACCCATCATACTAAACTTACCACATCTTTTCTCATCCTTATATTACACCTACCCTATCGTACCTCACCCAACCCTACCCACCCACCCCCATCCATAGGCCTACCATCTTACCCTTTACCACCAATCTATCCACTAATCAAATTTATAACATGTCTTCTCACCTTTATATTACACTCATCATACATTACCCCACTTTACCCCCACCCCATCCCACCCACCCACATTACCCTACCACCAATCTACTTACCCACAAAAATTACGACATATCTTTCCACTTTTATACCCACTATAAAATACCTCATCCCTATCCCAATTCCACTCCCTACCATACATTACCACTGATCTACTCACCTATCAAACCAATTGTGTAACATCTATTTTCCGACCTGGTACGTGGAATAATTTTTAGTGGATTATTATTTTAATAATATTGTGTTGGTCCAATTATATCCTGATTAGTGGATTTATACGTGTCGGGATGGCGTATACGTATCACCAGATTATGAATTTAGTGGATTAGTTATATATTTGAGATCATGAGATTAAATGAGTTGAAATGATATAAATATTGAAAATATGATACTGGGTTCAGATAATTGGGTATCGGGTTACCGAAAACAGAAAGTATACGTATGTACACTCCTTTGCCTTCTATTCACTCCTTATCAAAACTTAAAAGTGTGTGTGTGTGTGTGTGTGTGTGTGTGTTACAGTGGTGCTGAAACAGATGAACATAAAAACGAGCTGCTAGGATTTATCTTGGGTGCTGGTCTTGTTTCCAATTTTCATTTTGAGTTCTTGAAGTGTGGAGCTAAGAAATCATTGATTTTGGCTTCTGATTTTCATGTTATATGTTGTTGAATCGTGGGAATTGACTTCTAAGCCTGTATGAAGTATTTATATACGAGTTTGTAAGTTTTATGGGCTGGAAATCCATTTAGAAGGGGTTTACACCATTGGGCAGCCATTTTCGACGAATAAAGCAGACCTGGTCGTCCAGGATCGCGGTCGCAATCACATGAGCACAACCGCGATGAGTGTAACGCGGGCGGCCTAGGTCGAGCAGTGACTCGCAGTCGCGATGGCCTGATGCGGTCGCGACTGTAAGCGCGACCGTGATGTTTGATGAGACTGTATTATTGCGTGTTTTCAGTAGTTTTAAAGGCTCATATATGCATTTTCACTTCGTAACTGTAGTACTTTTACATCATATTTATGTTTCAGGGTCCGGAAGTCATTTCAAAGCACCACGAGAAAATTCAGCTCAAAAGGCACATGTCGGGGAGTAGGGCTACGCCCAGGTCTACGCCACCCTACGCCCCAAAACTATATAATTTCGAGTTCAAGAGCAGTTCCCGCGCAGGCTGGTGTACCCCCGGGCGCAGGGGGCGCAGGGCTACTCCCCTACAGCGTAAAAACCCTGCAGACGCGTTTTTTAGCCCAAAACCCTAATTTCCATATCCTCTATAAATAGAGGTCGTTTGCAATCATTTTTGGGAGGTCCTGAAGTGTTGAAAAAAGCGGCGAAGCCCTGCCGGAGTTGATTCACGATTCAAGTACGAAGAAAGTGGATTGCAACCGTTCGAGCTACGATGATGTCTCCAACCATTCCCGGTGAAGAGCACACGATTAGCGGCTAAACACCATAGCCATTTGCGGAGGATCTACGGCAAGTTTTACATTCTTGAATTTCATTTCATGTTTTGATGTATTTCGAGTTAGATACTGAGAGTAAAAGTAGAAGATTTTTACTATCCGGTTGTCTTCCTAGTCTTAGATACTGAGAGTTCCTTTGGAGAGAATCAACCGGCCATTATCTTAGGCAGACCGTTCTTAGCCACTATTAATGCTCAAATCAATTGTAGAACGGGGGTTGTAGATATTGCATTTGGGAATCACAAGCTGTGATTAAACGTGTTCAATGCTTCCACCGCTGCTTCAATCGATTCAGAATGCTACATGATCGATGTGGTGGATGAGCTTGCGCAGCATCATGGTTTACTAATCAGTGACAGGGACACCACCGAATTATTCTTTGCTGAGCACGATACTGCCATAATTCTTAAGGTCCACACACTATGGATCTATCAAGGTGTGACAGCATTAAACGAGTGCGGAATCCTCGTTTGACGTTGACGGATCGATCACACGAAAACACGGAGCCGAACAAGACGCTAGCCGAACACGTATCGACCCCGCACGATGTATTGCTCCGTTTGAATGCTGTAAAACTCTCTGAATTCGTCTAAAACTGCTCTCACGAATCTGAAAGTGAATTCTCAAAGTGTTTGATTTTGCCAAGATAAGCTCATGTTATAACCCTTAAGTTCGTGTATGGCTTAAGCCCACGAACTTACAAGTTCAAGCCCATGCAGATAAGTTCGTATGAACTTTTCAAGGCTAAGTTCGTACGAACTTAAGAGCCTTAAGTTCGTAGCCTGTGACTTATGAACTTATTCTCATAAGTTCATAGCCCCATGAACTTATTCTCATAAGTTCATAGCCTCATGAACTTATGCCATAAGTTCATAGCCTCATGAACTAATCACCATAAGTTCATATCTCGTGAACTTATATTACACTCATGAACTTAACATGAAAATATGAACACAATACACAACCATGAACTTAAGACATAAATATGAATGAACAATCATGACTTGTATTAATAAAGCCCTATCTATTACAAAGACTAGACTGCTATCGTCACACCGGGTGTACCAACATAATTAACTCTGAGCAACATAATGAGCATGAGGCAGTCATGGAATCCACACTGGAACCTAAACAACCACTGTGGACCCATAAGACTGAAAAGCTACCAACAGATTCACCTCAATCTGCAAGGCCTTCAATAGAACAACCACCTGTTCTAGAATTAAAAACATTATCTGTGCATTTGAAGTATGCCTTTTTAGGTCAGAATGACACTCTTCTAGTCATTATTTCTAGTAATTATTTCATTAGATCTGACCAAGGCACAAGAAAAAGCTCTACTACCAGTGTTAGTAAAAGATAAAGAGACAGTAGGTTGGACTGAGAATGTTGTTGCTGACCACCTGTCCAGACTCCCAGTCCTCTCATTAAACTTAACTGATCACATTAAAAACTCCATCCCAGATGAACAATTATTATCAATTTTCAAAACACCCTGGTTTCCATTAGACATAGGTTAAAGTTATGGGCCACCAATTATATGCTAGTCTCTGAACTAATTAGGTTAGAGGAACCCAAACATAGTTAGACTAGTATAGGAGCAGTACGTCTGGCTGAAGACGTAAAACTTAGCGCTTCCTGGGAGGCAACCCAGAGAACTTTGTGGGTATGTTTCTGGAACACGAGACAACACTCGTCCACTCGGGATATCGAGGGGTTTACAATGGCTTATTGCACATGCTAAGTTCAATCGTGATTCCCTACGAAAAGGCGGATTATTTTAATTATCTGTTTTAGTTAAATGTTAGTGTCACCAACTAAGTTGGGGAGGATTTCCAACCCAATTTTAGTTGTTTCTAGACTTAAGTTTATTTATTTATGCAAGTGTGCTAGTTTTACTTTTGTTTCATCTATCCCAAATAAGAAAAGAATTTTATTAAGAATGTGATTGAGTTCATTGTCTGCTCATTATAAGTGTGTTTATGTGATGAGGACGTTAGAATGGTCTAAGTTGGGGATGGTAGGTTCTATGAAATGTTTAATATGATCTAACGAGCCTCCACAAAAATTTTTTAGACTGAAATTTGACCACCTGGGCAGAGAGCTACGACATATCATGAACAGCAGAACTGGGCATAATGAGGGGGTTCGACATCATGAGGATTTTCAAGCTGGTAGTTTTTTCAATTATATTTTTGGTCCTCTTCATCCTTACTAGTGATCAGGTACCATCGTTCCTTGCCCTTCACATTTATCATATTTAGATTTGCTTGTTTGGGTTAGAATTTTAATTTTTGTTATTTTATTTCAGTAGTTGAGTGTGTTTGATTTTAATTGCCGAGTCCTGTTAAATGTGAATGCTTAGTGTCAATGCAGTCTTTTTAATTTCCCCAATGGTTCTTGTTTGCCGATCAGGCCGTGGAAAATGATGACATAGAAAAATGAACCTGAAATTAGTTAGTGTTAGTAAGGAATTCTAGAATTATGTTAAGAGTCGTGATAATAATTAACATCTTAATATAAGTTGAGTTAAAGTAAGTTAAGGTACATTTGTGCTTAAATGAAAATAATGTGTCAAAAGATTTTGGAAAACTCATGCAATAAGGGGGAGAGCTTAATCATGATTTTAGCCTTAAAAGATTCAAGGGTAGCCTAGTTGGTTCGGGAAATTAAGTCCTATGGGGTACCATTCATGCCTAATCCCCTAAAACCATCTGGCTTGGGAATGATTGACCCAAATCCCGCTACATGGACCAATAAGAAAAGTTATGGTAAAACCTCAAGTTAAAAAGAAAAAATATTCAAAGCATGATAATCAAAAGAAATTTTTGTCGTATACATGCATCTAGGGAAAAGATGGTCAAAAGACTCATATGTTTTAAGCTTGTAACCTTGAGCTATGTTAGGGACAATATTTGTAGAGCTGAAATGAATATTACTTTAATAATTGTGTTCATCTCTAAGGGGGAGAATGTTGGGAATAAATAATAGAGATGAAACAATTATATGGTATATAATTGTAATTACTCAATATTATAGGGGTTGGATTGTAAATACTCAAAGCTTGAGTATTAAGTATAAATAGAGAGAGATCTGATAGAAGAGTGGGTGATGTAGAATCGAAGATTACACACACTCATGCAGATCTGATTAGAGAGAAGAGAATTGCTTTGCAAGAAAGCCATGAACCAAATGTAATATTCTTCTCTTAATCATTCAATAGATTGTGTTTGATTGTTAATTGTTCATATGTTTATGTTGAGATTGAATGAATTGCTAGAAATATGAATTCACAATTGGTATCAGAGCCTAATATGGATTAAATTGGTTGAATTTGAATCTGAAAAATTGTTTTTCGACAGCACTGTTTCATAGCAAACATTGATATTTTAGAAAATCAATTGGAGTTTTTGAATCGGTGGATGAAAGGAATTGAATCTTTGATCGAGTGTGCGTATATCATCGTTGAATCTGTTGAATTAGTTCTTAGATCTCAATGCCAAACACAAAGATTTTAATTTGAAATTTTCTGAATTTTTGAATAGAGTCGTGTTCTTCAAGTTCTTGCTGAAATTCGAGATTTTAATTTGAAAATTGAAAAGAACACTTCACAAAATGTGTTTCTGTGTGTAAAACGCACCTTTGGTATAAATTTGGAGTCATTTTGTGAATTTTTGTTGAAAAGATTGGATTTACACTTGGAATTATTTGAAATTGATCAAACTCGGACATATTAGTTGATCGAGTTGTGTCACTTAGGTGACCGAGTTTGTTTTAGGTTTAATCGAGTTTGGTTATTTCATCATTCGAGTTTGCATGAACTTAACCAATCAAGTTTGTATCTAGTTTTAATCGAGTTTGAAGGAAGTATTGATCGAGTTTGTTGTAGAATTAATCGAGTTGTATCATGTTTTCATCAAGTTTGAGCATTTGTTGATCGAGTTTGCTTTCTTCTAGATCGAGTTTGATCATATGTATATCGAGTTTGATTTCTGTGACCATCGAGTTTTATTCTTAGTCTCTCGAGTTTAGTACCTTAATACCCGAGTTTGTATATGAACTAATCGAGTTTCATAGTTCATCAACCATGTTTCAAGCTTAATCACCCGTGATTCATTGGTAACCATTCGAGTTTCACCATTTATCATTCGAGTTTCATCAAGCTTCAGTCGAGTTTCATTAAAAATTCATTCGAGTTTCATCAAATGTCAATCGAGATTCATTCTGACCGAGCTTGATAAATCAACACTTGTGCTTCATTCGAATTTATCAAAGAACCAATCGAGTTTCATTCTTCAGAATTCGAGATTTACTGTGTTACATTCGAGTTTCATACTTTACAAATTTAAGATTGAATTGTTTAATCAGAGCTGATTTTGCACAAGTTATCATTAACTGAAATAAATTTTCAAAGTTTAATCAAAATTCAATCAGTTTTCCCATAAAAGATCTTGGAAGATTCAATTTCTAGCAATTCATAATGGAATTTGAACAATTGTCAAAGTCTGAGCTGATTTTCAAACTTACTGAATCTGAAAAGATTCGTAAGAACAACTACGACATTCTCATTCAGTTAAATACTGATAAACATTTGGCGTTACGTGACATACAAATACTGAATGAAGAAATTCAGAGCTTAAAAGAAAAACAAAACTCTGAGAGTTGTGCTCATCAATTGAAAATATCTGAATTATTTAAAGAACTTGATGAGCTGAAACAAGAAAATTTTCAGAATGCAACTCAACTGAAATATCTTTTGCCTGAAAGATCTGATCTTTACAAGAAAGTTAAGGATCTTGAAGATACACTTTCTAAGACAAAACAAACTGGTCAGAATTGTATTTTAAACAAAAATGAAGAATTTTTTGCTCTTCAACAAGAGTTGTCTTTAACTAAAGATTTGATTGAGAAGGAAAGACATGAGTTCTTACTTAAAGAACAAGATTTTAAATCAAAATCTGAATTGTTTGAAGATGAAAGACAAATGTTCTTAATCAAAGAACAATCTTTTAAATCTGATTACCAATCATTTGATCATGACAGAAATTCAAATTTAGTCATTATCAAAAGTTTGGAAGATCAGATACTTCATCTTACAAAACAATTACATGTGTTTACTTCGTCAACTGAGTCAAAGGTTAAGACCCCTTCTTCAGTGTGTTTAAAATCCAATGTTGATCACTCTGGTTTGTCTTCAGAAAGTGAAGTGAATCTAACTAACTCTGCTAAGTTTGATTCTTCTTCAGATCTTAAACTTAAGTATCTGTTAAAGATACACAGCGGCAAAGATAAAATTATTGAACAACTTCCGGTCAAGATTTACACCGGTGAATCCTCGAAGTCAAATTTTCTTAAAGTTTCTGAAAATACTTGTCATTCTAATCAGAAAACATTTTCACAGAAAAATACCAAGTATTATCAGAAACAGGCAAGAACCGGACAGTTTTTCAAAAAGAAGAGTTCGCAAAAGTCTGATCATTCAAATTCAAGTTTCTTTAGAAATTCAGATATTCAATTTTCTCATACTCAAAGAAATTTGTTTTCTGCTTTTGAAAGAGAAGCTGATAGTTATAACTTGCAATGGGTACCTAAACCCAAGTACAAGTGGGTACCAAAACCTGTTTTGAAATGGGTACCCAAGAGCGCTAACAAGTCTGGATCCAAATCTGTTTGGATACCAAAGACATCTTAAATTTTGCAGGTTATAGGTTTCTTATCATTTCAGATAAGGACCCGTTCTTCATTTCAATAGGCTCTTGATTACATCAGATCAAGACCCGTGTTTCAAATCAAAGTGGTTTCTAGTTAATTCAGACTAGAACCCGGACTTCAATGAACCAGAGTCAATGGTTTTCAGTTACTTCAGACTGAAACCCAAGCTTATGCGACAAATGGCTTCTAATCACTTCAGATTAGAACCCGATTCTGAAAGACGAATCTTTCTGGAATTCCTGCCCTGCATTCAACTCTGATGCTGAATTGACAAATAGGGAGTTTTATTTTTATCATTTTTTGCTCTTTGTTTCATTTCTATGAGTTGACTAACTGTGTCTGCTTATTTCCAGGGGGAGTTTCAGATGCACTTTGACGATGACATTTTTCAAAACTGTGTGTAATTTTTCACGAAAATATTTGATACACACATAAAAAGATTTTTTGAGCTGAAAAGCAAAATATTTTCATAATCTTCTGATTCTCTGAATCTCTCATTGCGATTAATTGATTTAATCTCTTTGATGTTCAAAATCTCATTACTTCTGAGATTCTCTTTAATATTCTCCCGTTCAAAGAATACTCTCATATTCTCCATGACCTAATTCTTTCATAACAAGTCTGATTCATTTCATATCTTATATCAGATTGTACATTTCATTCTGCTATCATTCCCAAAATTTATTCTGATTATCATCTCCGATTTCAAATGAGCTGAATTTCTTGGTATCCCATGAGCTGAAACGCTTAAGATTAATTCTGCTGACTCCGATTATGCACCAATCTGAGTGATAGGCATAAATATCGCTTCTATGGTCTAACCAGAACCGGAAGACCTACCCAAGGAGCAAACCATCTATAGTTTGTGTGGGTGAGGGTTCTTTAGGTTTATTAGTTGAGAAGTGTCAGTTATCACGGGATACTGACAGGGTCGAGCAGAGGTAAAATGTAAATGAGAGGGATATTAAAAGGCGATGGTGGTGCATCAGATCATGCTTTTCGTATAAAGCTGACTGAATTTAATTCTGAAAAGTGAGCCGGAGGGAGCTAGGTTGAAAAGTGCTGAGAGCTGAGAGTTGAGAAAGGATTTGAAGAAACGATAATCCTATCCTACACTGTGTCTGCTGGGTAATCCACATAATCTATCAAGCCCTAGGTGACTTGATATTGAAAAAGACGTCATGGACCCAGTGACGCATGCACTTAACCCCACCAACTACTCAGTTATCTCTCAAAAGATTTCTGTTTCAATAATCACGGAGATGTAACACATTTCTATCGATATATCATTTGGATATTATTGATATTGAAACAAGGAAGACAGTTGCTCCGGTCTCCAATTTCATTTGATGCACATTGTGTCTAGAGCTGATTATATACACTTTTAGGACTCATCGAGTCTATCAGTCTGCGTGACTATAAACTGCTAGTCCAAAGTGACTAAGCCGGAACAAATATGAGTGATTCTTTCATGATAAAGGATTTCACGATGACTATTTGGAAATCCTACCAGTGTTACTATCATGCCAGCGCTGAACGTAGGTCACATAGATTTTGTCTATTGTGTAAACAGGAATCCTATGTGGACCTGGACTCATTTTCTCACATATTGAATGTGTTTCATTTTCCCAAAAGTTGAAAAAGCTTTGTTTTTATTCTGAAAAGCTAAAGTATCAATTCGAGGGGGAGTGAAATTTTTGAGGAAGAGTGAGTTAGGTTGGTTTTGTATAGGGGGAGAGGATATCAGTTTGAGAGGGAAAAAGTCAATTTGAAATATTTTGAAATTGTAATTGTGGTTGTATTTCTGCTACTTTAAACTTCAATGAATTAATGTCTCTGAAGATTTTGCATGATTTTCATAATTCTTATGATCATCATGAGGGGGAGAAAAACTAAAGTTCAGAGACAACAGTTGAGTAGATTGAAGTCAACTGAAGACAATTGCTACATCATATCAAATGAATTGATCAAGGGAGAGAATTAAAAAGCTATTCATGATTCAAGGGGGAGTGTACTTACAAGAAAATACAAGAAAAGAGAAGTTCAGAGAAGAAGATTTGTGAAGATCAGAGAGAGACAAATAAAGAAAAGAAGAAGATTCAGAGATCAGAGAAAAGAAGAATATTCACGAAAAAGTCCCTGAAATGATCTTTTATCAGAAAATTGATTTCATCTCTAAGGGGGAGATTGTTAGGGACAATATTTGTAGAGCTGAAATGAATATTACTTTAATAATTGTGTTCATCTCTAAGGGGGAGAATGTTGGGAATAAATAATAGAGATGAAACAATTATATGGTATATAATTGTAATTACTCAATATTATAGGGGTTGGATTGTAAATACTCAAAGCTTGAGTATTAAGTATAAATAGAGAGAGATCTGATAGAAGAGTGGGTGATGTAGAATCGAAGATTACACACACTCATGCAGATCTGATTAGAGAGAAGAGAATTGCTTTGCAAGAAAGCCATGAACCAAATGTAATATTCTTCTCTTAATCATTCAATAGATTGTGTTTGATTGTTAATTGTTCATATGTTTATGTTGAGATTGAATGAATTGCTAGAAATATGAATTCACAAGCTAAAAGGGTAATTTCCAAAAGTGAGATACATTATAATTACTTAGAGGAAATGTGTTTTAACCGCAAATGTTCTTTAACTTACATTCAAAATTTTAATGCATTATTGTGAAGGCTGACTTAACCTACACATACTGAACACACTACTAATACAATCGGTACATAGTTAGTTCTGATTCTAAGGCTTGCTCGGGAAAAATCAAGAGTTAAGTTGGAGAGGTCTGATGAGACTGTATTATTGCGTGTTTTCAATAGTTTTAAAGGCTCATATATGCATTTTCACTTCGTAACTTTAGTACTTTTACATCATATTTGTGTTTCAGGGTCTTGAAGTCATTTCAAAGAACCACGAGAAAATTCAGCTCAAACGGCGTAGGTTGGGGAGTAAGGCTATGCCCAGGTCTACGCCCCAAAACTTTAAAATTTCGAGTTCAAGATCATTTCCAGCGCAGGATGGCGTACCCCCGGGCGCAGGGCTACGCTCCCGCGGCGTAAAAACCCTGCAGACACGTTTTTTTAGCCCAAAACCCTAATTTCCATCTCCTTTATAAATAGAGTTCGTTTGCAATCATTTTTTTTGGGGGGGGGGTCCCAAAGTGTTAAAAAAAAGTGGCGAAGCCCTGCCAGAGTTGATTCACGATTCAAGTACGAAGAAGGTGGATTGCAACCGTTCGAGCTACCATGATGTCTCCAACCATTCCCAGTGAAGAGCACACGATGAGCAGCTAAACACCATAGCCGTTTGCGAAGGATCTACGGCTAAGTTTTACATTCTTGAATTTCATTTCATGTTTTGATGTATTTCATGTTTATTGAATACTTTGTGTGTAATGCAAATGATAAGCATTCAGTTAGTATTATGAGTAAATGTTTTGATTGGTAAAAGCAAGATAGTTCATAGTGGTATTATTATTTGTGCCGTGTCGATTAGTTTAGGGATTAAGATAAGTAATGAATATTGTATGCGCTATGCTGAGATTTATTGGTTAAAGTATTTATGATTAATTTGACTACGCAATTGATTACGTCTATGTGATCATTGCATGAAATTCAAGTAGATAATAACTTATGCCATAGTGATCCCGTAAATGGTTATCTTCAATTTGCTTGTTAATCAATTCGTTAGTTGCTTGCCGTTGTTTTAGTTATAATTTAGTCGTAATCATTATTCCAAACAAATCACTCATTTCATAATTTAATCGTTTTTCTAAACCTAAAGAAGCTAGCTATTTAACTCTAATTCACCTACGCACTCCCTACGGATTCGACCCTTAGTTCCCTACGCTAATAGTTAGATTTAAGGTTATTTCTACGGGCCACAACGACGGCTTGTTGATATCGCCAAATTTACATATACTTTATGGCGATATTTTCCCTCTATTTTAGCTATTTTATTGTTCCCTAATGTCATTTTTGGTTATTTACAAATTTTGTTTTGATTTCAGCCTTAATTGATGAAAAGAGCAAGATTTGGGAGCCAACAGATTTTGACTCGCCGAGTCACACTTAAGTTAAGCAATTTCAGATTTCAGAAAGTTTTGACTCGTCGAGTCATATGGCTCGACTCGCCATGTCGACTGTTGATTGTACGTGCGGGTAGTTACTGGCAGTCCAATGAGCACTTGACACGCAATCGACTCGCCGAGTCGATCAGGGTGACTCGCCAAGTCGGCAGCAGTTATAAAAACTTTTCACCTTCATTTCAGCAGGGAGAGACGAATTTTCACATACTTTTCACATATATTCTCTGCTCATTTTGAAGAGAAAAGGAGATTTTTGGCTGATTTCAAAGGCTCTATAAAAGGGAACAACATTTTCACATCAAGAATCATCATTTGGGGAGTTTACTCACTTCTAAATCTTTTGATTATGTTTAAACTTGTGTTTTTCATTGTGTTCTTGATGGTTTTGCTCCAAAATATGGAGTAGTGTTTTCTTGTAATCATTTGGGGTTAAAAACCCTAAACATTGGATGATGTTACTTTTGTGGTTAGAATAAATATACATATCGTTGATCTTTTCATGAAATAGATTTTTGTATAATGTTTGGGATGAATGATGAATGTATGATCTTGGATGATGTATTTATGTGATGTGAGTCAATATTTAGTCATTCATTATTAACAAAGATGATTATCATTATTTTTGTTAGTAGTTTTGATATTGTGAGATTCAAAAAGGGATTGCATTATTTTGATCAAACATTATATTAAGGTTTGTGATTTGGAGGTGAGTCTAGTCATAACCCACTTTGAGATCTTTACATTTGAGTATTTTCATGATTAGATCACATTTGCAAGTAAGTTGATAACACTTGAATATTTAACTTTAATATGAATGAGTGATCTTCATATTTTAGTTAACTTATCTTTTGAGGTTATAACATTATATTTGAGTGATCTTGGTAATGTTATGTTTATTGCTTGCTAAATGAGTTTTTGATAAATGTGTGGTTGAGTGATCTTTGCACATTTAGAATCAACTCTAGGATTAATTTAAATTAAATTATTGAGTGATCTTTATATGAATAATATTTAACCCTTGTTATATTCATTCTATCCTTATGCATACTGTCATTATCCGATGTTTAGGGAAAAAGATTCCAAATGATTACACCTTTTGATATAATTTTATTCAGTGATAACTTCCTTTGTGTTTTAATTAAGTTGTGGAATTTTCGGTTCAAATCATTTTTAACTCAATTCGATTTTAACTAATCTTTAACTATCATCTGTTTTTCTTATTTCATATCTATCACTGTGTTCGATATCCGGACTTACCTAAACTATATTAGTAAACGATAGGTGATATTTGCCTATTTATCTACTAGTTTAGCTTAGTTATTTTACATTTTTATTAAAACAAAAAGGTGTGATAGCGACACATCACTCGTCAATATTCCTCGAGTGCGGGCCGCGATTCGGGCAGTTTAGGCCAAGTTGGTTTCGGGCTTCGGGGTCCGTTTTGGGTCCAGTTCAGTGTATGGGTCTGTTCTATATTTATTTGGTCTGAGTTAACAGTCTGGGATCCGTGTGTATTCAGGGACTAGTAGACCGCGAGCCGAGCCGGATCTGGGATTTCAGAATTCAGTGAATCAATCAGGGAAATCATGTGAGTACTCGAGTTCTTTTCTACACCGCGAGATCATTTTACAAGTCTTAGCTGTGTAGCTATTGTTGTTGTATGTGTTGTGTATGAGACAAGGACAAGATATGTGATATATGTGCTTGAGCTGGGATCCAACCAGGGTGTCCGTGATGAGTTCCATACGGACGGTGACTCGCGATGGGTGATCGTGTGGGCTGACTGTCCCTAACCAGTCTTCAGAGCGTGTATACACGGAAGGTCATGTAGCCAGGTCGCTCCTGAGCTACAGTGTTTTGCTAACCACTACTACGTGCGGTTTGTTAGCCGGGGAAGTGCCCCCACAGGGATTGTGCACACAGGCTTCAGATCTCATGCTTTCTTGGGACTATACCTGAGATATATTGTGAATTTCTAGGGATAGAGATAGATATTGCCATGTGTGTTATGTGCTATGTGTTTGCGTTATGTGTTTATTATGCAGAGTCTAACCCTCGCGTACTCACGAGCTTCGTAACTTACGTCCTCGAGTCTAATATGTTCAGGGAATCGGAAAGGGGTTCAGTAGCAACAGCCGCCGAAACAGGATTTGGATCACTTGGAGACGCCTGTATCTGCTTTTGTGTAATGATTATATTAGTGCTGCATGTGATAACCCCTTTAGGGATTTTGCAAGTCGACATTTTGTGTATATATTCAGTATGTATGTCCGATAGCTAGTTGTATTATGTTAGTTCAATCAGGGTTGCTAACTGTACTGAACTTGCGAATACTCTGTTAACCTTTTGTATGAAAGTTTAAATTATCAGTGATTTGTATTATCCTCTGACACGTATAATGTGGATTCCATGCGTTGTTACCACTTATGATATTGTGTTAACCTGACATTTATGTGAAATGGGAGGGTGTTACAAATTGCATCCGTTCCTACCCTTACATTATACACTCATCCTACTTAATATCATCCTACCACCACATCAGATCTTATTTCGCTTATGTAATAAACATTAATATTTAATGTTATCATATTTAAGACATGTATTGTATGAATATAAAAAGAAAACAATTTGTTCTATCAAGAAAAAAAATTTGTTTTGTAAAGGAAAAAAAAAAGAACATACTTTTAAAATATTTTTGTAATTTTAAAAAATTATTAATAATATATTTTGGTCATTTGTCATGATCATACACCAATTTTTTTTGAAAAAATTATAAACCAAACAGAAAACAGCTTATGAATTGAATTTGAATTACATATTTACACTCATTTCCTAGCAAGCAAACAAGTTATAATATTCGGATTCAGACAAATTTCATTTTTGTTTTTTTTCTGAATTTCATTCTTTTAACAGTTTCATTCATGGAGTAAACATTCTGCGAATCAAACGCCGCCTAAATGAGCTAAATCTTTTCTTTTAGTTTTTTATCCAAACATGATAATGAAGTATTTCTAAATCCAAATCCTAAATGAGTTATTTAAATCCTTCAAACTAACGGCTCGTAAGAATATATATTTAAAGACTCGTTACACTTCTCTTTAATTTAATAAATAATTGATAGTAGATTTTTTAAGTCAATGTAACTTAATTTATTGTTAAGTTGAACTCATTAATGTACCTTTACATCTCAATTTTTAAGTATTATTAATTAAATCAAAATATTTTTAGTACCAAATATGTTATTAAACGTTAAATATGTGTGACATCAAGGAGACATATGATACAATATATTTAGTTTATGGTTATATTTAGTTTATTTAATCTTTAAGTTATTATTAGTTTAAATTTAAGATATTATAGTTTTTAGTTTATTAAAAACTTTTACAAAGAATGAAACTTAATTTTTCATAAGTTTTAAACTTTTGTTCTGAATTTATTTATGAAAACAATAATTTTATGCTTAGTCATAACACATAAGCGTTATTATTCTCATTAATACATATAGTCGATGAGTGAGATAGTCTCGGAATCTCGGATATTATTTTCTTATCATTATTCAAAAAAAATTGTTAGTAAAGCAACATTAACCAATTACCGTGCATGCTCTATTTTTGCCTTCTTTCTGATCACTTAATATGTAGCTGATTAAGTAAATCAAATGTCATATATTCTTTCTAATTAAAATTCCCTCAATGATCAATCGGTAACAATACCTTCGGTAATCTGTCGGTAAAATATTTCCGTCGGTAAATCCGTCAGTAATACCCATTACCAACCAAAATATAGTCACGGATACTGACCCTCGATAAACCATCGGTAATACATATTTTCGAGAGATTACCGACGGATCTGTCCCTCGATAATACTGAATTTTCTTGTAGCGTGATCAATGAAGTGAAAAACATCTGACCTTTTTATTTAAAATCTAAACATTGTTTTGGGTTTAAGTAGAGTCAGAATTGAAAACATTTGATATTTTAAAACATTTTAATATATTGCATCTAATTTATTCAACCGAATTGGTTATTATGTAATAATGATTGAAAACGAACAGGGCAATCGAAAAGGCATTGCGCAATCTTATAAAAAATATATATGTAAGAGTACAATCGGAAAGAAATGGTTATAAAACATTATAGAAACTTATAACGTGGTTGTTAATATCCCGATCTCGATCTCGATTCTTATAAAAGAAAATGATTCGATCCTTAGCAATACAAATAAAAGAAAATAAGTCGGTCCTTAATACGATCATTAAGGGTAGAATCTTATTCACGATTTTAAGATCTACCATAGGATTTTAAGATCTTGATCTCATCCAATCCAATCCTGTTTTTGTTAAATAAAAAGAAAAAAACATATAACTACGTAAGTTAATTATCTAATTTGTTTATAAGAACACTTTTATATATTTTTAAGTTCAATACACTAAAATATAAATTTTTAATAATGTAGTTAAATTATTATAATCCTTATAAGTTGTATTAATTATTAAACTGTCATTATAATATTTTGAATTTTAAATATTCGATCAATTTGATAAGATTTAATCATTAATATAAATTATAACACAAATTAATTAATTTTATTCGGACATTTCGAGCCCGGTCTCATTTTAGATATTGATCTTGGAAAGACAAGAATGATCTGATTTAGGATCTCGATATTATCAACCTTAGTTGATAGTAGTTCTCATATTACTCGAGCACCAAATCAAAACATATACAACTTAATTAAATAAACAATAACTTTGAATGTACACACCCTTAATCAAAATAATGATAAAATATTCATCAACATACTAACTGATAGAGTCGTCTAAACATTTTCAAGTAGCTGAACTATAAAATTGAAACAATTTAAAAATACATAACCTAAATATACACAAAAAGTACTCAACTTATTTCAAAACAATATTAAAATTACGCACATATTACATGCTATTAACCTTTAATTTTATCGCAAATAACGCATTTTCTTATAACTACGTGAGTTGTAACATGCACTACGGCAACTTAACTATGGAAAACAACACCAATTATAGCAAGAAGTCAACGATATAACATACAATGTATCGTTCTAAAACGGGATAATAATTTAACACATATTTTATATATATATATATATATATATATATATATATATATATATATATATATATATATATATATATATATATATATATATATATATATATATATATATATATATATATATATATATATATATATATATATATAGAATATGGTTCGAGAGAGTACCACCCAAATGCAGCGCACCAGAAGGTACCACCTTTAAAAAAACTTTTTTAAATTTTTTTTTTCATAAACATGTTTTAATTAACATTATGAAGATCGTATGTAAATTTCACATACATTCACATCTCCTAGCTCCTAAAAAATGATGTGAACACACATTTACATAATTTTGAAGACATGTGAACATGCATTTATGTGATGTGTGTTTTCATGCACTTAGAGTGTTCGGATTTGCGTGAAATTCACATATGATCTATGTAATGTTAATTAAAACATGTTCATGAAAAAAAATTTCAAAAAAATTACTTTTAAGGGTGGTACCTTCTGGTGCGCTGCATTAGAGGTGGTACTCACTTGAACCTAAATCTATATATATAGATGGGATCCATTGTGAACAAGTTATTCGTTGTGAACGTTGTGAACAAATAAAAAAAATACATATAATCATTCATATATATCAACAAGTGAGTACCACCAGTTTTTGCGGAGTACCGGAGGTACCTCGCTTAAAACCATTTTTCTGAAATTTTTTTTTCATAATCATGTTTAAATTAATAATACAAGATTACTTGCAAAAAATCACAAATAAACACACACTAGAACTATGTGAAACCTGTGTGTTCACATGAACTGTACTGTTGTGAACGTGTGTTCACAACTAAGCATGTTCACATGAATTTTTTCACGTTCACATGACATTTAAGATGCTAGAAAGTGTGAATGTATATAATTTTTTACGAATAACATTATTTTATTTGTATCTAAATGAATATGAAAAAAAATTAAAAAAAAAAACTTTTTTCGGAGCAAGTTCACATCCGAAACTCGTGTGTTCATAGGTACTCACAGTAATTCGCATTTTTTAGGTACTCACACGAACCATATATATATATATATATATATATATATATATATATATATATATATATATATATATATATATATATATATATACACACACACACACACGGTTGGGTTCCGGTAAGATTCATCGTTACCATGAGAACCACTCCAAAATGCACAAATTTTTACATCAAATGCACAAATTTGAAAATTAAATTTATAACTTCAAATCATTATTAGTATTTAATATTAATAAATATGATAATCTAAAATTATAATTACCTTTAAACTTAAATTCATTAAATTATACACTAAATGCATAAATTTGAACGTTAAATGCACATATTTTATCAAATTCATAAATTCGTAAATAAAGTGGACAAATACATCATTAAATGTGTAAATATTTACATGAAATTAATAAATTTATCAAATGTAATATTTTTAATATCAAATGTACGATTTTATACATTGGATGCACAACTTTTAGAGTGGTTCTCACGTTCTCACGAAATAGAAGGGTTCTCATATGAACCAAACCCTATATATATATATATATATATATATATATATATATATATATATATATATATATATATATATATATATATATATATATATATATTATGGATTTTATTGAATCTTGTTGAATTTTATGCATCTTGTTATAAAAACTACTATGAACCTTTTAAATGTTCTTAATCTTGTTGTAGACACTTTTATGAACCTTTTGAATCATATAGATCATGTTACAAACATTTGTTGATATATATATGAATGATTATATGTATTTGTTTTATTTGTTCACAACGATAACTTGTTCACAATCGATCACATCCCTATATATATATATATATATATATATATATATATATATATATATATATATATATATAGGGTCGGGATCAATGGGGTACCATGTTAGACTGGGGAACCGGAGTCCACCCATGTTTGGTTATAAGTTTAAAAGGGTAATATAGTCAATTAGGTTTATCTTAAATAATACATGACAACTAATAAATAATAGATCCATTAGTTATAGGGATTTACTTCATAACATATCTATAATAAATTTCAAAATGGGTTTTAATGAACATGTTCAATTGGATTCGACAATGGGTTTTAGTGAACATGTTCAATCGGATTCGACAATGGGTTTTAGTGAACATGTTCAGTCGGATTCGACGGGTTTTAGTGAACATGTTCAACCGGATGTGTCAAATAAATTATTTATTATTTTCTTCAAACCGTTCGTGAATGTTCAATTTCATTTACACGTTATTGAACATGTGCAATCGGGGTTTATTTTTTTTTTAGTCGTGTTAACCGTTTTGGTGATAAACCAATATTGACGGTATTGAACATGTTCAATCGTGGTTTATTGGAGTGTCATCATTGCACATGTTCGATATGGGTACAAGGAATAATATTAACTAAAATGGAGATTTTATGGGATACATAGACTCTTTGATTTTAATGTAAACTTTTTAATACCATTTTTACCCCCGACATTAATTAATGTGGGAAAGAATTTTAAGCAAAGTTTATATTATATTTTAATGATTTTCGTGATAAATGATTTCCGGTACCCCAGTCTAACATTGTACCCCATTGATGTTAAATCTATATATATATATATATATATATATATATATATAATATATATATATATATATATATATAATAGATAGATAGACACACACCACACCAACCATACAATACATACATACATACATACGATACATAACATACATACATACTACAATACATACATACATACATAGATATATATATATATATATATATATATATATATATATATATATATATATATATATATATATATATATGTCAGGATCTAAAACTAATTAACCAAGACTAACTGATTTGAATATATCAGAGTATAAATCAATAATCTTGCTTTGAATCAAAGTTTAATTAAGAAGTTTGCGGAATAACACTTAATTATTTTAACAAAAGCTTTCAGAATAAATAGCAGATAAACACAATAAATAATCAAGACTGTTTGTATTGCTGAATTCAATGATTACAATCACCTCTAATCTGTTTGATTAGACGAAGAACACAGACTGTTCTTAGGGTTTTACAACCTTAGAGGCTTATGAAAACTTAAACAAAAAGCAATTACAGACTCAAATATGCAGAAAAACTCTTATACAATAGAAAGACCTATTCTATGTATTTATATTGCTTCTTGATATGTTTCCTTGAAGAACTATGACTTCTCTGATAGTAGATATGCTGGAATCTTCGTGTATATATCTTTTCCTGAAAATCAGCACTTTCTGTTTATGAAACTGTTGAGTTGCTTGAATCACTTGACAGCATGAACAGAGCAGCTCGAGTTGATTTGCTCTGGCAGCTTGAACTTTTACACTGGCAGCTCGAGTTTCTTCAACTAGCAGCATGAACTTTGGATTTACATATAAACTCTACTAACAGTTTGAGAAGTCTAACTAACAGCTTGAACATACTTAAACTATTTCCCAACAATCTCCCCCTAACTTAAATTCTTTACACAAGACTTTAAGTTCTATACAAAAATGGAAATGAATAAGTAAACTGTTATTTACAAACCAAGGCTTTCAAAAACTTATAACTGTGGAAGTTTCTGATCTACAGCCTTCAAAAATTCTTTCTTCATCTCATCTCTATCACAAGATACCCTAACAGATTTTATCTGAAGTAACATATCTTTTGGTAAATCATAAAATTCGAGATTGAAGAATTGACCAGATCCATCTGAGAATTTTATTCTGTATGTCCTTGACTTGACAAACAGATCAACTTGCTTGACCTTCTTTCCCTTCTTCACAGCATCCTCTATTTCTTTCCTTGCAGATTCAGGGTCAACAATTGATTTTAGATCTTTAATGACTTGCTTCACTTGTGGTAAAGCAGATCTAACTTGTGTCACAGACCCAATATTATGCATTTTGATAAGCTCATCTCTGGTCAACTTCTGAACCATCTACCAAAATGTATCATATTCTTCTTCTGGTCCAGACTCCCTTCTTACTATAAACTGAACTCTTAAATCACGGTTGTCCAGTGACTTGGCATACCAGTAGTTGATCAGAGGCTTTGTAAAATCATGCTGATCAATCAACTTCTCTATCTCCATTGCTTTTTGTAGTTGTTGCTCAAATAACACCCTTTTAACTTGATGCAGCTTTGCTTGTGAAGATGGTTCAGATGTAGGAATAGAAGCAACAGCTTGATCAGAAGGATCTCCTTGTCATGAATCTCTTGCAGCCTTTCAGTAGTCATGGACTGAGCCATTTTCTTTGGAATACCAGCTGCAAAGGCAAAATTGATTAAAAATCTTCTGTGCTCAGCTTTGGAGTGCCCAGTTGGCAGCTTCCTCTTCTTTTCTCCTTGTTTACCCACAAACCCCTTTAGGTAATCACCTAAGGTCTCATCATCATCCATTGGGGGCTAGGCCAGCTGATCTAATTCTTTATCCTGTTCTTCTGCTAACCTTTTGGCAACTTCAGCATCAAAGGCAATCTGAGCTTCTTTGGAAGAAAATTTGTGCTTTGGAGACTCAATAAGAATGCCCTTGCCTTTGTCTTTTGCAGCAGAAGATGTAGCTTGGACTGTACTGGATGGAGCTTGAACCCTTTCCCTTATAACAACTCCAGTTGCTTTTGAGGCAGCAACTTGAGTTTCTAGGCTAACAGCTTGAGAAGTTGTTGGGACTGCTAGCCTAGAAGGTGGAACTGTTGAGGCTGCTTGGACTGATGTTGTTGGAGCTGCTTGGACTGATTCAGGAACCTCCTGATTCTCCCCCTTTTTGGAAGCATTGGTTTGGTCAGGAGGACCTACAACCTTTGCCTCTTGGGTTTGAATCAAACGCTCTAATTGAATGATCTTATTTCCACAAAGGGTAAACCCCTTATGAAGATAATCCATCCTCTGATTTTGAGCCATTTCTGATTGCTTTAGGGCCATTATTTGTGCACCCTGTGCAGCAATGATGGACTTTTGGTATTCCAGCATAGCTACAACAGGTTTCATCTTGGGGTCCGTCAAAAGCATTAGTTGCAGACTAGCCTCAAGATCAGTAAACACCTGTGGTGCTTGTGATCTATCACTGGCATGAATACCAGAAGTAGAAACCTCTGGGCCCCTCTGTTCTTGGTTCTGGGGATTTCCAGCTTGTGTTTGCACACTTGCTGTTGCCATGGGCGTGGTCTTGGTGATGTTGGCACTGTCCTGTGCCTCTTGTGCAGAGACAGCAGTAGTGCCAGCCACAGAACCCATATGAACAGTCTCTGAAGAGATGTTCACCTCCTGAGTGAGGATGGGAGTGTCCTCAATTGGTTCCCTTTGGATATTCTGTGCAGAAGTGTCCTCTTGCACAGGGATATATGGCTCTTGTCTTAGGGCTGAGGAGGAAGGAGCTCCTGGGCCCTTTTTCCTTTTATATAGAAATTTTAGTGGGGGTGGTGGCTGTTCAAAAGGATCAGAAGAAGGATGTGTATCATGAGGAGTGGGTTGGGGTCCTGGGGGTGTAGCAGTGATGATAGGCTGAGCCTGCTCAGGACCCTCTCCTCTGTTTCTTGGAATGATGTTCATCATTGCAGAAGGCAATGGAACATCAACGCTCAAAAAATTGGCACTTTGTTTCAAAAGTCTTTTTATAGAAGATAGTGAGTGCCTGTGGGAAACATGTATCCTCTTATGTACATGAGAAGTAGTGCAAGTGTGTGCAATGATTTCTGCCAAAAATCTGGGATACATCAAAAATTTCCCACTCTTTAGGGAATGATGCCTTAACATCCCCTGAAAAATCATGTTTGAAAAATTGAACTGTTGGCCTGTTGAAAAGCACACTAAGGCAGTGGCAATGTTAGAAGAAAATTCTGACCAACCAGTTCTTTTGGGGCTCATGCACTGCTGAATAATATGTACAAGATATTTCCATTTAGGAGAAAAATGGGCTTTCAAGAAAGTAAATGAATCAGCAGGACCCCTATAACCTATATCATAAAGACCAGTATGTAAAACATCAAGGGTTAGGTCTGTTATACCTGTGGCATCTTGAAGATACAAATGGCGCCGAATGGATTCCTCAGTAATGGTGATGGGAGTGCCATCAATTTTGGATATTATAGAAGGAATTCCATCGATGGATTGAACATTGGCATGGTTCCAGAACTGTTCGATATGCGATATGTATATGGTGGGGTTTATATTGAGTGCATGATGGATATGGGAGTGACGAAGAAAGTCCATCATGTCATGAAACGGTTGAAGGTCTGAGTGCTTTAGAGAGTAGGGAAGGCAGTTGTGTTCCTTAACAAACTCCATTGAAGATCAAACGAAGGGTTTAGGGTTTGCAAAGAAGTGTGTGTGAATCGTTCAGAGGGAAAAGAAAGGCCGTGGAAGAAAATTTTGTAACTGGTAGTTACAACTGAACGAAACTGGGACCTTTAAAGGTTTTGAAAAGGTTGGGTCCCGCGCACACACAATTTAAAAATACCGAAATACCCTGCACACTTTGACAGATCAAGTGAATAACTAACAGTCCGAGAAAATGAACTAGCAGCTTGAGAAAATACTCAAGCTGTTAGTTGAAAATTATGCATCCTTTTAATGAAACAGTGACTCCCCCTTAAATAAGCATACTAAGTAGATAATAATGAAAACAAATTAATCCATATTGACCATACCAATATTTGATACTAGGAAAGTGAACCTTCCTACATCAAAAGGTTTTGTAAATAGATCAGCTAACTGATCATCAGTATGTATTTTGGTAACTTGGATTAACTTCTTTTCATTACAATCTCCTATAAAGTGAAATATGATTTCTATATGCTTGGTTTTTGGGAATTTCACTGGGTTTTGCACAATGCTGATTGCACTTAAATTATCAATACAAATAGGAGTGGATAAGAAATTCATACCATAGTCTCTTAGCTGATTTTGAATCCACATTACCTGGGAGCAGCAGCTTGCAGCTGCTACATATTCTGCTTCAGTGGATGATGTGGACACAGTTGTCTGCTTTTTGCATTGCCAAGAGACCAGTCTTGCTCCTAAGTATTGACATCCACCAGTTGTGGATTTTCTGTCAATGTTGCATCCACCATAGTCACTGTCAGAATAAGCAGTTAGTACAAGGGGAGAGTCTTTAGGATACCATAGACCTAAGTGTGGTTGGCCTTTAAGGTATCTAAAGATTCTCTTAACAGCAACCAAGTGAGAATCCTTTGGAGAGCATTGAAACCTAGCACACACACAGACAGCAAACATAATATCAGGTCTGGAAGATGTTAGATACATAAGTGATCCTATAAGAGATCTGTATAAATGAATATCCACATCTATGCCATCTTTGTCTTTATGAAGCTGCTTGTGAGGATCCATTGGAGTGCTTGCAGCTTTGGTGTCTTGATACCCAAACTTGTCCAGTATGTCTTTCACATACTTTGATTGGCTTATGAAGAGTCCAGTGGGCTTCTGCTTGACTTGTAATCCCAGAAAGAAAGTGAGTTCTCCTATTGAACTCATTTGAAACTTTTTGTGCATTAAAGCTTCAAACTCTTTGCACAGACAGTCATTTGTTGAGCCAAAGATAATGTCTTCAACATAGATTTGGACAAGCAGAATCTCATCTTTGATAGACTTAGTGAAAAGTGTTTTGTCCAGAGTGCCTCTCTTGAATCCATTCTGTAGAAGGTAGGATGACAGAGTGTCATACCATGCTCTGGGGGCTTGATGGAGACCATAGAGAGCCTTGTCTAGCTTGTAAACCCTGTCTGGATACTTGTAGTCTTCAAAACCAGGAGGTTGACACACATATACCTCCTCTTCAATTGTCCCATACAGAAAAGCAGACTTCACATCCATTTGATACACTTTAAAACCTTTGAAGCTTGCATAGGCCAAAAATAGTCTGATGGCTTCAATTCTTGCTACTGGAGCAAATACATCATCATAATCTATGCCTTCTTCTTGAGTGTACCCTTGTGCTACTAGCCGTGCTTTATTCTTGATTACTATCCCTCTCTCATCTTTCTTGTTTCTGATCACCCATCTTGTACCAATTGCCCTCTTACCTTTAGGAAGATCTACCAGAGTCCGTACATTCTGAATCTTGAACTGTAGAAGCTCTTCTTGCATTGCCTCAATCCAGGATGAATCTTTTAATGCTTCTGATGCCTTTTTAGGTTCTAGTTGAGACATGAAACAGGCATTCTCAAATGCAGCTAGACTGAATTCAGGAACTGCTTGTTCAGCAGCAGCAGTCTCATTTTGAACCATTTTCCTTGTTTGTACAGGAGTGCTTGGATCACCCAGTATCTGGTTGAGGGGATGATACTTGTGAACTCTTAGTGTGGGCTCTCTCTCTGTCTGAAAAGAGGTTCCCAGATTTGTATCATCTCCATAAGGACCAGTGAATGGTTCAACTTCTGGAACAGCTTGACTAGAATCTGAGACTGTTTCCCTTTGTGTTGAAGCTGTTCTTTCAGGACTTGGGAGTGGCACTTCAGTGTCTGGATTTGTATCCTGTGAAGCATTCAGAACCCCTGGAGGGTCACATGACAGAAGTGGTAGAGTGATGTATTCATCCCATTTGGTTGAATCAGCAGCAGTTTGAAACTTTGTGCCAACAGCTTCAGAATTTGTATTGGCAGCATGAGAAGTTGTGTTGGCAGCTTCAATCCTGTATGCATCAGTTTCTGCAGTATACTCAACAAAGCTCAGAGAATTTGTTAGTGAATCTAAATCAAACAACCAATCAGGACCAGTGCCTTTGACATTTGCAGTATTTTCATTAAATTCAATATTGGCACTTTCTTCAATGGTTTTAGACACACTGTTATATACTCTATAGGCTTTGCTTTGACTTGAGTATCCTACAAAGAATCCTTCTTCAGCCTTACTTTCAAACTTCCCTAAGTGAGTCTTAGTGTGAAGGATAGTACATGGGCATCCAAAAGGCTTGAAGAAAGCTATTAGGGGACTTCTGTTATGGAATAACTCATAGGGAGTTTTCCCTTGTGATTGGACAACCTGAACCCTATTCAGAACATAACAAGCTGTATTAACAGCTTCTGCCCAGAAAGTCATTGGCATATTTGAATCAGCTAACATTGTTCTAGCAGCCTCAATTAATGTTCTGTTCTTTCTTTCAGCTACACCATTTTGCTGTGGTGTTCTTGGTGCACTATATTGTCTATCAATGCCTTTGGAATGCCTTTGGACTCACAGAAACTGTTTAGAATGTGATTTTTAAATTCAGTTCCATTGTCTGATCTTATCACCTTAACTTTTGAGTTGGATTGGTTTTCTATCTTAAGGATAAAAGACTTAACTAGCTCAGCAGTTTCATCTTTGGACCTAAGAAAGTAAACCCAAGTAAATCTGGTGAAATCATCAACAATAACTAAACAGTAAGCCCTTTTATTCAAACTCAAAACAGATGTTGGACCAAATAGATCCATATGAAGCAGCTGAAGAGCAGATGAGATTGAATTTACTTCTTTGGCCTTATGGGAAGTTTTGTGTTGCTTGCCTTTAAGACATGCTACACAATGATCATCACATATGAACTCCTTTTGTGGTAAGCCTCTTACCAGATTCTTTTTGACTAAAACATTCATGGACTTGAAGTTCATGTGACACATCCTTCTATGCCAAAGAGCAGACTCATTTGAAGTTGCTTTGGATATCAAACAGCTTAAAGTATTTGATTTAGATAAAAGATCTGTGTCCAAACAGTAAACATTGTCCTTTCTTGGTGTTCTTAGTAAAACAAGATTTTCAGGAATTTTGAAATCTTTTGAAAGGACAATGCACTCAGAATCTGTAAACAGAACAATGTTTTGTTTGTCACAGATTTGAGAGACACTTAATAAATTGTACTTAAGCTGTTCAACATACAAAACATCATGGAATTTCATGTTGCCTGCATTAACAGTACCTTTACCTATAACCTTACCTCCTTTTGAGTTGCCTCCAAATGCAACAAAACCTCCATCAAAGCCTTTGAAATTTGACAAGCACTCAAAATTGCCTGTCATGTGCCTAGAGCATCCACTGTCCAAATGCTCTTGTTTTATGAGGAGACCTGTGGTTGCCCTGCACAAGTAGAAGCTTAGTCAGTAGTGGAGTAAACCCAAACCAAATTGGTTTTGGGTTGGCCTTGTACATTGACATAACTAAACACTGTTTTTGACTTCTTATATTTAGTGAGATCTACTGATGGAGTCTTTGGAGTGTATTTAGTGATTATATGAGGTATCCAGGTATTTTGATCATCTTTTCTTCTAACAGTCTCAGATGATTCACTAGCAGTTCCAGATTGATGCTTAGCAGTCTGATCTGTGTTGTTAGTGCTAACAGCTTCAGAATTTGGCTTAGTAGTCTGATCTTTTGCATCAGCAGTTTGATCTGAAGATTTGTCCTTGACACACCATATTTGTTTAAAACTTAATTTAGGCTTTGTCAAAACTTGTTTTTGGTGTGTGGACTGTTTTTTATTAACTTTTGAAAGCCTGTGATCAACTGTTTTCTTTGGAACTGGTGTGGAAAGTTTCACATTTGAAGCCTTTTTATGAGTAGGACTTGATTTTTTATGAATCACAGTCTGTTTTGCAACAGTTGGTTTATAAAAACAGTCCTTGGCCAAGTGATTCTTCCTTCCACAGTGAAAACACCTTTTGACTATTTGAATTGGAGAACCAGATTTTTCTGACAATTTCTGGTTCTTGTTCCTCTGATTTCCCCTTACCTGCTGTTGTTTGGGAAACTTTTGAACACCATGCTTTTGACATGTGCAGACTGGAACATTTTTACCTCTTTTATTGTTCTTTGAGGAAGATGCAGTGTTACAGTTAGAATGTACAGAAACTTGTGGAGCAGCATTGCATACACTCATCTTCTCTTTTCCTTTCTTACTGGGAGCTTGGATCTCTATGGGTGCACTCATTGTTTTGTGGTCCTTCTCAACTGCTATAAACTCACAGTCTCTCTTTTGAATCTGATCTTCTTTTGATTCAGGACTGTTATCAAGAATAGGATCTACAATAGTCATAGACTCATACAGTGGTTCATTGACAAGTCTATCAGCAACCTCACTCATTGGATGAATGTACTTATTGTTGTATGGAGGTGGAGTAGCCCTGTATCCTATGCCTTCTTTGGGATTAACCTGAGATTTTACCCTATCTTTAAATTGGACTTCCATTAGGTGTTCCAGCTTTTGATTTGCCAACTTGAAGTTACCTAGATCTATGTTAACAGATTCTAGTTTCTTATTAGCCTCTAACACCTTCTGTTCAGTCTCTTCTACCTTTTTATTCAGGGATTCTATTTTCTTATTTAGTTCCTTTTTCTCCCACTCATGATATATTCTATCATATCCCATTTGAATCTCATTATCCTTATGGTCATTGATCTGTTTTTCAAGATCTTCTATGGCTTGCATGTATTCATATCTCCTTTCTTCCATCTTAGCTAGAGTTTTGCACATGCTCTCATTATGATATCTGTATTTTTTAACCATATTCTTACATGATTGAGAGCAGAGTTTAGAATTTACCTAAGCTGGTAGTTCAGTGGAAGAGACAGTTGATGTTTCTGCCATCAGAGCTTGATTCTAAAACTCTTCCTCTGTCTGATCACTCCAATCAAACACATTGTCTTCTTGGGAGACAAGTGCTGTTGATGATGATGTCTGATTGGGCTGTGGAGTCCTTGATGACTGTTGTCCTTGAGATCTACATTCCCTGGCAAAGTGACCAAGCTTATGACACTTGTAGCACTCAACTTTTGTCTTATCAAAGGCTGGTTTGCCTTCTGTTTTAGCTTGAAAGTTGGTCCTTCCAGTTCTTTTAAGAAACCTTTTGGCCCTCATGGTCAGCATTGCATGTTGCCATTTTAAATCCATCTCTTCAAGATCATCTGGATGAATTTGTTCTAAATCTTCAGTATTTAGGGCAAACAGTCCATCATTGGCCACAAAAGCCTCATAGTGAGCTTCAGTAGAGTTGCTATCACCACCTGAATAGGAATCACTGCTGTTAGATTTTTCAGAAGACAGAAGAGCAGTATTGTGATTATAAGAAAAAGATTTCTTTTTAGCATCAATCTCAGTCTCAAACACTCTCAGACTGTTGTACAGATCATCCAGTTCTATCTCATCAAGAGTGTCTTTTGTTCTCCATTGGGCAGCATAAACTGTCCATTCTTCTCCAAGAGATCTGAGAAACTTTCTGTTGACTTCATCTTGATCCAGGCTGACTTTTGCACTTTCTAATTCACTTATCAGTTTGTTAAACCTGTCAAAGATTTGAGTAAGGTTTTCATTCTTGCCACCAGAAAAGTTCTCATACTGCTGTTTCAAAAGATCCTTTTGATTTCTCTTGGTACTGGCATTACCAGCAAATCTTTTCTCTAAAGCATTCCAAAGAGAATGAGCAGTATAAAACTTTTTGAACTGATGTTGATAAGCATTAGGAATGGCTATTTGTAAAAGTGTAAGAGCTTTCACTTCATTCATTCTAGCCTTCCTTTCAAGTTCAGTTTTTGGAGGGGTTTTGACTGGTTTTCCCTCATCATCAAGTTCTGGATCAACTACAGGAGGAAATTCAACAGCTTCCCATATGGCATAGTCAATAAATTGGATATGCTGTTGAATCCTGAGTTTCCACATCTCAAACTCAGTGGGCTTGAGCATAGGCACTTTGAGTCCTTGCCCAGATCCACTGCTGCTATTTTCAAATTCCATTGCAAAAGATTAAAAATTTAAATGAAAGTTTTCGACTTTGAAAAACAAAGAACGACCTGTGGCTCTGATACCACTTGTCAGGATCTAAAACTAATCAACCAAGACAAACTGATTTGAATATATCAGAGTATAAATCAATAATCTTGCTTTGAATCAAAGTTTAATTAAGAAGTTTGCGGAATAACACTTAATTATTTTAACAAAAGCTTTCAGAATAAATAGCAGATAAACACAATAAATAATCAAGACTGTTTGTATTGCTGATCTCAATGGTTACAATCACCTCTAATCTGTTTGATTAGACGAAGAACACAGACTGTTCTTAGGGTTTTACAACCTTAGAGGCTTATGAAAACTTAAACAAAAAGCAATTACAGACTCAAATATGCAGAAAACTCTTATACAATAGAAAGACCTATTCTATGTATTTATATTGCTTCTTGATATGTTTCCTTGACGAACTATGACTTCTCTGATAGTAGATATGCTGGAATCTTCGTGTATATATCTTTTCCTGAAAATCAGCACTTTCTGTTTATGAAACTGTTGAGCAGCTTGAATCACTTGACAGTATGAACTGAGCAGCTCGAGTTAATTTGCTCTGGCAGCTTGAACTTTTACACTGGCAGCTCGAGTTTCTTCAACTAGCAGCATGAACTTTGGATTTACATATAAACTCTACTAACAGTTTGAGAAGTCCAACTAACAGCTTGAACATACTTAAACTATTTCCCAACATGCAATGGTATATTCGAATAGAACACTTCGAGACCTTTCCGATGACGTATAGAACTCGAGATTTGGCCTGTCGGTTTGGGAGAAAAGCTAGAGAGAAGTTTCCGGGCTAGAGAGAGAATCTCTCAAGTTGCTAGATTAGTTTTGCAAAAGTGAGAAAATGGAGCACCCAACTCCTATTTATACTAAATCTCGAAATTACATCATTTTACGCAAATTGCTCAAAATTACTAAAAATAAAAATGCGAATAAAAAGTAAGGTGTTATATAACTGGGTAACACAGGTTTCAAGGGAAGAAGAATGGGAATTGGCAAAGGTGGAGAGCTGGGAAAAAGCAGCCCTATCAGTGTCAGTGAACATCAGACTTTGAAGTTGTGCAAGAGTTATGTAACATCCGTCACTAAACCAGGTTAGCAACTATGACTTAATCAGTATTTACTAGCCATTTATAACCTAATCATTGATGATTAGCAATTAATCAAAGTGATTAACAAGGTTCATGAAGAAATTCAACTCAATTAGAATCAAATTCATCGGTGCAATGAATCGGTAAATCACTTAGTCTGATCGATTTACGATATGAAGGATTAATGCAACTAAGTACATAATTAAATTATGATTAGTGACACTAATCATACACTAATACAATTACTTAACATTAATTATGCAAGACTAAAACAATTGATTAAAACAATGCATCCAAAAGTATTTATGAATTTACAAGAAAAGGGAAATACAAGAATACATTTCTAAATACTTTTATACAAAAAATAAATGAAAATACACCAAAAATACCTCCCTTAGGCCAGCCAATTGGAAGGACAAAAGGACCTTGAAACAATTTATTTTACTCAACATATCAAAATCAAATCCTCTTTATTTCAATTCATCCAAGATTTGCACTATTCTTCATCATTTCACCATCTTTTCAAGATCCAATTTTCCCTATAAATAGAGAACATTTCCATTCATTTTAATCACACCAAAATCCTTCTATTCTCTCTTCAAAAACCGGCCATAAGCCCCCCCCCCCCCAAAAACCTTCAATTTTTGCTGTTGTTGAAGTATTTCAAGTGTTCTTCATATTTTGAAGTGTTCTTGGTGCAAGTTTTGCAAGAGTTTCAACTTCTTCTCATTTGCATTCTTATAAAACATCAAAGTAAGTAAATACTAACTTATTTCATCTTATATTTATGTTTATATAAGTCTTGCATAATATATATAGTCACCAACAACAACAAGTTTCATAAAAACTCAAGTTTATAAATCACTAGTTTTGTTTTTAAGTTGTTTTCTTCAAATGTGTTTATAAATATATAAACACATTATGTAAGTGTAAATATTATGAAAACAAGTGATATGTATGTGTTTTATAACTTTTATACAAGTAGTCTTTGAATAAACAACAAGAATCACTAGTTATTTCAAGTTTATGAACTACGGAATTTCGGCAGAAAAGTTGCGTCGACTTTGAATAATTATAACTAATTCATAACTTAACAAAATGAGTTGATTCTTTTCTCAATAGATAGATCTATGTCTTAACTATAGATCTGGAAGTTTTCATAATTTATTTTGGAGTTTGGGACCTCTAGAAATTATTTGGGGACCTCCAGAAATTATTTAGTGTAATGTCCTAGAAAACCAAAGTCTAAAACATTGTGGAGCTTGGTCAAAAACAGCCTCAAAGTAGGCCGAAAAACCTCCTAAAAAGCTGGAAAATTATAAACTTGACGTTTTAAGCGGGTTTTACTTATAAACTTGTAATGTTGGGTGATTTAAGACATAAAACTCTATAAATATATATATTATCATATATTAGAGATATTAAGTCACTATTTCTTATATGTATTACACATGTGGATCCATCAGCCCTCAAATCATGAACCGTTAATTGCATTTATTTGCAAGCGTGAATATATTGTGGATAGATCTATTGGGAGTCATGTCCCCCATTCGGGTTAGTTCGGGTCGGCTAACAGCGAGTGCATATATATTTAACACACGGTATTACAGTCGGGGATACTGCACAGGGCAAACTCATTTAATTAAGCTTCGGTTGCATGATGATTTATGTAATACATACACGGAATTTATGATTTTATAAATTCAACTGATCTGATAATGTCCATACAACTGGTCTTTTCGCGTAAAACTATGAGCTCACCAACAATTTGTTGAGGCATATTAGCATGTATTTTCAGGTGTTTGAGACATGCACATTTATCGAAAGTATTCCAAGGCTTCCGTTCATTTTGGAGTCGCATCATTTTCAAACTCGGAGATTTACTTGCATCTTTCTGGATAAACTAAATTGTGTATTTAAATTTTAGTATTTTAAGAACTACTTACGATGTAGTTTGATTATGTAAATCAATATTTATAATTGAAGTTAAATCAATGTATTTTGAAAAACGTCCATATAGTGGTCGTTCGTTATGATTATGGTTACGCTTCCGCGACGTCACGCTTCATTACCAACCGGGGTAACGGGGTGTGACAGATTGGTATCAGAGCCATAGTTATAGTGAACTAGGTTGCATTTGTACCTAGACTATAACTATTACAAAAACTAAACTTTCTTCAAGAACTGTTAACATATATATGGACCCTGATGACAATAACATGTCGAACAATACGGTTATTATCCTCTTTGACTCAGAGGATGAATTCTCAGCGATGGAACAAGGAAGCCAAGGTGACACTGAGGTGTACTTTGGATCGGGAACCCACCCAGACCAAATCAATGATGATGTAATGGACCCGTCAAAGCACAAGGAGGGCAACTGTGGCCCTGCAACACAAATTGCTCCACCATCACCACCACATATTTTACCCTACACCCTATTCAGAAACCATCCCAATGGACCATTGAATAAATTCACCCCTAGGGAAAGGGTGTGACTTGCACAACGGGAGTCTATCCCGGTACCTGCCCATCAGCCAAGCCTGCCGCAGTAGTAACGAGGCAAACATAAGAAAGTGGGGATGGATGCCTCACACACTCCAAGAGTGGAGAAACGAGGAAGGGATCCAAGGCCAGTTTGAAGTCGGAACACCGTCTTCCTCTCAAGTGCCGACACTTACCCAGAAACCTACGTAACAAACGGTGTCTCTGTTAGTGGCAAGGGCCGCCAGACACGACCTCCAATTTCGGAAAAATCCACCAAGAGGTCGGTGAGATCTTTGCAATGATTAAGCAAGAGGCAATACAAACCACCAATAAACCTTGGGCCAACCAGAATACCCAGGCGATTCAAGAAGATGGAATCAACGAATTGTGACAGCTCCTAAAGCCCGCAGTGCAAAACTAACCCAATGACTTAACGCTCTGGAGTACGAGGAAACCCCGGAGGCATCTCATACTTAGTACCCTTTTATAGTATTTCTCTAGGATTTACTATATGATACATCTTAGGGTGTGTAAGGCTTAAGAATTTATCGGAAAATTCCAACCATATCATGTACAAAGATTAGGTTTCCAGCATTTTAATGAAAAACTAAATTTTATCTATAACTAGGAGCATGAGGATATGTAGTACGACAATCTGCCTAAGAAATTTCAAACCCATAGACTTATCCTCTTACCCCATTAGATACCACTTATGCATTTCTACTATTTGATACTGGTGCTGATAGGAGCTTTTATCCACTAAGTTCAGTAAGCAGATAAATTCCATTCTTATACCATTAAGTGTCACTTATGCTATTGAAGTTGATAAGACGCTTAAGACGAATAATATAAGTCGAGGATGCCCCTTAGAATTAGTAGGCCAACTCTTTGAAATAGACTTGATGCCCGTCAAACTGGGAAGTTTTGACGTGGTCATAGGCATGGATTGACTATCAAAAAAACATCGTGCGGAAATAGTGTGGAACAAGAAGACGGTTCATTTACCTTTAGCCAATAAGAAGGTCCTTACTGTCCAAGGCAAAACAAGAAATACCAAAGTAAGCGTCATCCCTAGCATTAGGGCCCTAAAGTGTTGACAGAGAGCGAGCCAAAGGAAAAGCGGCTCGAAAATATTCTTATTATTTATTGTTACCCCAAAGTTTTTCCGAACACATACCTGAACTTCCAACATCGAGACAAGTCAAATTCAAAAATCGGCCTAGTATCAGCAGCTGCACCAGTGGCTCGAGCACCAGGCCGATTAGCCCCATCAATATTGTAATAATCGTCCAACCAACCGTAGGAGCTCTTAGATAAAAGGTTTATCAAACTGAGTTCCTCACTTTGGGAAGCTCCAGCTTTGTTCGTAAAGAAGAATGATAGAACCTTCAGATTGTGCATCGATTACTGGAAGCTAAATAGGCTAATCATAGAGAACTGGTATCCACTCCCAAGGATCGATGACTTGTTTGACCAAACTCCAAGAATTAAGCTTCTACTTGAAGATCGACCTAAGGTCTGGTTATCATCAGGTTAGCGTTCACAAGAAAGATAGTCCAAAGACAGCCTTCAGATTCCGTTACGGTCATCATAAATTCCTATCAATGTCATTTGAATTAACCAGTGCCCCAACGGTATTCATGGACCTCATAAATCAGGTGTGCAAACCTTATCTAGACAAATTCGTGATTGTATTCATGAATGACATCTTAATCTACTCACAAAACAAGGAGGAGCTCGAGCATACACTTAAGGCTGATTCTAGAGTTGTTGAAGAAAGAACAACTATATGCCAAGCTTTCTAAGTTTGATTTTTGGCTAAGATAGGTAAGATTTCTCGGGCACGTGATCAATAGTAAAGGGATCCAAGTCGACCCCGCAAAGATCGAGGCTATCATGAATTGGTCAACCCTTAGAACCCCCATAGAGATACGACAGTTCTTAAGACTCGCCACTTATTATAGGCAATTATTAAAAATTTCTCAAGGATCACCTGAGCTCTAACAAAACTAACCCGAAAAGACATTAAGTATGATTGGGGCAAGGATCAAGAAACATCATATCAGTTATTAAAGCACAAACTATGCAGCGCGCTTATTTTATCCAAGATAAACAAGAAATTTTTAGATTACTGTGACGCTTCACACAATGGGTTGATATAGAAAGATAGGGTCATAGCTTATACTTATGAAAACTTAAGGTTCACTAGGTGAATGACACAACGCATGATCTAGATCTTGGAGGAGTAGCCTTTATCTTTAAGACTTTGAGACATTAGTTGTATGGTAACAAGTGTACTACAGTCACAGACCATAAGGGCCTCCAACACATCTTGAACCAGAAAGAGTCGGATATGAAGTAGTGCCATTGGATGAAGCTAATAAGTGATTGCAACTGTGAAAAATCGTTATCACCTTAGGAAAACTAATGTGGTTGCAGACGCTCAGAGCCGAAAGGAACGAGCTAAACCATTAAGAGTACAAGCCCTAGATATAACCATTCAACGAAACCTTCCTCCCGTAGTTCATGATGCACAAGTAGAAGTTGTTAAGGAGGAAAATATGAACAATGAAGCCCTGCACAGAATGGATAAATAGTTTGGGATAAGGGCTAAGAAAGAAAAAATGAATCAATATTTCATTAATGGAATCTGATTTCTCTGTCTGGTGGAATAAGAAAGCTGGCTATGGATGAAGGACAGAAATCAGGATATGTCGTTCACCATGGATTCGATAAAATGTATCATGACCTCAAGGAACTATACAGGTGGGCTAACATGAAGGATGACTTTGCCACATATGTCAACAAATTCCTATCATGATCCAAAGTTAAGTTAAAACATCAGAAACCATTTGGGTAATAGTCGACCGCCTAACAAGATCCGCGCATTCCTACCAGTCAAGGAGAACAACATGATGAATAAGCTACTCCAAACGTACCTCAACGAAGTCGTCTCCAGACACGGAGTGCCTATTTTAATCATTTCGGATACGGATAGCAGCTTTACATCTACATTTTTGGCAATCGATTACAGCAAGCTTTGGGTACAAACATGGACATGAGTACCACATATCACCCTCAGACCGATGGTCAGAATGAAAGGATGATTCAAACCCTAGAACTTATGTTAAGAGCCTATGTAATGGATTTTGGGAAGTGTTGGGATACTCAATTGCCTTAGTGGAATTATCGTACAATACTAGCTATCACTTGAGCATTAAAGCTGCTCTGTTTGAGGCACTGTACGGACAAAAATGTCGATCGCCCCTTGGCTGGGCCAAAGTCAGGGATAGTCAAGTCATTGGCCCAGAAATCATACTTGAGACCACCAAAAAGATAGTACGACTAAAAGTTGTCCACGATCGTCAGAAAAGCTATGTAGACGTAAGGAGAAAATCCCTTGAGTTCCAATTAGGAGAAAGGGTACTGATGAAAGTCTCGCCATGGAAGGGCGTGGTATCATTTGGGAAACAAAGGAAACTGAATCCTCGTTACATTGGACAATTCAAAGTCTTAAAGAGAATTGGACTAGTAGCTTATCGTTTAGAGCTACCACCAGAGCTTAGCAGCGTGCGCAATATCTTCCACGTATCGAATCTGAAGAAGTGTTTGTTATATAAGACTGATAAACTTTGCTTCATCAAAGAGCCGGTAGAAATCATGGACCGTAAGGTCAAAGGATTGAAGCACAGTCGTATACCTATCCTGAAGGTAAGATGGAATTCTAGACATGGACCAGAATTCACTTAGGCATGCAAAGACCAGTTTAAGCAAAGATACCCTCACCTTTTCTTAAGTAACAAGACCCCTGAGGAAACAAGAAAAAAATTTCGAGACGAAATTCCCTTAACAAGGGGAGACTGTAACATCCGGCACTAAACCAGGTTAGCAACTATGACTTAATCAGTATTTACTAGCCATTTATAACCTAATCATTGATGATTAGCAATTAATCAAAGTGATTAAAAAGGTTCATGAAGAAATTCAACTCAATTAGAATCAAATTCATCGGTGCGATGAATCGGTAAATCACTTAATCCGATCGATTTACAATATGATGGATTAATGGAACTAAGTACATAATTAAATTATGATTAGTGAGATTAATCATACACTAATACAATTACTTAACATTAATTATGCAAGACTAAAACAATTGATTAAAACAATGCATCCAAAAGTATTTATGAATTTACAAGAAAAGGGAATACAAGAATACATTTCTAAATACTTTTATACAAAAAATAAATGAAAATACACCAAAAATACCTCCCTTAGGCCAGCCAATAGGAAGGACAAAAGGACCTTGAAATAATTTATTTTACTCAACATATCAAAATCAAATCCTGTTTATTTCAATTCATCCAAGATTTGCACTATTCTTCATCATTTCACCATCTTTTCAAGATCCAATTTTCCCTATAAATAGAGAACATTTCCATTTTAATCACACCAAAACCCTTCTATTCTCTCTTCAAAAACCGGCCATAAGCCCTCCCAAAGCCAAAAACCTTCAATTTTTGGTGTTCTTGAAGTATTTCAAGTGTTCTTCATATTTTGAAGTGTTCTTGGTGCAACTTTTGCAAGAGTTTCAACTACTTCTCATTTGCATTCTTATAAAAAATCAAACTAAGTAAATACTAACTTATTTCATCTTATATTTATGTTTATATGAGTCTTGCATAATATATATAGTCACCAACAACAACAAGTTTCATAAGAACTTAAGTTTATAAATCACTAGTTTTGTTTTTAAGTTGTTTTCTCAAATGTGTTTATAAATATATAAACACATTATGTAAGTGTAAATATTATGAAAACAAGTGATATATATGTGTTTTATAAGTTTTATACAAGTAGTCTTTGAATAAACAACAAGATGCACTAGTTATTTCAAGTTTATGAACTACGGAATTTCGGCAGAAAAGTTGCGTCGACTTTGAAAAATTATAACTAATCATAACTTAACAAAATGAGTTGATTCTTATCTCAAAAGATAGATCTATGTCTTAACTATAGATCTAGAAGTTTTCATAATTTATTTTGGAGTTTAGGACCTCCAGAACTTCTTTGGGAAACCGAAAGTTTGACAGCTCAAAAATGGCCAACATAGGGTTTTCAACGAGCTTTTTCACCAACCTAAACATATCGAAAAATGGCCATTCTTGATTCTAAAACTCCTTTGTATATAGTAGTTTAGTGTCCTAGAAAACCAAAGTCTAAAACATTGTGGAGCTTGGTCAAAAACAGCCTCAAAGTAGGCCGAAAAACCTCCGAAAAAGCTGGAAAATTATAAACTTGACGTTTTAAGCGGGTTTTATTTATAAACTTGTAATGTTGGGTGATTTAAGACATAAAACTCTATAAATATATATATTATCATATATTAGAGATATTAAGTCACTATTATCATTTAGGACTCGATTAATCTCGCTCAGTGCATCATCCATCCATTTACGCTAAAAAGCATTTTACGCTCGTTTTTACCATCACAAGCTCGGTGAGTCTACATAGCCCCTATTTTCACTATCTATTGGTGTGGAAATACATGCACTATTTTTATATGGACATCAAAACTGTTTATTTATTATATGTATTACACATGTGGATCCATCAGCCCTCAAATCATGAACCGTTAATTGCATTTATTTGCAAGCGCGAATATAATGTGGATAGATCTATTGGGAGTCATGTCCCCCATTCGGGTTAGTTCGGGTCGGCTAACAGCGAGTGCATATATAGTTAACACACAGTATTACAGTCGAGGATACTGCACAAGGCAAACTCATTTAATTAAGCTTCGGTTGCATGATTATTTATGTAATACATACACGGAATTTATGATTTTATAAATTCAACAGATCTGATAATGTCCATACAACTGGTCTTTTCGCGTAAACCTATGAGCTCACAAACAATTTGTTGACGTATTTTACCATGTATTTTCAGGTGTTTTAGACATGCACATTTACCGGAAGTATTCCAAGGCTTCCGTTCATTTTGGAGTTGCATCATTTTCAAACTAGGAGATTTACTTGCATCTTTCTGGATAAACTAAATTGTGTATTTAAATTTTAGTATTTTAAGAACTACTTACGATGTATTTTGATTATATAAAACAATATTTATAATTGAAGTTAAATCAATGTATTTTGAAAAACGTCCATATAGTGGTCGTTCGTTATGATTACGGTTACGCTTCCGCGACGTCACGCTTCATTACCAACAGGGGTAACGGGGTGTGACAGATTGGTATCAGAGCCATAGTTATAGTGAACTAGGTTGCATTAGTACCTAGACTATAACTGTTACAAAAACTAAACTTTCTTCAAGAACTGTGAACATATATATGGACCCTGATGACAATAACATGTCGAACAATACGGTTATTATCCTCTTTGACTTAGAGGATGAATTCTCACAGATGGAACAAGGAAGCCAAGGTGACACTGAGGTGTACTTTGGATCGGGAACCCACCCAGACCAAATCAATGACGATGTAATGGACCCGTCAAAGCACAAGGAGGGCAATTGTGGCCCTGCAACACAAATTGCTCCACCATCACCACCACATATTTCACCCTAGACCCTAATCAGAAACCATCCCAATGGACCATTGAAGAAATTCACCCCTAGGGAAAGGGTGTGACTTGCACAACGGGAGTCTATCCCGGTACCTCCCCATCAGCCAAGCCTGCCGCAGTAGTAACGAGGCAAACATAAGAAAGTGGGGATGTATGCCTCACACACTCCAAGAGTGGAGAAACGAGGAAGGGATCCAAGGACAGTTTGATGTCGGAACACCATCTTCCTCTCAAGTGCCGACACTTACCCAGAAATCTACGTAACAAACGGTGTCTCTGTTGGTGGCAAGGGCCGCCAGACACGACCTCCAATTTCGACAAAATCCACCAAGAGGTCGGTGAGATCTTTGCAATGATTAAGCAGGAGGCAATACAAACCACCAATAAACCTTGGGCCAACCAGAATACCCAGACGATTCAAGAAGATGGAATCAATGAATTGTGACAGCGCCTAAAGCCCGCAGTGCAGAACTAACCCAACGACTTAACTCTCTGGAGTACGAGGAAACCCCGGAGGCATCTCATACTTAGTACCCTTTTATAGTATTTCTCTAGGATTTACAATATGTTACATCTTAGGGTGTGTAAGGCTTAAGAATTTATCAGAAAATTCCAACCATATCATGTACAAAGATTAGGTTTCTAGCATTTTAATGAAAAACTAAGTTTTATCTATAACCAGGAGCATGAGGATATGTAGTACGACAATCTGCCTAAGAAATTTTAAACTCATAGACTTATCCTCTTACCCCATTAGATACCACTTATGCATTTCTACTATTTGATACTGGTGCTGATAGGAGTTTTTATCCACTAAGTTCAGTAAACAGATAAATTCCATTCTTACACCATTAAGTGTCACTTATGCTATTGAAGTTGATGACAGTAAGACGCTTAAGACGAATAATATAAGTCGAGGATGCTCCTTAGAATTAGTAGGCCAACTCTTTGAAATAGACTTGATGCCCGTCAAACTGGGAAGTTTTGACGGGGTCATAGGCATGGATTGACTATCAAAAAAACATCGTGCGGAAATAGTGTGCAACAAGAAGACGGTTCATTTACCTTTAGCCAATAAGAAGGTCCTTACTGTCCAAGGCAAAACAAGAAATACCAAAGTAAGCATCATCCCTAGCATTAGGGCCCTAAAGTGTTGTCAGAGAGGGAGCCAAAGGAAAAGCGGCTCGAAAATATTCTTATTATTCATTGTTACCCCAAAGTTTTTCTAGAACATATACCTGAACTCCCAACATCGAGACAAGTCAAATTCAAAAATGGGCCAAGTATCAGCAGCTGCTCCAGTGGCTCGAGCACCAGGCTGATTAGCCCCGTCAATATTGTAAGAATCGTCCAACCAACCGAAGGAGCTGTTAGATAAAAGGTTTATCAAACCGAGTTCCTCGCTTTGGGAAGCTCCAGCTTTGTTCGTAAAGAAGAATGATAGAACCTTCAGATTGTGCATCGATTACTGGAAGCTAAATAGGCTAATCATAGAGAACTGGTATCCACTCCCAAGGATCGATGACTTGTTTGACCAAACTCCAAGAATTAAGCTTCTATTTGAAGATCGACCTAAGGTCTGGTTATCATCAGGTTAGCGTTCACAAGAATGATAGTCCAAAGACAGCCTTCAGATTCCGTTACAGTCATCATAAATTCCTATTAATGTCATTTGAATTAACCAGTGCCCCAACGGTATTCATGGACCTCATAAATCAGGTGTGCAAACCTTATCTAGACAAACTCGTGATTGTATTCATGAATGACATCTTAATCTACTCAAAAAACAAGGAGGAGCTCGAGCATACACTTAAGACTGATTCTAGAGTTGTTGAAGAAAGAACAACTATATGCCAAGCTTTCTAAGTTTGACTTTTGGCTAAGATAGCTAAGATTTCTCGGGCACGTGATCAATAGTAAAGGGATCCAAGTCGACCCCGCAAAGATCGAGGCTATCATGAATTGGTCAACCCTTAGAACCCCCATAGAGATACGACAGTTCTTAAGACTCGCCACTTATTATAGGCAATTATTAAAAATTTCTCAGTGATCACCGGAGCTCTAACAAAACTAACCTGAAAAGACATTAAGTATGATTGGGGCAAGGATCAAGAAACATCATATCAGTTATTAAAGCACAAACTATGCAGCGCGCTTATTTTATCCAAGAGAAGCAAGAAATTTGTAGATTACTGTGACGCTTCACACAATCGGTTGATAGAGAAAGATAGGGTCATAGCTTATACTTATGAAAACTTAAGGTTCACTAGGTGAATGACACAACGCATGATCTGGATCTTGGAGCAGTAGTCTTTATCTTTAAGACTTGGAGACATTAGTTGTATGGTAACAAGTGTACTACAGTCACAGACCATAAAGGCCTCCAACAAATCTTGAACCAGAAAGAGTCGGATATGAAGTAGTGCCATTGGATGAAGATAATAAGTGATTGAAACTGTGAAAAATCGTTATCACCTGAGGAAAACTAATGTGGTTTCAGACGCTCAGAGCCGAAAGGAACGAGCTAAGCCATTAAGAGTACAAGCCCTAGTTATAACCATTCAACCAAACCTTCCTCCCTTAGTTCATGATGCACAAGTAGAAGTTGTTAAGGAGGAAAATATGAACAATGAAGCCCTGCACAGAATGGATAAATAGTTTGGGATAAGGGCTAACAAAGAAAAAAAATCAATATTTCATTAATGGAATCTGATTTCTCTGTCTGTTGGAATAAGAAAGCTGGCTATGGATGAAGGACACAAATCAGGATATGTCGTTCACCCTGGATTCGATAAAATGTATCATGACCTCAAGGAACTATACAGGTGGGCTAACATGAAGGATGAATTTGCCACATATGTCAACAAATTCCTATCATGCTCCAAAGTTAAGATAAAACATCAGAAACCATTTGGGTAATAGTCGACCGCCTAACAAGATCCGCGCATTCCTACCAGTCAAGGAGAACAACAGGATGAATAAGCTACTCCAAACGTACCTCAAGGAAGTCGTCTCTAGACACGGAGTGCCTATTTCAATCATTTCGGATACAGATAGCAGCTTTACATCTAGATTTTTGGCAATCGATTACAGCAAGCTTTGGGTACAAACTTGGACATGAGTACCACATATCACCCTCAGACCGATGGTCAGAATGAAAGGACGATTCAAACCCTAGAACTTATGTTAAGAGCCTATGTAATGGATTTTGGGAAGTGTTGGGATACACAATTGCCTTAGTGGAATTATCGTACAATAATAGCTATCACTTGAGCATTAAAGCTGCTCTGTCTGAGGCACTGTAAGGACAAAAATGTCGATCGCCCCTTGGCTGGGCCAAAGTCAGGGATAGTCAAGTCATTGGCCCAGAAATCATACTTGCGACCACCAAAAAGATAGTACGACTAAAAGTTGTCCACGATCGTCAGAAAAGCTATGTAGACGTAAGGAGAAAATCCCTTGAGTTCCAATTAGGAGAAAGGGTACTGATGAAAGTCTCGCCATGGAAGGGCGTGGTACGATGTCAGGATCTGAACTTAACTACCTAAGATTAACTGATTTGAATTGATCAGAGTGTAAACCAATAATCTTGTATTAAATCAAAGTCTAATTAGGAAGTTTGCGGAATAACACTTAATTATTTTGATAAAAGCTTTCAGAATCAATAACAAATAAACAGAAGCAATAATCAAAACTGCTTGTATTGCTGAATCAGAATGATTACAATCACCTCTAATCTGTTTGATTAGACGAACACAAAGTGTTCTTAGGGTTTTACAACATTAGAGGCTTATGAAAACTTAAACAAAAAGCAATTACAGACTTGAAAAGGCAGAAACTTCTCTTATACAATAGAAAAACCTATTCTATGTATTTATAATGCTTTCTGATTTGTTTCCTTGAAGGACTCTGACTTCTTTGATAGTAGATATACTGGAATCTTCGTGTAGATATCTTTTCCTGAATATCAGCATTTTCTGTTTATGAAACCGTTGAGCAGCTTGAATCTCTTAGCAGCTTGAGCATGGCAGCTTGAGTGAAATTACTCTGGCAGCATGAACTTTTACACTAGCAGCTTGAGATTCTTCAACTAACAGCATGAACTTTGTACTTACATAGAAAAACTACTAACAGTCTGAGAAGTTTAACTAACAGTTTGAACTTACTTAGAATATTTCCCAACAATCTCCCCCTAACTTAAATTCTTTACACAAGACTTTAAGTTCTATACAAATAAGGAAATAAAATAAGTAAACTGTTATTTACAAACCAAGGCTTTCAAAAACTTACAACTGTGCAAGTTTCTGATTGACAGCCTTCAAAAATTCTCTCTTCAAATCTTCTTTATCACAGTATATTCTTACTGATCTCATTTGAAGAAGCATATCCTTTGGAAGATCAAAGAATTCAAAGTTTAAGAATATGCAGGATCCATTTTGCAAACCTGATTCAGTAAGTCTTTGATTTGACAAACAGATCAACTTGTACAACTTTCATCTCCTTGGCATCTTCTATATCCTTTGTTATTGACTCTGGATCAAAAATGCTCTGTAGATCTTTAATAGCTTGCTTTACTTATGGGAGGGAAGATCTGACTTGAGTAGCAGTCCCAACTTGATACATCCTTGTAAGCTCATCTCTTGTCATCCCTTAAGCCATATGCATTATGCTTTTACACTCTTCCTCAGGACCAGTTTCTCTTCTTACTACAAAATGATATCTTAAGTCAATGTTATCCATTGGCTTAGCATACCAGTAAGTAATAAGAGGTTTTGAGAAATCATGCTGGTCAAGGGTCTTCTCTATCTCCATTACTTGTTGCAGCTGATGCTCAAAAAGCACCTTTTTGACCTGATCAAACTTTGCTTGTGAGATTGGCTCTGATTGAAGAATAGGGGAAACAGCTTGAACTGAAGGAGCAGGATCACTGGCAGCAGCTTGAATTGAAACTTTTGATCTTTGGACTTCTTGGGAGACTTTGGCTACCTTACGTTTTTCCATTTCCTTGTCATGGATATCTTGTAGCCTTTCTGTGCTCATGGACTGAGCCATCTTCTTTGGGATACCAGCAGCAAAGGCAAAATTTATCAGAAATCTTCTATGCTCAGCCTTTGAGTGCCCTGTTGGCATCTTCCTTTTTCTTTCACTTTGCTTGACCACAAACCCTCTTAGGTAGTCTCCTAAGGTTTCATCATCTTGCAATGGGGCATGGGTTTGCTGTTCAAAAGCTTCATCTTGTTCTTCTGCTAACTTTCTGGCAATCTCAGCATCAAAGGCAATCTGGGCTTCTTTAGTTGAAAATTTGTGCTTTGGAGACTCTATAAGAATGCCCTTGCCCTTATCTTTTGTAGCAGAAGTTGTAGCTTGGACTGAACTGATGGAAGCTTGAATACCTTCTCTTATAACAACTCCAGTTGCTTTTGAAAAAGCAGCTTGAGTTTCTAGGCTAACAGCTTGAGAAGCTGTTGGGACTGTTAGCCTAGATTCTTGAACTGTTGGAGCTGCTTGGACTGATTCTATTGGAGCTGCTTGGACTGCTTTAAAGATCTCCTGATTCTCCCCCTTTTTGGAAGCATTGGTTTGGTCAGGAGGACCTACAACCTTTGCCACTTGGGTTTGAATCATACGCTCTAATTGAATGATCTTATTCCCACAGAGGGTAAACCCTTTATGTAGATAATCCATTCTTTGATTTTGAGCCGCTTCTGCCTGCCTGAGTGCAATTATTTGTGCCCACTGTGCAGCAATGATGGACTGATGATATTCCAACATTGCTACAACAGGTTGCAGCTTAGGATCCGTTAATAACATGAGTTGCAGACTAGCCTCAAGATCAGCAAACGTATGTGGTGCTTGTGATCTATCACTGGCATGAATACCAGAAGTAGAAACCTCTGGGCCCCTCTGTTCTTGGTACTGGGGACTTCCAGCTGGTGCTTGCACACTTGCTGTTGCCATGGGTGTGGTCTTAGAGATGTTGGCCCTGTCCTGTGCCTCTTGTGCAGAAGCAACAGTAGTGCCAGCCACAGAACCCATATGGACAATCTCTGATGAGATGTCCACCTCCTGAATGAGGTTGGGAGTGACCTCAATTGGTTCCCTTTGGATATTCTGTGCAGAAGTGTCCTCCTGCACAGGGTTATTTGGCTCTTGTATGAGGGCTGAGGAGGAAGGAGCTCCTGGACCTCTTTTCCTTTTATATAGTAGTAGTGGGGATGAGGGCTTAACAAAAGGAACTGAAGGAATTTGTGTATCATGAGGAGTGGGATGGTGTCCTGGGGGTGAAGCAGTAGTGTTAGGCTGAGCCTGCTCAGGACCCTCTCCTCTGTTTCTTGGAATGATGCCCATCATTGTAGAAGGCAATGGGACATCTACACTCAAAAAATTGGCACTTGGCTTTAAAAGCCTTTTAATAGAAGATAGTGAGTGCCTATGGGAAACATGTATCCTCTTATGAATATTAAAATTTGTGCAAGTTTTTGCAATTATTTCTGCTAAAAATCTAGGATACATCAAAAATTTCCCATTCTTTAGGGAATGATGCCTTAACATCCCCTGGAAAATCATATTTGAAAAATTGAACTGTTGGCCTGTTGAAAAGCACACCAAGGCAGTGGCAATGTTTGATGAAAATTAGGACCAACCAGTTCTTTTCGGGCTAATACACTGCTGAAGAATGTGCACAAGATATTTCCATTTAGGAGAAAAGTGTGCCTTAAAGAAAGTAAAAGAATCAGCAAGAAGCTTATATCCAATATTATAAAGACCAGTATGTAACTCATTAAGGGATAGGTCTGTTATACCTGAGGCATCTTGAAGATGCAGATGTTGTCGAATCGAATCCTCAGTCACTGTGATGATAGTTCCATCGATTTTGGATATCAGAGAAGAGACTCCATTGATGGTTTTTACAGAAGCACGGTTCCAGAACTGCTCAATATGTGAGATGTATATGGTGGGATTAATATTGAGGGCAAGATGGATATGAGAACTTTGAAGGAATTCCATCATGTCATGGAACGGTTCAAGATCAGCATGTTTGAGTGAGTAGGGTAAACAGTTGTGTTCTTTAATAAACTCCATGGATGAACGAAGGATTTAGGGTTTCAGTGATGTGCGTGGGAATTGTTTCGGAGAATCAAGAAGGGTTCAAGAAGATATTTTGCAACTGGTAGTTATAATAGAACGAAACTGGAACCTTTAAAGGTTTTGAAAATATCTAAACCCGCGCACACACTTATGGAAATGACCATATTACCCAGCACACTTTGACAGATCAAGTGAAACAACTAACAGTTCGAGAAAATGAACTAGCAGCTTGAGAAAATACTCAAGCTGTTAGTTGAAAATTAGGCGACTGTTTAATGAAACAGTGACTCCCCCTTAATCAAGCATATGTACAAAGAAAAACAAATTAATCCATATTAACCATACCAATATTTGATACTAGGAAGGTGAATCTTCCTACATCAAATGGTTTTGTAAATAGATCAGCTAACTGATCATCAGTGTGAATTTTGGTAACTTGGATTAATTTCTTTTCATTGCAATCCCTTATAAAATGAAATCTAATTTCTATATGCTTGGTTTTGGGAAATTTCACTGGATTTTGTACAATGCTAATTGCACTTGAATTGTCAATATTAATGGGAGTGGATTGGAAGTTCATACCATAGTCTCTCAGTTGATTTTGAATCCACATCACTTGGGAGCAGCAACTTGCAGCTGCTACATATTCTGCTTCAGTAGATGATGTGGAGACAGTTGTTTGCTTTTTGCACTGCCAAGAGACCAATCTTGTTCCCAAGTATTGACATCCACCAGTTGTGGATTTTCTGTCAATATTGCATCCTCCATAATCACTGTCAGAATAGGCTGTTAGTTCAAGAGGAGAGTCTTTAGGATACCAGAGGCCTAAATGTGGTTGGCCTTTGAGATATCTAAAGATCCTCTTAACAGCAACCAAATGAGAATCATTTGGAGAGCATTGAAACCTAGCACACACACAGACAGCAAACATAATATCAGGTCTAGAAGATGTTAGATACATAAGAGACCCTATAAGAGATCTGTATAAATGAATGTCCACATCTATGCCATCTTTGTCTGTATGGAGCTGTTTGTGTGGATCCATTGGAGTACTTGCAACTTTGGTGTCTTGATACCCAAACATTTCCAGTTTGTCTTTAACATACTTTGATTGACTGATGAAGAGACCAGTGGGCTTCTGCTTGACTTGCAACCCTAGAAAGAAAGTGAGTTCTCCCATTGAACTCATTTGAAACTTTTTGTGCATTAATGCCTCAAACTCTATGCACAGACAATCATTTGTTGAGCCAAAGATGATCTCATCAACATATATTTGTACAAGCAGAATCTCAGCTTTGATGGACTTTGTGAAAAGTGTTTTGTCCAGAGTGCCTCTCTTGAACCCATTCTGTAGAAGGTATGATGACAGAGTGTCATACCATGCTCTGGGGGCTTGATGGAGTCCAATGAGAGCCTTGTCTAGCTTGTAGACTCTGTCTGGATACTTGTAGTCCTCAAAACCAGGAGGCTGACACACATAGACCTCCTCTTCAATTGTGCCCTATAGAAAAGCAGACTTCACATCCATTTGATACAATTTAAAACCTTTGAAGCGTGCATAAGTGTAGGTCCCGAGAGGTTCCCAAAGTATATAGCTTTAAGCTGTAGAGGGGGGGGGGGGGGTGAATACAACTATTTAAAAACTACACACTATTTTCTCAATGTTTGTTTGTATTATCAACAAGTTGTTAATTTACAACAAGCTTGAATGCGGAAAGGTTCAAGCTGAGATGACAGATACAACAGTATGTTCACTAGTCTAAGACAGACTCAAACTAGTTAACAATGAATACACTCACTAAGAAGCACTCACTGTGTTTACAAGACTCAGAGGGACAGCTTATGTAGAACAGCTTAGACACAAAGAAACTGTATTACACAAGCAGGCTTGCATGCATGAAAAACACACTTGCACGTTCACTCTTGGCTTCAGCACTTAGCCTTTTTTTGTCTTATTCTTTCTGACCTTAGAAGCTTCCTTTTATACCCACTTAGAGGATCTAAGTGTAGCTTCTTCATTGGACAAAATGAAAAAGGAGAAGTCTTGTTGAAAAGACAACATAACCTTTTCTGCACTTTTCTGAAAAGCAGACTTGTCTTCTTGTGTGCAGAACTTTTGTCTTTTCACTTTGTCTACTGTTGCATTGCCTTTAACTCAATAAGGAATGTCAACTTTGCGTCTTTCTTCCTTGTAAAGGCCTATTTTGATATAAGAAAAAGGTCTGTCACCCTTTTTCAAATAACCTTTTGTCTTCATGTAACAGAACAGCTTGGGCAGGCTGAGCAGTTCTGATTTCCACTTTGTCTTCGACTTTGTAAACTGATCCTGTAGCCAAAAACAATACATGAGGACTTGGAAACACATTCCATAAAGTGTTTAGCCTGTTCACAAAGAACAGGTTCTGTTCACAAAGAACAGAACACTTGTAAACTGCCCAAGCTGCTCATCAGTGTAGAGCAGCGTAGACAGTTTATGTCCAGCCTGTTCAGCAGACTGAACAGCTTGAGCAAAACTGTCTTTATTGCAACACATGCAACTCATAGAACAACTTTAGGCTGATATTGCAAATTATTTTCAGGTTTCAATAAGGCATATAACAGGCCTTAAATTCAATCTTCAGAAGCATCAACAGGTTTGATTGATAATCTCCCCCTCAGATGCAGAGCAGGTTTGACTGAGGCCTTTTTATGCCTAACTATAAGCCAAAAACAGTTTGATGGCTTCAATTCTTGCCACTGGAGCAAATACATCATCATAATCTATGCCTTCCTCTTAAGTGTACCCTTGTGCTAATAGTCTTGCTTTGTTCTTGATGACTATCCCTCTCTCATCCTTTTTGTTTCTGAACACCCATCTTGTACCAATGGCTCTCTTTCCTTTAGGAAGATCAACAAGTGTCCATACATTCTGAATCTTGAATTGTAGCAGCTCTTCCTGCATTGCCTCAATCCATGATGAATCTTTCAATGCTTCTGATGCCTTTTTAGGTTCTAGCTGAGACATGAAACAGGCATGTTCAAAAGCAGCTAGACTGAATTCAGGAACTGCTTGTTCAGCAGCAGCAGTCTCATTTTGAACCATTTTCCTTGTTTGCCCAGGTGTACGTGGATCACCCATTATTTGATTGATAGGATGATACTTGTGAACTCTGAGTGTAGGCTCTCTTTCTGTCTGAAAAGAAGATCAAAGGTTTGTATCATCTCCATCAGGACCAGTGGATGGTTCTGCTTCTGGAACAGCTTGACTTGACTCTGGAACATTTTTCTTTGTGTTAGAGCTGTTCTCTCAGGACTTGGGAATTGCACTTCAGTGTCTGGATTTGAATCATGTGGAGCATTCAAAACCCCTGGAGGGTCACAAGACAGAAGTGGTATAATTGTATACTCATCCCAACTGTTTGATTCTGCAGCAGTTTGAAACTTTGTGCCAACAGCTGGATCATTTGTGCTACCAGCATGAGAGTTTGCATTGACAGCATGAGAATTTGCATTGACAGCTTCAATCCTGTTTGCATCAGCTTCTGCAGTATACTCAACAAAGCACAGAGAATTTGTTAGTGAATCTAAATCAAACAACCAATCAGGACCAGTGCCTTTGACATTAGCAGTATTTTCATTAAATTCAACATTTGCACTTTCTTCAATGGTTTTAGACAAACTGTTATATACTCTATAGGCTTTGCTTTGATATGAGTATCCTACAAAGAAACCTTCTTCAGCCTTACTTTCAAACTTCCCTAAGTGAGTCTTAGTGTGAAGAATGGTGCATGGACAGCCAAATGACTTGAAAAAGGCTATTAAGGGTATTCTATTATGGAATAACTCATATGGAGTTTTCCCTTGTGATTGAACAATCTGAACCCTATTTAGAACATAACAGGCTGTGTTGACTGCTTCTGCCCAGAAGGTCATTGGCAGTTTTGAATCAGCTAGCATGGTTCTAGCAGCCTCAATCAATGTTCTGTTCTTTCTTTCAGCTACACCATTTTGCTATGGTGTTCTTGGTGCACTATATTCCCTAGCAATACCTTTGGACTCACAAAAGCTGTTTAGAATGAGATTTTTAAACTCAGTTCCATTATCTGATTGTAACAACTGGCCTAAAAATAAGGTATGAAACTCAAAAATTAAACTAATATAAAACTCGAATAATGAAGTAATAAACTCGAATGAAATTATATGAATCTCGAATCATATAATCAATAAACTCGAATGATGTTGTATGAATCTCGATGAAAGAAGTAATAAACTCGAATAATGATATAATGAAACTCGATTAGTAAAGATCTAGACTCGAATAACACTTTGATGAAACTCGAATAAAGAAACAATTTTCTCGGATGATGCAGTATAAAACTCGAACAATGAAGATACAAATCTCGATTTCTAAGGGATGAAACTCGAATAAAGAAACATAAATCTCGAATAAAACTACATAAAACTGGAACAGTTAAACAAAGAAACTCGATTAAAGAAGCAAGAAACTCGGGCGATGTTGTATAAAACTCGACTAAAGCTATATGAAACTCGAATGACAAGGGCATAAAACTCGATCAAAGTGTGATAAAACTCGGGTATAATGATATAAAACTCGATTGACACTGCAACAAACTCGATTCACACTTGAATCGAGTTTAACATTCCAGAAAATTTTTCTAAGTATGTATATATATATATATATATATATATATATATATATATATATATATATATATATATATATATATATATCAGAAATTATTACTATCACCTTTTCGTGCATGCTTTTGTACTTTTATTGATATAAAAATTTGAAAACCCATAATACTTATCACTCTAAAAAGTAAGTTGTCCTTTAAAGGACAAGTAGCTTGTACTTTTGTATTATTTTAATATTAAACTCCATGCAACATACAATCATGAAATCGGCCACACTTATTTGTCCAACACTCAACCGAAAACACCTTTTCTTTTCATCATTTCACTAAATTTTAATTAGTTTATCATTATTTTTAATAACCCTTTTTCTTCTATAAATAGAAGACAAACCCATTTCACAAAAACACACCAACTCACAAACTCTCTCAAAGCAAATCGGCCAAAATTCAAGCATTCCTCAACTTTTGTAAGTTTTTCTTATTTACTTTATTTCCCACCTTAAAAATTTATAAAACATGAAAAATTAAAATATAATACTTTTTATTTACAACTCGGTTTTCATAATACTCGTGAAATTTTCCATGCAAAATATATGAATACCCTTTCATAATGATGCACATGCTCGTATATATATGTATGAATTTTCGTATATATATAAATACATATGTACATACGTATGCATGCATGCATTAAAATGTCCTTGGAAATAAACTACTTAAAATCATTTTTGAAAATCGGAATTAATACAGTAAATTATATTTTTAAATAAATTACTTGAACATAACTGCAAAATCATTATCAACATTATTTATACATCACCCCCAAGTACATAAAATATTCAAACACGTATTATGATGATATTGACCCGAACTCGTAAAAATATTAGGACGAGTCTCAACTATACAATCAAGTGTTCAACTCAGATCCAAAAATATCATCAAAAATCAACAAGGTGAGTCTTCATAGTCCCATTTTTTCCATTATTATGTTTTGGGATGAAATACATGCTTCGTTTTTATATGGACACAAAAACTTCTCGATTCTATTATGTATTACATATGTGATTTCCGCCCTTATATCATGAAATCGTTAGTTGCATTTGTTTGCAAGCGCGAATATATTGTGGATAGATCTATTGGGAGTCATGTCCCCCACTCGGGTTAGTGGTTTAGCTAACGGCGGGGGCATATATATTCAACTCACGGTATTACGTATGGGAATACTGCTCGGGGCAAACTCATTCTAATTAAGTTTCGGTGACATGATGGTTTATGTAATACATCTCATGGAATTTATGATTTTATAGATTCAACTCATCTGATATGTCCATACAACTGGTCTTTTCGCGTAAACCTATGAACTCACCAACAATTTTTGCTGACGTATTTTAGTATGTATTTTCAGGTAATTAAGGCAAGTGTGCCTTCGGATACACTAACTTTCAAGCTTCCGCATTTCATGGAGTCGCATGCATATTTCGAAATTAACGGAGATTTGACTGCATTATTTTTGGACGCATTAATTATGTATTAGAATCTCTGTATTACGCGAACTTCATTTCTTTCATTTTGTAAAACGTTATTACATTCTTAAATTTTAATGATGTATTATTTCGAAAACGTCCATATAGTGGTCGTTCATTATAATTATGATTACGCTTCCGCACTCGTCACGTCTCGCTGCCAACCAAGGTGGCAGGGTGTGACAGATTGGTATCAGAGCCATAGTTATAGTGAACTAGGTTGCATTAGTACCCTAGACTATAACTGCACATAAGAATTTCTGATTTTAAGAATGTTTTTGTAACTAACTAAAAGAGTACAAATGAACCTTGTTAGCAGAAACCATGAACCATCCAGAAATTATCATTCTATCTGACTCAGAGGAGGGATACACTCCCGCAAGTCCCACGGCCATGGAAGTCTTTCCAGATGAAGAAACCTCGGAGGAGGAGGACCCCTCGGAAGATCCGATGGAGGAATCCGAAGAAGAGCCGATGGGGGAAGAGGATCCCTCACCACCGACGGTCCCCGCTCGCGTCCCATATCACCCGGCCGAACCATCATATAAGCCGTATAGACCTTATCCTAACGGCCCAAAGATGTTGTACACACCCCGGAAATGGGTAAACATACCAAGAAGGGAGACTATTCCTGTTCCGACTCCCCAGCCCAATCCCCCGACACCACACCGACGGGTAGACGCCCGGCGATGGACCTGGATACCGGAGACCCTCCGCGAATGGAGGCAGATGGAGGGAGTTCCTCCAAACTTCGAGATCGGAGGACCATCCTCCGCACCTGTCTCATCGCTCACCCAAGAGCCTGTCGATCAGACCATACCACTTTTGATCGCAAGGTCTACCAGACATGACCACCAGATTCGGTCACTTAACCTGGATATCGGGGAGATGACCGCTCGTTTAGAGCGGGAGGAGTTGCAAAACTCCAACATATATTGGGCCAATCAGCACGCCCTTGCTATACAGCAGGACGGACTGAATGAGCTCCGGCAGCAACTAGCCGAGAGCCAAGCCCGGATCGAAGAGCTGACGCAGCGCCTCCACTCAATGGAAAAGGGAGAGACCCCTGATCACTCCCACACCTAGTACTTTTCCATTTCCTTTGTATTGGTAGGAAAAATATCGTGTAATAGCGTAGGATAAAATTTTCGGGTAATAACCCGCCCCCAATGTAAGAAAAATTTCGAATGATTAATGAAAGTTCCCAAGATATTTATGAGATTGTGCTTGATGATTATAGTATTATGCTGCATCTTTAAGATTCAACTTCTTACACTATGATTCTCTTTAAACTTCAAGATCATGCCGCCAAACCGAGCAATGAATGCCGCTGACATTGAAGAGCTTGTTGCACAAAGGGTGGCTGCCGCCATAGCTACCTACGAGGCAAACCGGAATAGCACAGCCAATGGGGATGGTGGTGCCAGTCGCACCACGGGAGGAACTGAAACTCACACGAAAGGTTGTGGGATTAAAGGGTTTTTAAGTTGCAAACCCCGGTATTTCAATGGAACCGAAGGAGCAGTTGGTTTGATCCGTTGGTTTGAAAAGTTAGAATCCGTATATCGTGTCAGCGGGTGCGCTGAAGGAGACAAGGTGAAATTTGCTACTCACACCTTGCAAGATAGCGCGCTCACATGGTGGAATTCCTATGTCCAGTCTGTAGGTATTGACGAAGCCTACCAGCTCACATGGTCCACGTTGAAACAGATGATGACGGATGAGTACTGTCCGAGAAACGAACTCCAGAAAATGGAATCAGAGTTTTGGAATCTATCAATGAAAGGAACGGACATTGCAGGATATACCAACCGATTCCATGAACTAAGTATCCTATGTCCGCAAATGGTAACTCCGGAATACAAGAAGATTGAACCCTATATTTGGGGACTCGCTCCTCAAATACAAGGAAACGTTACAGCCTCCAACCCATCCACCATACAGGACGCCATCAGAATGGCCAACAATCTTATGGACCAAGTATCCCGGAGGAACGAAGCCAAAGTCGGGGAACACAAGAGAAAGTGTGAAGAAAAGACCGGAAAGAACGCGGGTTCACAGTCCAAGAAGCCCGAGACCATTAAAGCCTATGTAGCAGTAGTTGAGCCAAGGAGGGGCTATACCGGTACCAAGCCTTTTTGCACCAAATGCACCTTCCACCACAACCCTGGCCCCTGTCCAACCCAATGCGGAAAATGCAAACGTTTGGGCCATATGGCCAAAGATTGTAGATCCGGAGCCCCGGGTGCCAGTGGTAGCAACCCGAGGGGCTGTTTCGAATGTGGCGCAACGGGACACGTCAAGAGTGAGTGTCCGAAATTGAGGAACGAAGGAGGAGCTCAGGGGAGAGCATTTGTGCTGGGAGCAGGAGACGCTCGTCAGGACCCCCACGTGGTATCAGGTACGTTTCTCCTAAACGATATTTACGCTTACGTACTCTTTGATACTGGGGCTGATAGGAGCTTTATATCCGATAAGCTTAGCCAGCAGTTGAATGTTACTACTCTTCCCTTAGACAACTCATATACAATAGAACTGGCGGATGGCAAAATAATAAAGGCAAGAAGTATCATTAAAGAATGCACACTAAAGCTAGCAGATCACTCCTTTAAGATAGACTTAATGCCTATAGAGCTCGGAAGTTTTGATGTGGTGATTGGTATGGACTGGTTGTCACATAACCAGGCTGAGATTTTGTGTGGTAAGAAAGTGGTGCGAATACCACTCAGTAAGAAGAAAGTCCTCACGGTCCAAGGGGAAAAGAAGAACCGACAATTGAATGTCATATCCGGCCTAAGAACATTAAAATGTCTTAGGAAGGGTTGTCATGCAATGCTGGTCCAGATCGTAGAAAAAGAGTCGAAGGAAAAACGACTTGAAGATATTCCAGTAGTACGTGACTACCCGAAGGTATTCCCGGAAGACTTGCCTGGGCTTCCTCCAGCTAGGCAAGTAGAATTTCAAATCGACTTAGTGCCAGGAGCTGCACCGGTCGCAAGAGCCCCATATAGGCTCGCACCTTCTGAGATGCAAGAACTATCCAGTCAATTGCAAGAATTGATGGATAAAGGATTCATTCGACCAAGTTCCTCACCTTGGGGAGCTCCGGTTTTGTTCGTTAAAAAGAAAGACGGATCCTTCCGAATGTGCATAGACTACCGAGAGCTAAACAAGTTAACGGTAAAGAACCGCTACCCTCTCCCTAGGATTGATGACCTGTTCGACGGATCTAGCTTCTACTCAAAGATTGATCTGCGCTCCGGTTATCATCAAGTAAAAGTTCGGGAAGAAGATATCCCCAAGACGGCATTCAGAACTCGTTATGGACATTACGAATTCCAGGTGATGCCATTCGGTTTAACCAACGCACCAGCCGTATTTATGGACCTCATGAATCGGGTGTGTAAACCATATCTGGATAAATTTGTAATAGTGTTCATAGACGATATCCTAATCTATTCCAGAAGTAAAGAAGAGCATGAACAACATCTCAAGTTGATCTTGGAGTTGTTAGAGAAAGAGCAGCTATACGCCAAATTTTCAAAATGTGAATTTTGGTTGCGAGAAGTAAAATTCCTTGGGCATGTGATCAACAGTCAGGGAATTCAGGTCGACCCATCAAAGATCGAGGCCATAAAGAACTGGGCAATCCCAAGAACCCCCACAGAAGTCCGCCAATTCCTAGGACTTGCCGGTTATTATAGGCGATTCATTGAGAACTTCTCGAAGATAGCAGGTTCCTTAACGGAGTTGACCCGTAAGGATGTGAAATACGTCTGGGGTGAAGAGCAGGAAAAGGCGTTTCAGCTGCTTAAGCAGAGGTTGTGTAGTGCACCAATTCTGTCCCTACCCGAAGGGACTGAAAATTTTGTAGTCTACTGTGATGCCTTGCACAACGGACTAGGTTGTGTGCTCATGCAAAGTGACAAGGTCATCGCCTATGCATCACGACAGCTCAAGATTCACGAGATAAACTATACGACTCATGACCTGGAACTGGGAGCAGTGGTGTTTGCTCTCAAAATATGGAGGCACTATTTGTATGGAACCAAGTGCACGGTGTTCACGGACCATAAAAGCCTCCAGCATATTCTGAATCAGAAAGAGTTAAATATGAGGCAACGACGTTGGGTGGAACTTGTTAGTGACTATGACTGCGAGATTCGCTACCATCCAGGAAAAGCAAATGTCGTAGCTGACGCCCTAAGCCGAAAGGAACGGGTTAAGCCATTGAGAGTCCGAGCTTTGGTCATGACTATACAGTCAAACCTAAACCCTCAAGTCCGAGAGGCACAAGAAGAGGCAGTCAAGCAGGATAATCTGCTGAATGAAGCATTGAGAGGCATGGATAAGCAGTTTGAAATTAAGTCAGATGGATGCCGATACTTCATGGGCAGAATTTGGTTACCGAAGTTTGGAGGCGTAAGGAAACTGGTCATGGATGAAGGGCACAAAACAAGATATGCTATTCATCCAGGGTCGGACAAGATGTATCACGATTTGAAGGGATCATACTGGTGGCCAAACATGAAGGCTGACATTGCTACTTATGTCAGCAAGTGCTTAACATGTTTAAAAGTTAAGGCTGAGCATCAAAGGCCGTCAGGATTGCTAGTCCAGCCAGAGATACCCCAATGGAAGTGGGAAAATATCACCATGGATTTTATCACTAAGTTGCCAAAGACTTCTGGAGGTTATGACACCATCTGGGTGATCGTGGATCGGCTGACCAAGACCGCACACTTCCTGCCAATCAAGGAGACTGACAAGATGGATAAGTTAACACGAACCTATCTTAAGGAGGTCGTCTCAAGGCATGGGGTGCCAGTATCCATTATATCAGACAGAGACAGCCGATTTACGTCAAGGTTCTGGCAATCATTGCAAGAAGCACTGGGAACGCGTCTGGATATGAGTACAGCCTATCACCCGCAAACGGACGGTCAGAGTGAAAGAACGATTCAAACATTGGAAGATATGCTAAGGGCATGTGTCATCGACTTTGGAAAAAGTTGGGACAAACACCTGCCATTAGTCGAGTTTTCTTATAACAACAGTTACCACTCGAGCATTAAGACCGCCCCATTCGAAGCACTCTATGGACGAAAGTGTCGATCACCTCTTTGTTGGGCTGAAGTAGGGGATAGTCAGATTACTGGACCTGAGATCATCCAGGTAACTACAGAGAAGATAGCCCAGATTCGGAACCGATTGAAGATTGCGCGGGATCGACAGAAGAGTTATGCAGACATCCGACGGAAGGATTTGGAATTCCAAGAGGGAGATCTAGTGATGCTGAAAGTCTCGCCTTGGAAAGGCGTAATCCGTTTTGGAAAACGAGGAAAACTCAATCCTCGTTATATCGGACCATTCAAAATCACCAGAAGAATTGGCCCGGTAGCTTACCGACTCGATCTACCCCCAGAGCTTAGAAACGTTCATAATACCTTCCACGTATCCAATCTTAAGAAATGTCTGGCTGATGAATCACTCGTGATACCCATGGACGAGCTGAAGATAGACGATAAGTTGAATTTCATTGAGCAACCGGTGGAAATAATGGACCGAGAAGTCAAGAAACTCAAGCACAGTCGAATTCCAATAATAAAGGTCCGATGGAACTCTAAACGAGGTCTTGAGTTTACTTGGGAACGCGAAGATCAATTCCGAGAGAAGTACCCCCAGCTGTTCTCAAAAGTCCAAGCAGAGGAGAACACGAGCTAATTTCGGGACGAAATTCCTTCAACAGGGGGAGACTGTAACAACTGGCCTAAAAATAAGGTATGAAACTCAAAAATTAAACTAATATAAAACTCGAATAGTGAAGTAATAAACTCGAATGAAATTATATGAATCTCGAATCATATAATCAATAAACTCGAATGGTGTTGTATGAATCTCGATGAAAGAAGTAATAAACTCGAATAATGATATAATGAAACTCGATTAGTAAAGATCTAGACTCGAATAACACTTTGATGAAACTCGAATAAAGAAACAATTTTCTCGGATGATGCAGTATAAAACTCGAATGATGAAGATACAAATCTCGATTTCTAAGGGATGAAACTCGAATAAAGAAACATAAATCTCGAATAAAACTACATAAAACTCGAACAGTTAAACAAAGAAACTCGATTAAAGAAGCAAGAAACTCGGGCGATGTTGTATAAAACTCGACTAAAGCTATATGAAACTCGAATGACAAGGGCATAAAACTCGATCAAAGTGTGATAAAACTCGGGTATAATGATATAAAACTCGATTGACACTGCAACAAACTCGATTCACACTTGAATCGAGTTTAACATTCCAGAAAATTTTTCTAAGTATGTATATATATATATATATATATATATATATATATATATATATATATATATATATATATATATATATATATATATATATATATATATATATATATATATATATATATATATATATATATATCAGAAATTATTACTATCACCTTTTCGTGCATGCTTTTGTACTTTTATTGATAAAAAAATTTGAAAACCCATACTACTTATCACTCTAAAAAGTAAGTTGTCTTTTAAAGGACAACTAGCTTGTACTTTTGTATTATTTTAATATTAAACTCCATGCAACATACAATCATGAAATCGGCCACACTTATTTTGTCCAACACTCAACCGAAAACACCTTTTCTTTTCATCATTTCACTAAATTTTAATTAGTTTATCATTATTTTTAATAACCCTTTTTCTTCTATAAATAGAAGACAAACCCATTTCACAAAAACACACCAACTCACAAACTCTCTCAAAGCAAATCGGCCAAAATTCAAGCATTCCTCAACTTTTGTAAGTTTTTTTCTTATTTACTTTATTTCCCACCTTAAAAATTTATAAAACATGAAAAAAATTAAAATATAATACTTTTTATTTACAACTCGGTTTTCATAATACTCGTGAAATTTTCCATGCAAAATATATGAATACCCTTTCATAATGATGCACATGCTCGTATATATATGTATGCATTTTCGTATATATATAAATACATATGTACATACGTATGCATGCATGCATTAAAATGTCCTTGGAAATAAACTACTTAAAATCATTTTTGTAAATCGGAATTAATACAGCAAATTATATTTTTAAATAAATTACTTGAACATAACTGCAAATCATTATCAACATTATTTATACATCACCCCCAAGTACATAAAATATTCAAACACGTATTATGATGATATTGACCCGAACTCGTAAAAATATTAGGACGAGTCTCAACTATACAATCAAGTGTTCAACTCAGATCCAAAAATATCATCAAAAATCAACAAGGTGAGTCTTCATAGTCCCTTTTTTTTCCATTATTATGTTTTGGGATGATATACATACTTCGTTTTTATATGGACACAAAAACTTCTCGATTCTATTATGTATTACATATGTGATCTCCGCCCTTATATCACGAAATCGTTAGTTGCATTTGTTTGCAAGCGCGAATATATTGTGGATAGATCTACTGGGAGTCATGTCCCCCACTCGGGTTAGTGGTTTAGCTAACTGCGGGTGCATACATATTCAACACACGGTATTACGTATGGGAATACTGCTCGGGGCAAACTCATTCTAATTAAGTTTCGGTGACATGATGGTTTATGTAATACATCTCATGGAATTTATGATTTTATAGATTCAACTCAACTGATATGTCCATACAACTGGTCTTTTCGCGTAAACCTATGAACTCACCAACAATTTTTGTTGACGTATTTTAGTATGTATTTTCAGGTAATTAAGGCAAGTGTGCCTTCGGATACACTAACTTTCAAGCTTCCGCATTTCATGGAGTCGCATGCATATTTCGAAATTAACGAAGATTTGACTGCATTATTTTTGGACGCATTAATTATGTATTAGAATCTCTGTACTACGCGAACTTCATTTCTTTCATTTTTTAAAAAGTTATTACATTCTTAAATTTTAATGATGTATTATTTCGAAAACGTCCATATAGTGGTCGTTCGTTATAATTATGGTTACGCTTCCGCACTCGTCACGTCTCGCTGCCAACCAAGGTGGCAGGGTGTGACACTGATCTTATCACCTTAACTTTTGAATTGGATTGGTTTTCTATCTTAAGAATAAATGACTTAACTAGCTCAGCAGTTTCATCTTTAGACCTAAGAAAGTAAACCCAAGTAAATCTGGTGAAATCATCAACAATAACTAAACAATAGGCCCTTTTATTCAAACTCAAAACAGATGTTGGAACAAATAGATCAATATGAATAAGCTGAAGAGCAGATGAGATTGAATTTACTTCTTTGGCCTTATGAGAAGTTTTGTGTTGCTTGCCTTTAAGACATGCTACAAAATGATCATCCCATATGAACTCCTTTTATGGTAAACCTCTTACCAGATTCCTTTTGACTAACACATTCATGGACTTGAAGTTCATGTGACACATCCTTCTATGCCAAAGAGTAGACTCATTGGATGATGCTTTGGATATCAAACAGCTTAAAGTATTTGATCTGGATAAAAGTTCTATGTCCAAACAGTATACATTGTCCTTTCTTGGTGTTCTTAGTAAAACAAGATTTTTAGGAATTTTAAACTCTTTTGAAAGAACAATGCACTCAGAATCTGTAAACAAAACAATATTTTGTTTGTCACAGATTTGAGAGACACTTAATAAATTATACTTAAGCTGTTCAACATACAAAACATCATTGAAAATCATGTTGCCTGCATTAACAGTACCTTTACCTGTAACCTTACCTCCTTTGGAGTTGCCTCCAAATGCAACAAATCCTCCATCAAAGCCTTTGAAATTTGACAAGCACTCAGAATTGCCTGTCATGTGCCTAGAGCATCCACTGTCCAAATGCCATCTTGTGTTATGTGGTGACCTGTGGTTGCCCTGCACAAATAAAAGCTTAGTTAGTAGTGGAGTAAACCCAAACCAAGTTGGTTTTTGGTTGTCCTTGTGCATTAACATAACTAAATACTGTCTTGGATTTCTTATACTTAGTAAGATCCACTGATGGATTTTGTGGAGAGTACTTAGTTAGCACATGAGGTATCCAGGTATTTTGTCCATCCTTTTCAGTAACAGTCTCAGATGATCCATTACCAGTCCCAATTTTGAGCCTACCAGTCTGAATTGAGTTTGTAGTGCTAACAGCTTGAGAATTTACACTAGCAGTCTCAACTTTAAACTTGGCAGTTTCAACAGTTTTATCAACAGGTTCACCTGAGTTTGTACCTTTGACACACCATATTTGTTTAAAATTTACCTTTGGTTTAGCTAAAACTTGTTTTTGGTGTGTGGACTGTTTCCTATTAACTTTTATGAACCTGTGATCTACTGTTTTCTTTGGAACTGATGTAGTAGGAGGTTTAGCCTTTGGATTCTTTGAATTTTGAGAGTTTTTCTTTGGATATTTCACAGTCTGTTTTGCAACAGATGGTTTATAAAAACAATCTCCGGCCAAATGATTCTTTCTGCCACAATGAAAACATTTTTTGACTGTTTGAATTGGAGAACCAGTTTTATTTGACAATTTCTGGTTCTTGTTCCTCTGATTTCCCCTTACCTGCTGTTGTTTGGGAAACTTTTGGACACCATGCTTTTGGCATGTGTAGACTGGAACATTTTTACCGTTCCTATTATTCTTTGAAGAGCATGCAGTGTTACAGTTAGAAGGTACAGAAACCTGTGGAGCAGCATTGCACTCACTCATCTTCTCCTTTCCTTTCTTATTGGGGGCTTGGATTGATCTAGGTGCACTCATTGTTTTGTGTTCTTTCTCAACTGCTGTGCACTCACAGTCTCTATGTTGAATCTGATCTTCTTTAGATTCAGGACTGTTATCAAGGAGAGGATCTACAGTAGTCATAGACTCTTCTAATGGTTCATTGACAAGCCTATCAGCAACCTCACTCATTGGATGAATGTATTTGTTGTTGTATGGAGGTGGAGTAGCTCTGTAGCCTATGCCTTCTTTGGGATTAATCTGAGATTTTACCCTATCTTTAAATTGGACTTCCATTAGGTGTTCTAGCTCTTGATTAGCCAATTTGAAGTTACCTAGATCTATATTGACAGATTCTAGTTTGTTATTAGCCTCTAACACCTTTTGTTCAGTCTTTTCTATCTTTTTATTTAGGGATTCTATTTTCTTATTTAGCTCCTTTTTCTCCCACTCATGATATGTTCTATCATGTCCCATTTGAATCTCATTATCCTTATAGTCATTGATCTGTTTTTCAAGATCTTCTATGGCTTGCATGTATTCATATCTCCTCTCTTCCATCTTAGCTAGAGTTTTGCACATGCTCTCATTATGATCTCTGTACTTTTTAACCATATTTTTGCATGTTTGAGAGCAGAGTTTAGAAGTTACCTCAGATGGTAGTTCAGTGGAGGAAACATTTGATGTTTCTGCCATTAGAGCTTGATTTTAAAACTCTTCCTCTGTCTGATCATTCCAGTCAAACACATTGTCTTCTTGAGAGACAAGGGCTTGTGATGATGAAGCCTGATTAGTCTGTTGAGGCCTTGATGATTGTTGACTTTGAGATCTGCATTCTCTGGCAAAGTGGCCAAGTTTGTGACATTTATAACACTCAACTTTTGACTTATCAAAAGCTGGTTTGCCTTCTGTTCTGGCTAGAAAGTTAGTCCTGCCAGTTCTTTTAAGAAACCTTATGGCCCTCATGGTCAGCATTTCATGTTGCCACTTCAGATCCATCTCTTCAAGATCATCTGGATGAATCTGTTCTAGATCTTCAGCATATAGTGCAAACAATCCATCATTGGCAACAAAGGCCTCATAGGGAGCTTCAGTAGAGTTACCATCACCACCTGAAAAAGGAATCACTGCAACTAGATTTTTCTGATGACATAAGTGCAGTATTGTGATTATAAGAGAGAGATTTCTTTTTAGTATCAATCTCAGTCTCAAACACTCTTAGGCTATTGTAAAAATCATCCAGTTCTATTTCATCAAGAGTGTCTTTTGTTCTCCATTGAGCAGCATAAACTGTCCATTCTTCTCCAAGAGATCTGAGAAACTTTCTGTTGACCTCATCTTGATCCAGGCTGACTTTTGCACTTTCCAGTTCACTTATCAGTTTGTTGAACCTATCAAATATTTGAGTAAGGTTTTCATTCTTGCCACCAGAAAAGTTTTCATACTGCTGTTTCAAAAGATCCTTTTGATTTCTCTTGGTACTGGCATTACCAGCAAATATTTTGTCTAAAGCATTCCAAAGAGAATGAGCTATATAAAACTTTTTGAACTGCTGTTGATAAAGCATTAGGAATGGCTATTTGTAAAAGTGTAAGAGCTTTCACTTCATTAATTCTAGCCTTTCTTTCAAGTTCAGTTTTTGGAGGTGTTTTAACTGGTTTTCCCTCATCATCAAGTTCTGGATCAACTACAGGAGGAAATTTAAGAGCTTCCCATATGGCATAATCAATGAATTGAATATGCTGTTGAATCCTGAGATTCCACATCTCAAACTCAGTGGGCTTGATCATAGGCACTTTGAGTCCTTGCCCAGATCCACTGCTGCTATTATCAAATTCCATTGCAAAAAGATTAAAAATTTAAAAGAAAGCTTTTGACTTTGAAAAACAAAGAACGACCTGTGGCTCTGATACCACTTGTCAGGATCTGAACTTAACTACCTAAGATTAACTGATTTGAATTGATCAGAGTGTAAACCAATAATCTTGTATTAAATCAAAGTCTAATTAAGAAGTTTGCGGAATAACACTTAATTATTTTGATAAAAGCTTTCAGAATCAATAACAAATAAACAGAAGTAATCATCAAAACTGCTTGAATTGCTGAATCAGAATGATTACAATCACCTCTAATCTGTTTGATTAGACGAAGAACACAAATTGTTCTTAGGGTTTTACAACCTTAGAGGCTTACGAAAACTTAAACAAAAAGCAATTACAGACTTGAATATGCAGAAACTGCTCTTATACAATAGAAAAACCTATTCTATGTATTTATAATGCTTTCTGATTTGTTTCCTTGAAGGACTCTGACTTCTTAGATAGTAGACATACTGGAATCTTCGTGTAGATATCTTTTCCTGAATATCAGCATTTTCTGTTTATGAAACCGTTGAGCAGCTTGAATCTCTTAGCAGTTTGAGCATGACAGCTTGAGTGAAATTACTCTGGCAGCATGAACTTTTACACTAGCAGCTTGAGATTCTTTAACTAACAGCATGAACTTTGTACTTACATAGAAAAACTACTAACAGTCTGAGAAGTCTAACTAATAGTTTGAACTTACTTAGAATATTTCCCAACATACGATTTGGGAAACAAGGGAAACTGAATCCTCGTTACATTGGACAATTCAAAGTCTTAAAGAGAATTGGACTAGTAGCTTATCGTTTAGAACTACCACCAGAGCTTAGCAGCGTGCGCAATATCTTCCACGTATCGAATCTGAAGAAGTGTTTGTTAGATAAGACTAATAAACTTTGCTTCATCAAAGAGCCGGTAGAAATCATGGACCGTAAGGTCAAAGGATTGAAGCACAGTCGTATACCTATCTTGAAGGTAAGATGGAATTCTAGACATGGACCAGAATTCACTTAGGCATGCAAAGACCAGTTTAAGCAAAAATACACTCACCTATTCTTAAGTAACAAGACCCCTGAGGAAACAAGAAAAAAAATTTCGGGACGAAATTCCCTTAACAAGGGGAGACTGTAACATCCGGCACTAAACCAGGTTAGCAACTATGACTTAATCAGTATTTACTAGCCATTTATAACCTAATCATTGATGATTAGCATTTAATCAAACTGATTAACAAGGTTCATGAAGAAATTCAACTCAATTAGAATCAAATTCATCGGTGCGATGAATCGGTAAATCACTTAATCCGATCGATTTACGATATGATGGATTAATGCAACTAAGTACATAATTAAATTATGATTAGTGACACTAATCATACACTAATACAATTACTTAACATTAATTATGCAAGACTAAAACAATTGATGTAGGTCCCAAAAGATATCCCAAGTATATAGCTTTAAGCTGTAGAGGGGGGGTGAATACCGCTCTTTAAAAACTACACACAATTTTCTCAATGTTTGTATGTATTATTAACAAATGTTAATTACAAACAAGCTTGAATGCGGAAAGGTTCAAGCTGAGATGACAGATACAATAGTATGTTTAACTAGTCTAAGACTGACTTAAACTAATTACAGTGAATACACTTACTAAGAATCACTCACTGTGCTTACAAGACTCTGAGGAACAGCTTGAAAAAGAACAGCTTAGACACTGAGCACTGTTTTATTCAAGCAGACTTGCATGCATGAAAGACACACTTTGAATGCACGTTCACTCTTGTTTTCAGCACTTAGCTTTTTGGCTTTATCTTTCAATCCTTGGAAGTTTCCTTTTATACTCAATCAGAGGATCTAAGTGAAGCTTCTTCATTGGATGGAATGAAAAAGGAGAAGTCTTGATGAAAAGACAACATAACCTTTTCTGCACTTTTTCTGAAAAGCAGACTTGTCTTCTCATGTGCAGAACTTTTGTCTTTTCTCTTTGTCTACTGTTGCATTGCCATTAACCAAATAAGGAATGTCAACTTTCTGTTTTTCTTTCTTGTAAAGGCCTATTTTGATATAAGAAAAAGGTATGTGACCCTTTTTCAAATAACCTTTTGTCTTCATGTAGCAGAACAGGTTGGGCAGGCTGAGCAGTTCTGATTTCAACTTTGTCTTCGACTTTGTAAACTGATCTTGCAGTCAAAAACAATACATGAGGACTTGGAAACACATTCCATAAAGTGTTTAGCCTGTTCACAAAGAACAGGACACTTGTAGACTGCCCACGCTGCTCACCAGTGTAGAGCAGCGTAGACAGTTTATGTCCAGCCTGTTCAGCAGACTGAACAGCTTGAGCAAAACTCCCTTTGTTGCAACACATGCAACACATAGAGCAGCTTCAGGCTGATATTGCAAATCATTTTCAGGTTTCAATAAGGCATATAACAGGTCTGAAAATCAACCTTCAAAGGCATCAACAGGTTTGATTAAGAATCTCCCCGTCAGATGCAGAACAGGTTTGACTGAGGCCTTTTTGTGCCTAACAATCTCCCCTTATTTGCAATAACCATTCTAAGCTGGTCTTATCAAAAGTCACTATATATTTTTACAATACATTTGTTGAAATAAAATTACAACATCAACATAAAGTAAAAGATCAGTTTATATATACACTGATTTTTTATTACATTGGAACAACACATGTTCTTACAAAAGTACAACTGATGTACTAATGTATATTACAACTAATGTAAAGGAAAATTACAACATATGTAAATAAAGTACAACAAATGTACATTGGACTGTTTGTGTTGGGAGCAGAAAATGGTAAGCCTGTCCAACTGACGGACAGCTTCCATTCTTCATCTACCCAGATGGTAGATGGACTTCATCACAATGGAGGGGGACCTTCAAACATCTTTTCCAGTTCCTCTCTGGTATCCTCAAGTTCTTGAATTTCACTTCTTATTATCATAAACTTGGGATCCTCAAGTTCACCTCTTTCAAAACAGCCTCTGAGCTGATCCCAGATAGCTGCTCTCCACCTGCTTGACTGCTTGAATGAAACTGCAAGTCTGAAGGCTACAAGCTGTCTCAAATCCACCTTGTATAGATCTGATGCTCTCTGAAAGCATTTCTTCTGAGATAAGGGATCTACAAAAAATGCCCCCAGCTCAGGCTCTTCAATGATCTTGCCATCTTCAAACTCAATTCCACTAAGCAGGCTGTGATCAACTCCTTTCATCTCAATAGCATAGTCACCTTGTTCTATCAGGATGAGGAGTTGTTCCATCTCAGTGTCCTTCCTTGTCCTCCTGGCCTTTATTTTTGGTTGTGTCACATAGACACCTTCACTTACCTCTTTGGAGATCAGACCAAGATTCTTTACCCTCTCCATCAGCTTCTTCACATATGCTCTGATAGTCTTGGCAGTTTCAGATTTAGACTCACTCATAGCAACTGCCAGCTCAATCCATTCTCTGTACCCCATGTATGCAACGTCAGTGAAGTCATATGTTTCTAGTTTTGGGCCTGCTGCACCCATTCTGGTTATTTTTAACTTCCACTGACTGCCTTTTCTTGAAATGAGCACAGCTTTGACAATTGCCTCCTTAGCAAGCCTTCTATCAGCAACATCTTGAACTTTTCTTCTTGCCAGGTTGTCAAAGTGAAATTGAGCTCTTCCAGAAGGCACTGAAGTTTTGGCCACTGAGACCAGAGCACCTTTTTCTTTCTCAGCTTCCTTCTCCTCTGCTGATCCCTTAGCAGCTTCCAAAATTTTCTTCTGCACAACAAGATAGGACATTTTAACTTTCCTTGCCTCTTGAAGTGCAAAAGACTTAGCAGCTTTTGCAGATTCTTCTTCTTTTATTAAAGCTTCCAGGGCTTGAAGTTGTTCTTCTCTAAACTCAAAATATTTGTGCATAGGAAGACCCATTTCTTTGGCCCTGGCATTGTGGAATCTGATTTCTGCTTCTTTCTGCTGTTGTGGATCAGTTGCTGCTATTTCTTTTCCTTTAGCTGCTATAGTGATAGCAGCTTCAGGACTTTCCTCCTCCTCTTCTTCTTCTTCTAAGATCAGATGCCTCCTTCTGCTGCTTGGCCTGCCCTCAGGAATAGATTCCTCCCCCTTTGATTGAGCAGGGATTGGAGATTCAGCTTGAGTAGACTGAGCAGCATGGGAGGCACCCTCCAGTGTACCTGTTGAAGCTCCTGCTGGTTGACCAGTGAGTGCTGTAGGCACTGATTTCTCCTTAGGAGAAGAAGTTTTCTCCCCCTTAGACTTAGTCTTCGAGGCAGATGACTTCTCCCCCTTTGAAGGAGATGGACCAGCACCTTCAACACCCGGTCTGCCTGAAGACACAAAGTCATCAGGTTTGCCAGCAGTTTTGGCAGCAGGCCTGGGGCCAACAAGGCTATTCACTAAGAATGCCAAGTTGTCCTTCACCTCTGCAAGCTGGGAAAGACAGTTTTGAAGAGAAGAGGATTGGGAATCAGCAAGGGAGGTCAGCTTAACAATATTTTCCCTATCAGAAGCTGTGAACAGCAAACTTTGAAGCTGTGCAAGATGTAAGTCGAGAGAATCTTGCACATCAGCAAGGTTTGATGACACAGAATTTGATAGGGAGCTGACGAGTGTGTTCAAGCTGGCTAGAGTAGTAGGAAGAGTAGTGTTGCAAGAAGTGACGAGAGATGACAGCTGTTGAGAAATAGCTGTCATGGTGGACACAGAGTCCTGTTGTAATGAAAGAATGGAGGAGAGGGAGGTGGACACATTTTGCAGCTGTGCAGTGAGTGCTAGCAGCTGTTGAGAATTATATGTTTTTGGAGTGGCAGGGAAGGAATCTTTGAACGAATCAAAGAATCCCTTAAGCTGGGCAGACACAGAGTCTGAAATAGTAGAGGGTAGAGAGGTCATAGAGGTTTTCCAAAGAACCAACTTTGTTGGTCAGCAGAGAAAGCTGATCCTTCAAAGGCAGGTCTTTGGGAGATGGAGGTGTATGGGTGGACTGTTTAGATTTGGTGGATGGAGAAGATGATGATGAGGATGGTGTATGAGGATGTGATGGAGAGGGAAGAGGAACATTGGATAGAAGCTCCATAGCTTGGGCAAAAGTAATTTGGCCCAGCTTGGAGGGGTCAAAGGGTCCCTCAGCAGCGGCTGTAGCTGCTTCAACAGGAAAAGGAGTTGATGACGGGGGCCTTTCAGAAGCTGCTTGTGTTGCAACATCCTCATGAAGACCAGTGGGTGTTCCCTCTGCAGTGCCTTGGTGTAAAAGCACCTCATCATGGGGAGATGGGATATGCATTTCAACATCAGCAGTGGTGAAACCTGCTGATGGAGTTTGCATAGAAGGAGCAGCCTCACCCAAGGGATGGTATGTTCCCTGAGGTTCATCAGCTTGGGTTGTTGGTCCCTCAGCAGCTGTTTGGTGTAGAACAGCTGTATCATGGAGAGCAGAAGTTTGAGGCTGAGTTGCTGATTGGTCTATATCAGCAGTGTGGGCGCCTCGTGCAAACTCAGATCATCAAAGTTTAATTCTCTTGAAACTGATTCAGGAACAGCTTTGGTGGAAGCATTCTTGGACTCTTCAAAGGTGACATTGATAAATTCATCTATCACCTTTCTTTTGTTGTTGTACCCTCTGTAGGCTTTAGAGATAGCAGAGTAGCCAACAAACACACCTTCATCAGCTTTTGGTTCAGATTTCGCCAGTTGATCCCTTTGATTCAAAATGAAGCAGGGACAACCAAATACATGGAAGTAACTGACATTTGGTTTCCTCCCTTTGATCAGCTCATAGGGAGTCTTGTTGAACCTTTTCACCACTAAGGATCTGTTTTGGGTGAAGCAAGCAGTGTTAACAGCTTCAGCCAAGAATGATGAAGGTAAACCAGATGCACACAGCATGGTTCTAGTAGCTTCAATGAGAGTTCTGTTCCTCCTTTCAGCAACTCCATTTTGTTGTGGAGTTCTTACAGCTGAAAAGTTTTGAGTGACTCCTCTTTCTTCTCAGAAGTCTTCAAGAGTAGTGTTTGAATTCAGTACCATGATCACTTCTAAGCTGCTTTACTTGGGCAGAGTTCAGCATTTCCATCTTTTTCACAAATCCAATAATTTCTCTAGCAGCCTCTCCTTTGCTCTTCAAGAAAATAACCCATGTGTACCTGGAGAACTCATCAACCATTACTAGAGTGTATCTTCTTCCTCCTAGACTTGGGACATTAACAGGTCCAAATAAGTCCATATGGATTAAGAAGAGAGGAGTATCAATAGAGAAGTTATGTTTGGATTTAAATGATGATTTTCTCTGCTTGCCTTTCTCACAAGCTGTGCAGAGTTTATCTTTAACAAAGGTCATAGAAGGCAAACCTGTCACCAACTCTTTCTTACAGAGTTTGTTAATGTTCTTGAAGTTCAGATGTGACAGCCTTTTGTGCCATAACCAGTTTAAGTCTGCATTTGTTCTTGTGAGGAAGCAGGTTTCAGTTGTGGGATCAGCAGATTGCATGTCCACAACATATACACCTTTCTTTCGTTGAGCACACAACACAACTTTACCTTGGGGATCCAATATGTAACCCAGGTGCTCATCACAGTTAACCTTGTAGCCAGCATCACACAGTTGGCTTATGCTAACAAGGTTATGTTTTAGCCCAACCACATAGGCTACTCTTTTGAACACTGCAGCACCAGCTTTAAGAGTTCCATATCCCTCAGAGGATCCCTGTACATTGTCACCAAATGTGACTTTTGGCCCTTTTTCAGGCCTGAGATCACCTAGCAGGTCCTTACAACTAGTCATGTGCCCTGAGCAGCCACTGTCCAAGTACCAAACCTGATATGGTTGTTTTTCCTGCAGAGTGATAAGAAGAATATTAGATACTTTTAGGGGAACTCATCACAGAGATGAGTTCTCCTACTTCATCAACATTTGTTGATGGATTTGTGATATCAACACTAATATTCCCTATTTGAATGGTATCAGTTTGAATACCACTCTCATTGACTGAGATGTTTCCAACACTTTTATGTTAGCAGTGAGGGAACCATCAGAGTCAGTAGGCCTCATGTCCTCAGTTTCAGGACAGTCTTTGGCCAGATGTGTCTTCATTCCACATTTATAACACTTTCTCCTTTTAGCATTCTTGGAAGAAGACCTTTCAGAAACACATTCTGAGTTATTTATGTTGATTCCATCAGCAGGTTTAGCAAACTTATTACTTTTTGATGAATCAACAGTTTGAGTGGAAAGTTCAATAGCCACAGCTCTGCCTGTCTCTTCTTTCCTCTTTTTAGGAGGGCAGATGTCAAAGATAGGAAGCTTAATTGGCTTTTGAACTTCCACAGGTTTAGGAAACTTATTCCCAGATCTCTCAGGCTGAGCAATGGCTTTGCCTTTGCCCTTTTGGAGATGTGATTGATGTTGCCTATCAACATAATCATTATTTCTGGTTTTTAAATATTTATTCTCATTTAATACTAGTTTACCACTATGATTAGAAAACTTATTTGAAATCACAGCTGGTTTGCCTTCAACCTGAGACTCACTCTTGTTAAAGGCAGACTGCTTACCTTTTGAAAACTTATTTTCAAAATGTTCAGCATTAAAAGGATTAGTATGCCTTTTTACACCAACTTTAGATCCAAAGCCTGTTTTGTCAACATATTTGGTGTCCACAGCTGCAGTTTGGACATGCTTTCCTTTCTTTAGCTTGTGTGACTCAGCAGAACACTTACCAAGCTTATTTAATGAAAAACTTATTTCATCAACAGCTTTTGAGCTAGGTTCACATGAGCTGTCAGTGTTTTGAGGCCTGACAAACCTGTTTGTTGAGATTAATTTACCATTCACTCTTTGAATAAAAGTGTTTGGAAGCTCACCAAGAGTGGACAAGTCTTCTTTTAAATTATTAACCTCAACAATGGAAGCTGTTGTGTCAATATCCCCTCCAAGATAGGCTTGGATTTGTGCAGGAATCTGCTGACTTATGCAATGGCTGACTTTTTGTGCAGATTGGCACCAAGAGTCAACTATCTTTTGAAGCTTAGCATGTTTTATATCTGTTTCTCTCTTTTCTTCCAGTAAAATGGAATTGATGTGTTTTAATTCATCATGCTCAGCTTCCAACTTATGGAAGTTGTCCAGTTTACTGGACTTTGTTTCAATATCAGTTTTAAGCTTAGAGATTTCAGATAATAAAACAGCATGCTTCTCAACAGCAGCTTTTAGATCAACAAGCATATATTCAAACATTTTAACTTTTTCTTCAGAACTGTAATCCATAAAATTTTGTACCTTATACATCATTGTAGGGTTCCAGTTCTCCAAGCTGCTGAAAGCTTCAGCTTCAGCCAGATCCTGTTTAAAGTTTCTTGTTGATGGGACATCAGTGTTGGCCATCAGACAGTTGTTGTCTTTGTAAGGTCTACCGAACACAGATCTATCTAGACGCGGAACCGTCAAAGAGTGCGGAATCCTCTTTAACGGGTAGACGGAAACAACTCTCACTAGAAACACGGAGACTATCAACGAGCTGTACGAACTACACAAGAACGCACCTACTAGAAGATTCTCTCCGAAACGACCCTAACACTGATGATAAACTCGAAATCGCTTTATGCTTAATCTCTCTCGAATTCTGCAAAAAGTCTGATAATTATTCGAGCCTATCCCTAATTATAGAGGCTAATTCGAGTCTGCCATGGGCCAAACTCGAATTAGGCCCAAGGCCCATTCGAGTTTGTCCCCACTGACACTCTCGAATCTGCCAAAGTGAGCACATTCGAATCTGCCTAAGTGACTCATTCGAATCTAACCTAGATTCAAATCCTAGTCCTTAGAGATTTCGAATTTACCTTTTCACATAATTAACTTAGTATTGAAACTTATGTTTATAACTTATGTTTGATTTTATCTTTGATCTTTATGTTTGAACTTCTTGTAATACGTTACATTAAGTTCAAACACACAAACAATAATAATTATCAAACATATATAAACATATATATCAAACACTTGCTAAAACCACAATGTTGGATCACTTAGACTGCTATCGTCACACAGGATGTACTAACAGACTCCCCCTTGACGATAGCTTCTAATAATTCACACATTTGATTAAGTACTTTGTTTATTATTTATTCAAACTGCTTCCAGCATACAAACCCTGCTCAATACATACTTTAACTACATTCTCATACTTTCTAGCCTCACCATCCATATGAGTGTCGCTTGAGATCTTATGAGCATGCGGTATCTGAAGGTCATCTCTAGAAAGGTTTACCAGGTGAAGAGGATCATAGACTCTAAGAATCACCTTTTCTTCAAAATCTTCCATCACGGCTTCTCCCGTTTCACTCTCCACATACCACCAGTTTAAGTTTTTCATGACGTCCTGTGGCATTGGCTTGAGCGGCACCATTCTCAGACATCTTACTGGTCTGTATTGCATCTTCATCCATGGACGCCCAGTCAGAGGATCAATTCGTGAATGATCCATTACTCGTTTTCCTATCCTTGGATTAAGACGTTCAAACTTCCTCGACTTTCCTTCTTTTCTTATGATTTTGGCAATTATTTCTGCGTAAGGATCGTTGCCGATATTGATTAGTTCTTTCCAAGCTAACGCCTTTATCTCAATCTTCGGCAAAGAGTTGAACACTTTCAGAGTCCTTCTGAGGTACTGGAGACCATCTTTTCTTTTGATTATGAATAGCTGCAATTCTCTATCAAAGAACCAGCTTAATATGCTTCCTGACAGCTTTCCAGTACCCGGCACCCTCATCTTCTTCTTCAACTCTAACTCCTTCTGCTCTGCCCTGAACCATAGCTTTCTTTTCTCTTCATTGGTCAGCTCTCTGGCAGGCTCTTCTATTGATGAATCAACATTTAAAGCAGCATTGACTACTTCTATGTTAACCACATCATTTCCTTCTATCACATACGTATCAGTGATTGGATTTTGCTGAACGATGATCTCATTGGCTTCATCATCTTCGTCAGCACAAACCTCATCATCGGACTTCCAATCCGTTATATCTTCAGGAACAAATTCTCCCTCTTCTAATTCCTCCATATCATCCTCAAAATCAAAGCCCAAGTCCATCGGGTCATCGTCGAGATCCATAAGTGCATCAATCATCTCATTTATCTCAGACTCTGTAGGTTTAGATGAACTGGCCTCTCCTTCTTTAGCTCCTGATTTATCTCAGACTATGTAGGTCTAGCAATTAATCAAACTGATTAACAAGGTTCATGAAGAAATTCAACTCAATTAGAATCAAATTCATCGGTGCGATGAATCGGTAAATCACTTAATCCGATCGATTTACGATATGATGGATTAATGCAACTAAGTACATAATTAAATTATGATTAGTGACACTAATCATACACTAATACAATTACTTAACATTAATTATGCAAGACTAAAACAATTGATGTAGGTCCCAAAAGATATCCCAAGTATATAGCTTTAAGCTGTAGAGGGGGGGGTGAATACAGCTCTTTAAAAACTACACACAATTTTCTCAATGTTTGTATGTATTATTAACAAATGTTAATTACAAACAAGCTTGAATGCGGAAAGGTTCAAGCTGAGATGACAAATACAACAGTATGTTTAACTAGTCTAAGACTGACTAAAACTAATTACAATGAATACACTCACTAAGAATCACTCACTTTGTTTACAAGACTCTGAGGAACAGCTTGAACAAGAACAGCTTAGACACTGAGCACTGTTTTGTTCAAGCAGACTTGCATGCATGAAAGACACGCTTTGAATGCACGTTCACTCTTGTTTTCAGCACTTAGCTTTTTGGCTTTATCTTTCAATCCTTGGAAGTTTCCTTTTATACTCAATCAGAGGATCTAAGTGAAGTCTCTTCATTGGACGGAATGAAAAAGGAGAAGTCTTGATGAAAAGACAACATAACCTTTTCTGCACTTTTCTGAAAAGCAGACTTGTCTTCTTATGTGCAGAACTTTTGTCTTTTCTCTTTGCCTACTGTTGTATTGCCTTTAACCAAATAAGGATTGTCAACTTTGTGTTTTTCTTCCTTGTAAAGGCCTATTTTGATATAAGAAAAAGGTCTGTCACCCTTTTTCAAATAACCTTTTGTTTTCATGTAGCAGAACAGGTTGGGCAGGCTGAGCAGTTCTGATTTCCACTTTGTCTTCGACTTTGTAAACTGATCTTGCAGTCAAAAACAATACATGAGGACTTGGAAACACATTCCATAAAGTGTTTAGCCTGTTCACAAAGAACAGGACACTTGTAGACTGCCCAAGCTGCTCACCAGTGTAGAGCAGCGTAGACAGTTTATGTCCAGCCTGTTCAGCAGACAGAACAGCTTGAGCAAAACTGCCTTTGTTGCAACACATAGAGCAGCTTCAGGCTGATATTGCAAATCATTTTCAGGTTTCAATAAGGCATATAACAGGCCTTAAATTCAACCTTCAAAGTCATCAACAGGTTTGATTAAGAATCTCCCCCTCAGATGCAGAACAGGTTTGACTGAGGCCTTTTTGTGCCTAACAATTGATTAAAACAATGCATCCAAAAGTATTTATGAATTTACAAGAAAAGGGAGAAATACAAGAATACATTTCTAAATACTTTTATACAAAAAATAAATGAAAATACACCAAAAATAACTCCCTTAGGCCAGCCAATAGGAATGACAAAAGGACCTTAAAATAATTTATTTTACTCAACATATCAAAATCAAATCCTCTTTATTTCAATTCATCCAAGATTTGCACTATTCTTCATCATTTCACCATCTTTTCAAGATCCAATTTTCCCTATAAATAAAGAACATTTCCGTTCATTTTAATCACACCAAAATCCTTCTACTCTCTCTTCAAAAACCGGCCATAAGCCCTCCCAAAGCCAAAAACCTTCAATTTTTGGTGTTCTTGAAGTATTTCAAGTGTTCTTCATATTTTGAAGTGTTCTTGGTGCAACTTTTGCAAGAGTTTCAACTTCTTCTCATTTGCATTATTATAAAAAATCAAAGTAAGTAAATACTAACTTATTTCATCTTATATTTATGTTTATATAAGTCTTGCATAATATATATAGTCACCAACAACAACAAGTTTCATAAAAACTCAAGTTTATAAATCACTAGTTTTGTTTTTAAGTTGTTTTCTTCAAATGTGTTTATAAATATATAAACACATTATGTAAGTGTAAATATTATGAAAACAAGTGATATATATGTGTTTTATAACTTTTATACAAGTAGTCTTTGAATAAACAACAAGAATCACTAGTTATTTCAAGTTTATGAACTACGGAATTTCGGCAGAAAAGTTGCGTTGACTTTGAAAAATTATAACTAATTCATAACTTAACAAAATGTGTTGATTCTTGTCTCAAAAGATAGATCTATGTATTAACTATAGATCTGGAAGTTTTCATAATTTATTTTGGAGTTTAGGACCTCCAGAAATTATTTGGGAAACCGAAAGTTTGACAGCTCAAAAATGGCAAACATAGGGTTTTCAACGAGCTTTTTCACCAACCTAAACATATCGAAAAATGGCCGTTGTTGATTCTAAAAATCCTTTGTATATAGTAGTTTAATTTCCTAGAAAACCAAAGTCTAAAACATTGTGGAGCTTGGTCAAAAACAGCCTCAAAGTAGGCCGAAAAACCTCCGAAAAAGCTGGAAAATTATAAACTTGACGTTTTAAGCGGGTTTTATTTATAAACTTGTAATGTTGGGTGATTTAAGACATAAAACTCTATAAATATATATATTATCATATATTAGAGATATTAAGTCACTATTATCATTTAGGACTCGATTAATCTCGCTCGGTGCATCATCCATCCATTTACGGTAAAAAGCATTTTACGCTCATTTTTACCATCACAAGCTCGGTGAGTCTTCATAGCCCCTATTTTCACTACCTATTGGGGTGGAAATACATGCACTATTTTTATATGGACATCAAAACTGTTTATTTCTTATATGTATTACACATGTGGATCCATCAGCCATCAAACCATGAACCGTTAATTGCATTTATTTGCAAGCGCGAATATATTGTGGATAAATATATTGGGAGTCATGTCCCCCATTCGGGTTAGTTTGGGTCGGCTAACAGCGAGTGCATATATATTTAACACACAGTATTACAGTCGGGGATACTGCACAGGGCAAACTCATTTAATTAAGCTTCGGTTGCATGATGATTTATGTAATACATACACGGAATTTATGATTTTATAAATTCAACTCATCTGATAATGTCCATACAACTGGTCTTTTCGTGTAAACCTATGAGCTCACCAACAATTTGTTGACGTATTTTAACATGTATTTTCAGGTGTTTGAGACATGCACATTTATCGGAAGTATTCCAAGGCTTCCGTTCATTTTGGAGTCGCATCATTTTCAAACTCGGAGATTTACTTGCATCTTTCTGGATAAACTAAATTGTGTATTTTAATTTTAGTATTTTAAGAACTACTTACGATGTATTTTGATTATGTAAAACAATATATATATATTTGAAGTTAAATCAATGTATTTTGAAAAACGTCCATATAGTGTTCGATCGTTATGATTATGGTTACGCTTCCGCGACGTCACGCTTCATTACCAACCGGGGTAACGGGGTGTGACAAGTTAGTTCAAAAGATTCATGCATATCATCAAAGCCTGCTGCCAGGTATACCACTAAGGTATTTATAGATGCTAAGGTGGATGGCAGTGTGGTAGAGCAGGTTTCAGCAATTCCTGAAAGTTGTTGGGAAACAGCTTTTAGGTTGGACACAGAATCCTATTGGTGAGATAGAACAGAGGAAAGGGATGAAGAGAGATGTTGCAACTGTGAAGTGAGTGCTAGCAGCTGAGATAAATAGTCAGGTTAGGGAGTAGGAGTTTGAAAGGATGTCCTGAACGAATCAAGAAATCCTTTAAGTTGTGCAGACACGGAGTCTGCTATTGTGGAGGGAAGAGTAGTTATAGAGGTTTCCAAAGAGCTAACTTTGTTGGACAACACAGAAAGTTGTTCCTTCAAAGAAAGATCTTTGGGGGATGGAGGAGTATGGGTGGATTGTTTTGATTATGTGGATGGAGATGAGTGTGAGGGTGATGATTGAGGGGTGTGAGGATCACTGTGAGATGGTAGGCGCACATTAGAAAGTAAGTCAAGTGACCCAGTTTGGAAGGGTCAAGGATACCTTCAGCAGTTGCTAAACCTGCTTCATCAAGTGCTGGGACAGGGGATTGTTGCCGTTAAGATGCCACTGGTATTGGGACACCTTCTTGAAGACCATGGATGGTTCTCTCAGTAGTGCATTGGTTTTGAGGTACCTCTTCATGGGGAGAGGAGATGTGCATTTCAACATCATCAGTGGTGAAATTTGATGATGGAATTTGCACTTGGGGAGCAGTCTCACCAAAGGGTTGTTCTGTACCCAGAGGTTCATCAGCCTGAGGAGATGGTCCTTAGTAGCTGTTTGGGTTGTAACAATTGCATCATGAGGAGCAAAAGTGGATGGTTGATCTGCTGGTTGGCTTATACCAACAGTTTTGGCACCTTGTGCAGACTCAGGATGTGAAGGAGAAATATGAGATGGGGACTGTGTGGACTCAGTATGGAGTGGAGAGTGCTCCTGTCTTTCAATATCCTCAGCCTGTTGAGAGGCTGAGATAGTTGATGTGGTTGTCTTCATATGTACAACTGGTTCCTGTTGTGAGGAACCAGAGGGCTAAGACTGACCCAGGGTAGACTCTGTCTGGAGTGATGCAGACTCTATAGAGGCTGCTCATCCAAAAATAGGAGAAGGAGATGCAGCAGGTGTAGCCTCTTTTTCAACTGACTCCTTTTGAGACGGGTCAGAGGGGCTCTGTTTAGTGAATTGGTGAGAGCTCTTTTCAAAATAATGTTGCACCCACTCTTGGTTCTGACATGCCACAGCAGCGTAACAGATTCCCCATTTGATCATTTTCCGGCTGAGGTTTGTCATACTTGTCAACAACAGGGAGATGAAGTGCTTCACGAAGAAGAAAGGCAGTGATCTCAATAGTTTTTGAGGTGTTAAGGATTGTTCCCCTTATAGTTTTGGTAGCAGGGTCGTAGGAGCAAGTGTACCAAAACTCATACACCATCTCCTGGTAAATGAAACCTGGAGTGGCTGTCATAGCATAGTTACGGGGATGGGCTTGCAGAAACTCCACCATTTGGTCATAACCTTTTCCAATGTAGTTCTTGGGGATGTTTAAGTTAGCAACGTAATTGAAGGGTTTGATGGTTAATATGGTGGTGACTGAGGAATGATTGACAACATCATCACCTAGGAATGCAGGAACAAGACGGTTGTTTTGTGAGACCATTTTTGAGAGTAGTAGAGGATGCACGATTTGTGGACACTAAGTCTTTTAGGGTTTTGCAGAGGGGGTAGAAGTTGTGAGGAAGAAGAAGATGAAATAGTGATATGGGTATATATAGGATTTGAATGTGAGAGAGTATGAGAGAGAACGATTTGGGTGGTTGATTTGAAATGTTACTAACGAAAAACGGAATGGTTTAACACATCAGCACGTTTGTCAGACCAACTTGACCTTTTTCTCCACTAACACACGTAACACACTATATCCGCAGGTAATTAAGATAAATAAATAAATAATTTAAGTAACTTAAATGTGAAGTAATGTTAATTAAAAGCTGATGTTCATAGTTGTTGTTCAAATATGTTATGAAAATTTTCATCAAAAGCTTATCATTCTATAACCTGCCTGGTCAAACCTGTGCAGTTACATTAATACAGGTTTCAGTGTAAAACCTGTTCAGTAGCTAAACAGATTACAAGGCTTTGCCTTGTGTGACAGAATACAGAGTGAGCAGGTTTCAGGTTTAAACAACAGAACAGGTTTGAGAGAAAAACTTATTTTGTCAAACCTGTTACTTGTCAAACCTGTTCAAATTTTAAGAAATTGGCTAAGTGCAGAGCAGATGAAACCTGTTCAGTCAAAGCTGTTTTGTAAAATTTTATCAGATTTGATTAACTAGTCTTAGAGCATCAATGACACTTAGTCACTTTAATTTATCATTCCCAGCTTGCACACAAGGGAATTAAACCTATTTTCATCAGGAGGTTTGGTGAAAATATATGCAAGCTGTTCTACTATGGGAACAAAAGTTACCTCCACATTACCTTTTTGGATGTGATCTCTTATGAAGTGATGTCTGACCTCAATATGCTTTGTTCTAGAGTGGAAGACAGGATTGTTGGAGATCGCTATGGCACTTGTATTGTCACACAGAATAGGAATTTTCCTATATACAAGGCCAAAATCTTCAAGCTGGTGTTGCACCCACAGAACCTGCCAGCAGCAATATATTCAGCTTCAGTTGTAGAAGTAGAAACAGAATTCTGCTTCTTGCTGCACCAACTGATCAACTTTCCACCAAAGAGTTGACATCCACCTGGTATGCTCTTTCTATCTAGCCTGCAACCTGCAAAATCAGAATTTCATTAGCCAATTAGTTCAAGGCTAGAGTCTTTTGGGTACCAAAGACCTAAACCTGATGTACCCTTTAGGTATTCGAAAATTCTTTTCACGGCAGCTAGATGGGATTCTTTTGGATCAACTTGAAACCTAACACATAGACAGGTAGCAAACATTATATTTGGTCTACTAGCAGTTAAGTACAGCAAGCTCCCAATCATACCTCTGTAAGCTATTACTGAAACAGCTTTGCCACATGTATCAGCATCCAAATTTACATTGGCTACCATTGGGGTTTTGATGGGAGAATATTGATTAAGTTTAAACTTTTTCAATAGATCTAATGTATACTTTCTTTGATTTATGAAAATTCCATTTGAGGTTTGTTTAACCTGTAATCCTAGAAAGAAACTAAGTTCACCCATCATGCTCATTTCATACTCAGATTTTATGAGCATTGAAAAATTCTTGCATAACTATTCATTAGTAGAACCAAATATAATGTCATCCACATAAATTTGAACAAGCATTATGTTAGTTTTCACTTTCTTTATGAACAATGTAGTATCCACTTTAGCTCTGGAATAGCCATTGCTCCTAAGGAAATCAGTGAGAGTATCATACCAGGCTCTAGGGGCTCTTTCAGACCATAGAGTGTTTTGTCCAACTTATAGACAAAACCTGGATGTTGTTCATTTATAAAACCTAGAGGCTGCTTGACATATACCTCTTCTTGCAGCTTTTCATTCAAAAATCCACTCTTTACATCCATTTGAAATACCTTCATGCTCTTGTGGGCAGCATAAGCTAGGAACAAACGAATTGCTTCTAACCTAGCCACAGGAGTGAATGTTTCATCATAATTTATTCCTTCTTCTTGCCTATATCCTTGAGCAACCAGTCTTGCCTTATTTCTTATGACATGACCCTGCTCATCCATCTTATTTCTGAAAACTCATTTGGCGCCAATAATAGTTTTTCCTTTAGGCATAGGGACCAGCTGCCATACTTTGTTTCTCTCAAACTGATTGAGTTCCTCTTGCATGGCAGTGATACAATTGGCATCTTTAAGTGCATCGTCAATTTTTTTTTGGCTCCATTAGGGACACAAAACTTGAAAACATACAAAAGTTTCCAAGACTTTCCCACCTTGTTTGCACTCCTTTGTTGATATCACCAATAACTTGTTCATTAGGATGACATCAGATCCACTTAGGATCATGTTTCAATGATGATTCTTCTGATTCAGCTTCATTCTCACCAGGTCTTACAAAACAGCTTTCAATATTTTCAGACACACTGACATGTTGAGCCTGTTCAGTTGTTGAGGATGAACCATTATTGTTGAACACATCAACTGAGGATTCAGGGAAATCAGCATTGACTGGTTCTGGACATGGTACATTGATTATATCAGTACACTTATGCACACAGGGTGTACCAATGTAATCATTATCATGTCCATTGTGGTTAGCATGTTCCACTCTGGATGATGTGGAAGCTTTTGAATCCTTTTCTTCAGCATTGGAATGCATAAGATCATCAAAGCTGAAATCCTGAAACTGATTTAGGAACAACTTTGGTAATAGGATTTATGGACTCCTCAAAGGTGACATTGATAGATTCATCTATCACCTTCTGTAATGGTTGTATACTCTGTACGCTTTAGAAACTGCTAAGTATCTAACAAACACTCCTTCATCAGCTTTTGGTTCAAAGTTGGCCAACTGATCCCTTTGGTTCAGAATGAAACAAGGGCATCCAAACACATGGAAGTAGCTTATATTTGTCTTTCTCTCTTTCATTAATTCATAGGGAGTCTTATTGAACCTTTTCACCACTAAGGATCTGTTTTTAGTGAAGCAGGCAGTTTTGACAGCTTCAACCTAAAAAGATGAAGGCAAACCTGATGCACACAGCATAGTCCTAGTAGCTTCTATGAGGGTTCTGTTTCTCCTTTCAGCCACTCCATTTTGTTGTGGAGTTCTCACAGCTAAAAGTTTTGAGATATTTCTCTTTCTTCACGGAAGTCCTCAAGAATACTGTTTTTAAATTCAGTACCATGATCACTTTTAAGCTGCTTGACTTGGGCAGAGTTTAGAACTTCCATCTTCTTGATAAACCTAATAATTTCTCTGGCAGACTCTCCTTTAGTCTTTAGGAAGATCACCCAAGTGTACCTGGAGACCTCATCAACCATTACTAAAGTGTATCTTCTACCTCCTAGACTTAAGACGCTGACAGGTCAAAGCAAGTCCATGTGGATTAAAAAGAGAGGTGTATCAATAGAAAAATTATGTTTGGATTTAAAAGGTTTTTTTCTTTGCCTACCCTTCTCACAAGCTGTGCAGAGTTTATCCTTAACATAAGTTATAGAAGGCAAATATGTTACCAACTCTTTCGTACAGAGTTTGTTGATATTATTGAAGTTCAGGTGTGACAGCCTTTTGTGTCATAACCAGTTGAGGTATGCATTGCTTCTTGAGATGAAATAGGTTTCAGTTGTTGGATCAGCAGACTTCATATCTACAATATATACACCTTTATTTCTTTGTGCACACAACACAACTTTGCCTTGGGGATCCAGTATGTACCCTAGGTGCTCATCAAAGTTAACCTTGTAGCCAGCATCACACAGTTGAGTTATGCTAACAAGATTATGTTTTAGCCCAGACACATAGGCTACCCTGTTGAAGATTGCAGCACCAGCATGAAGGGTTCCATATCCTTCTGTGGATCCCTGAACATTGTCACCAAATGTGACCTTTGGGCCTTTTTCAGGCTTGAGATCACTCAGAAAATCTTAGCAACCTGTCAAGTGGCCAAAGCATCCATTGTCCAAGTATCAAACATGGCTTGGTTGTTTAACCTGCAGAGTGACATGGGGAAATATTAGTTTTTAGGGGAACTCATCATAAGGATGAGTTCTCCTTCTTCATCAACATTTGTTGATGGACCACTGAGATCAACACTAAAATTTCTAATGTGGATTGTATCAGCTGAGATACTCTCCTCAATGACAATGTTACTTCCCACACTGCTGGTTTTTGCAATATTGGAGCTAACAGTGTCAGCAGGCCTTATGTCCTTAGTTTGTGGACAGTTCTTGGTCATGTGAGTCTTCTTTCCACATTTATAAAATTTTCTCTTTTTGGACTTTTTGAAAGAAGAACTCCCAGAAACACATTCTAGTTTATCTCTTTTGGACTTCTCAACAGGTTTTACAAATGTTTCATTTATTTTAGAAGAGCCAGCAGATTGAGTGGAAGGTACAACAGAAACAGCTTTGCATGTATCCTCTTTCCTCTTTTTAGGAGGACAGAGATCAAACATAAGTAATTAACTATCTTTTGTCCTTCCACAGGTTTGGAAAACTTATTTCCTATTTTCTCAAATTGAGCAATGGCTTTGCCTTTACCTTTACTGAGATGTGATGACTTTTCCCTACTTGTGGTAGTGTGATCATCATGCTTGGTTTTATCAAAAGATTTCCTTTCATTTATAACCAATTTTCCACTACGATTTAAAAACTTATTTGAAATCACAGCAGAGTTGCTTCCAACATGAGACTTACCCTTGTTGGATGCAGGCTTCTTTCCTTTTGAAATTTTCTTTTCAAAGTATTCAGCATTAAATGGACTAATAGGTTTCTTACCACTAGCTTTAACACCAGAATCTGTCTGGTTGACAGGTTTAGTGGCCAAAGCTGCAGTTTTATCTTGTTTTCCATTCTGTTGTTTATGTGAACTGGCTAAGCACTTAGCAGGCTGGTTTTATGGAGAACACATTCCATCACCAGTCTTTGCAACCATTTCACATAAACTGTCAGTGTTTTGAGGCCTAACAAACCTGTTTGTTGAAATCAGCTTTCCATTTACATTTTGAATACATGTATTTGGAAGCCCACCAAGAGAAGACAAATCTGTTTCCAGATTCTTGATTTCAACAATTGAAGCTGCTGTATCAAGATCTCCTCTAAGATAAGCTTGGATTTGAGCAGGTATTTGCTCATTGATACATTGACTGACTCTTTTAGCTGAAGGACACCAAGAGTAAAACAATCTTTTGAAGCTTAGAGTGCTTTGAGTTTGTTTCTCTTTTTTCCTCTGATAAAATAGTATTGATTTGTTTTACCTCATCACCTTTAGTTTTCAACTTTTGAAAACTGTCCAGTTCTTTAGATTTTATGTCAAGTTCAGTTTTTAGCTTAGAGATTTTAGACAACAAAGCATCATGCTTCACAATGGCAGCTTTCAAATCCACAAGTAAGTAATCAAACATTTTAACCTATTCTTCAGAGTTGTAATCCTTAAAGTTTTGTACCTTATACATCATGGTGGGATTCAAGTTCTCTAAAGAGCTGAGAGCTTCAGCTTCAGTCAAGTCTTGTTTGAAGTTGCTTGTTGAAGGGGCATTAGTGTTGGCTACCAAACAGTTCTTGTCTTTATCATCAGATGATGAATCAGAGTCTTCCCAGTCACATGTTTCAGCCATCAATCCCTTCTGTTTGTTAGAGGCCACAGAGTCTTCAAACTTTTTCAACTTGGCCTTGGTCATAAGGTACTTAACCCTGTAGCCATCGTCCTTGTTTGACTTGTAAGGCTTGGAGGATGAGCCAACAACTTTATACACACAGTCAGCAGCTATATGGCCTGTTGTGCCACATTTGAAGCACTCAGCCTTGGATTTATCAAATGCCTTCTTTTTGGTAGCACCTGATTTCTTTTGCAGCGTCTTACCTCCAAATCTTTTCTTATTGAACTTTCTGACAAGCATAGCAATCATTTGCTCATCATCAAGTTCAGTAAGATCTTCACAATCAACTTCTTATTCTGACATTACCTCCAATTCATCATTAGCCTATTGATCATCTTTTGTGAACACATCACACGTCTGACTTACATGCTATCTCACACTAGCCACTAAGGTTGCACCTCTCTTGGACATTTCCAAGGCATTTCTCTTTTGTTGCCTTGATTTTCATCATTTAGCAAGGATCCATAGAGGTTAACTAGATCCATGCCTCTGATAGTGCCTGAATTTCTAAGGATAGTAGAAAAATAATTCCATTCCTCAGGCTATATGTCCAAGAACTTGTTCACCAGGGTTAGGTTGTCCTTAATGATCCCAACAGCTTTGAGATCATTTATCAATGTAGTGAAATTATTGTTGGTTTTTGTTGTAAGGTCACCACATCTACGGATATGATCTTGACGCGACGCCGTCCAACGAGTGCAGAATCCTCGTTACCCCGCTAAACGGATCGATCACGCACGGAAACCGGAGTCGAACACGATGTTAGTCGATGTAAGAAACGACCCGACACAATGTATATCTCCATGAAAAACTCTCTGAATACTTTCTAGCTCTCACGTGCACTTGCAAAAGCTCTGAAACGTAATTCTCAAATATTGTAAAATAAAACGAATTAAGTCCTAATTAAATCAATTAAGTTCGAACTAAACCAGATAAGTTCGTTTAGGCCCAAGCACACGAACATGCCCAATACCCTACGAACTTAGCTTCACTAAGTTCATTTGGGTTGGCTTAAGTTCGAGGCTTAGCCTTAGAACTTATCTTCATAGTCTAAAACTTATCTGCACATTCTATAACTTAACATCACAGTCTAGTACTTAACTTGATAGTCTAGAACTTAACTTGATACTCTAGAACTTAATATGCAAATGTAGATATCAAACAAAATCGTGAATTAACACACATAACTTGCATTAATAAAGCCTTATCTATTACATATGATTATCTACTACATATCTAGACTACTATCGTCATACAGGATGTACCAACAGACTCCCCCTTGACGATAACTTCTAGTTAGATATTCAATTGTCTACAGAACTAGGCTTATTCAACTCTCTACCTGCATGGAGTCCCTGCTCCACACAAACTTTGACAACCTTCTGAAACTTCCTGCCTTCAGATCTCCAGCAATCAATCGACGAGGATGCAGGAGATTTGAGCAGCGATCAATTAGATCAAGGAATTGAGCATCGATTGGTTGGATTGAGCAGCGATTGGCTGGATTGAGCAGTGATTGGTTCTGATTTTTAGGTTGAGCAGTGACAAACATCAATGGATTGAGCAGTGTCTGAAGTTTACATTTTTTTAGCGGTCATTCTTCTAACATCACTTGATATATATTTGTTTCAAAAACATATATGTTAGGCATAAAAACATCAGATATAAACAACGCGATTATTTTTGTAATGAATAAAAATATCATATTAACCAATTAAATTTCAATTTTCAGTTATATTATATTATATATATATATATATATATATATATATATATATATATATATATATATATATATATATATTTCTATATGGTAGTATAAAACATAATATTTAAATTTTCATTCTTAATTTACCAAAATCCTATATTAATTATTATTTAATTTAGCGACTCACTTAGTGACTTGTGTGTAGACGTCGCAAATTCAGCGACATGCGTTGTGTCTTATACATGAGTGTCACAATTCAACGACACACATGATGTCTTGTATATATATGTCACAAAAGTAGCGATAGACATAGTGTCTTGTATATTAATGTCACAAAATTAGCAACACACTTAATGACCTATACGCGTATGTCACAAATTCAGCGACACACATAGTGTCTTATATATAAATGTCACAAAATCAGTGACGTGTATAGATACTTTTGTGTGTGTGTCACAAAATTAGCGACGTGTGTAGTGACTTGTACATGAATGTCGCTAAAAATAGGGACACGCATAATGACATTGGTGACTTGTTCGTCACAAAAATTATCACTACAAATGTAACTAATTTGTGACATGCAAATACATGTCGCTAATTTTGTCACTGAATGGTATTTTTCTTGTTGTGATACTACCTTACGTGTCCAATACTTAGACATACTTCTATGATCAAGATAGACACACAATGACTATGACTTTTTGGTATTTGCAAATTAACTTTAAAAGGAAAACGTCTAACACAGGTCTGTATTTACATACAACAAAGTGTCTTAGTTTGTCTTAGAGTTATTCTCATGTTAGCAAGACAGCGGTGATAGGTCTATACTCACGTACAACAAAGCGACTTGTTTTGACTTCCTTATCTTTACAAAACTTTTTCTTTCTTTGTTTAAGATGTATTTTGATGAAGCTATACATCTTTCAGATAAATTTGCATACCTCATTCATGATCATTGTCTGTATGTCTCTAACATAGAAATTAAGACCTTTTGGTCATACATCTAAGTTAGTTACACATATGACATTTTCTTGATTATTTTATTAGCTTTACGGAAACCCTTCATGTATTATGCCTACCAACATATCAGACAGGAACATGTATATCACTTAGGGTTTTAGTGCATTATGTGTGAAAGTTTAACACTTAGAGTTTGTTAGACTGTGCTAAATCTCGTCTCTTTGAACCTATAAATCTAAGACTTCTCTCATTTTCCAATATTCTCTTTTGTTGAGGTTTTATGGTTTTCTCTCTTTTTTCTTTTGTTTTTTATTTTTTAAGTAAAATAAACTAATAACTTAAAACTTTAAAAAGAAAGAAAAAAATCTACTGAGGTCAGGTTACTCCAGATTACGCATGCCATTAAGTTGGACTAACAATTCAAAGCGTGGTCTATCAAATACTTTGTGAAAAGATCCGCATTGTTGTCTTCCATTAGAACTTTTACTAGTTTAATCAGGTTTTCTATGCACAGTCACGAATAAAATGATATTTTATGTCTATGTGCTTAGTCTTACTGTGCTTAACCGGATTATTAGTTATGGCAATAGTGGACTGATTGTCTATCATAATGGGAGTATGAGTATAAGTCAAACCGTAATCCTGCAATTGTTGTTGAATCCACAGAACCTGTGAATAGCAACTACACGCAGCTACATACTCAGCCTCGCACGTTGATAGGGCTACCGAAGTTTCTTTCTTGCATTGCCAGGATACTACTCTCCCTCTAAGGAACTGACAACCACCCGTCATTGACTTTCTGTTCAACCTACACCCTCCATAGTCTGAATCCGTGTAAGCCTCCAATTCCAGATCTCCATCAGCGTGATACCAAAGTCCCAGCTTCGGTTTCGACTTCAGGTATCTCAAAATCCGCTTCACAGCTTTCATATGCATCTCCTTTGGGTTAGCTTAAAACCTGGCACAAATACAAACAGCAAACATTATATCAGATCTAGAAGCAGTTAAATACATGAGTGACCCGATCATGGCCCGATATAAATTCGGATCCACATCAGTGTCACTATCTGTACCCGGTCCGAGATTGTGATTGACTTGTATCAGAGAACTAAAATGTGCCGTAAGATTTGTTCCTTCCATCCCGAAGTGCTCTAAAATGTCATAGACATACTTCGTCTGATGAATAAACATTCCCTCTTTTCGTTGTTCAACTTATAAACCGAGAAAGAAGTTCAGCTATCCCATCAAACTCATCTCAAACTTCAACTTCATAACCTTCTCAAAATCTTTGCACATTTGTTTGTTTGACGACCCGAAGATGATGTCGTCCACGTAAACTTGTGCCAGTATAAAGTCTTCACCTTTCCTCTTAACGAACACTGTACTATAAATTCTCCCTCTCTCATACCCCTTGTCTAAGAAGTGAGTAGATAGTGTCTCATACCAAGCCCTAGGTGCCTGATGCAATCCATACAAAGCCTTATCAAGTCGATATACTCTGTCAGGATACTTGAGATCAGTAAACCCTGGCGGTTGCTCGACATACACCAACTCGTTCACCTTGCCGTACCAAAAGGCACTCTTGACGTCTAATTGATATACCATGAACCATTTGAGGGACGCGAATGCCAGAAACAATCGAATCGCCTCTAGCCTCGCCACTGGTGCAAACACTTCGTTATAGTCTATCCCTTCTTCCTGGTTGAAACCTTTGACAACGAGTCTAGTCTTGTTACGAGTAACTATGCCCCGATAGTCCCTTTTGCACTTAAAGACACATTTGGTCCCTATAGCAACTTCTCCACGAGGCAAAGGCACTAACTCCCATACTTTAAGCTTTCGGAACTGTGAAAGTTCCTCTTGCATAGCTTCAACCCAAGAATTGCCTTTCAGAGCCATTTGCACATACTTTGGCTCTACTTGTGAAATGAAACACGAGTATAAACACGTGTGAAACGCCTTGGAGTCGTTGATCATCGATAACAGCACTGTGTTACTATTCACAGTACTCCTAGTTCTCACACCGGCATTTGGATTCCCTATGATGTCCTCAATTGGATAATCCTTATTTATTCTCGATGTCTCAATTTCATCATCTTGAAGATTATATGATTTCCTAAATTTGATCCTATTTCACCTACTGGGGGTAAGACTTTAGACGGCACAACTTCCTCCTCGTGATCACTATCTTTGGAGGTAGAATTACTTGTCTGATTCTCATCCGTAAGTAACTCAGGTTCATCATTTGCTGGAGACCCATCTTCTTTCGTTGTATTCTCAGATGTCATTGGAATGCTTGTATTTGGAAAACCTCTACCCTCATCATTGAGATTTAAGGTTGAAAATTCGTTTTCCATAGTACCTGCATTTCCACTAAACGGAATGTTAAATGATTCAAACACAGAGTCATAATCAAATAACCATTCTGGACCATTTTGGGGTTCATGTGAATAACTTGTTACATCAATGTTAAACACAATTTCGAATGTACCATTTGTTTTATTAAAAGCCCTCTTGTTTGGTGAATTAGGAACATAACCTAGGAAGTATCCTTCATCAGCCTTTTCACCAAACTTAGGTTGATGTTTTGTTTTCAATAAAGTACATGGCACCCCAAATGGTTCAAAGCCAGTTAAATTCGGTGGTCTTTTATTCAGACATTCATAACAGTTTTATTCAGTGATTTGACAGTAAGGACTCTATTTAAAACATGACAAGCGGTATTCACTGCCTCCCCCCAAAACATGGTAGGAAGCTTTGAATCCGAGAGCATAGTCCTTGCTGCCTCAATCAAAGTCCTGTTCTTACATTCTGCCACCCCATTTTGTTGTGGCTCATAAGGTGCACTAAATTGATGCACTATACCTTTAGTTAGGCAATATACACCAATTACTGCATTCTTAAACTTTGTTCCGTTATCACTCCTGATACGTTTTACCATCTTCCCGTATGAGTTCTCGACTTGGTCTAAGAACCCAATCAGTGTGTCTGATGTCTCGTCCTTCGTGCCTAAAAAGAAAACCAAAGAGAAACGTGAGTAATCATCAGTAATAACTAAACAGAACCAACTACCACCTATACTCCTTTTGTTGATTAGACCGAAGAGATCCATATGCAGCAAATCGAAAGAGGAAGCGGTAGAGTTTTGAGTCTTTGACTTGTGTGACTTCTTATGTTGTTTTCCATTCTTGCATGATACACACTTGTCTTCAAACTGAAAACTCTTCAATGGAACACCTTGCACAAGGCCATTTTTCGTGATGAAGTTCATCTTCCTTAGGTGTAGGTGTGCCATGCGTCTGTGCCACACTAAGGATTCGGACTCTGAAGCTTTTCATAACAGACAAATAGTTCCCATAGATGAATCAGCTATATTCATGTCCATCATGTACAGATCATTCTCCCTTGGGGCTCTCATCATAATCCACTCTTCAGGCATGCTGAATCCCGGCTTTAACACTAACGCTTCTTTTTCAGTAAAGATAACTGTCTTCTTCTTATCACAGATCTGAGAGACACTAATGAGATTTTGATCAAGTTTATCTACATGGTGGACTTGATAAGAGTGATCGTACCATTAGTGACTACTCCTGTTCTAGTGACATTTCCTCCTTTATTCCCAGCAAATGATACAAACCCTTTTGTCCACTCATGAAGTCCGTCAGTAGACTTCTTTCCCCAGTCATGTGACGAGCGCAACCACTGTCGACGAACCATTTATTGTTAAGACCTGTAGTTAACTCCTGGACATGAAAGAAAACAAGTTAGTTATCACGGGGAACCCAGGACATAACTGACTTGGTAATACCTTTCTCGTCCACATACTTGAACTCTTTCAAATACCCATCTCTCCTTTCAGGTGACTTGGGTTTTTGAATTAGAACCTGTTGTGGAGCTGAGTGATTAATGTTCACTCTTGGCCTTTGGGTTGACATTTGTTGTGGAGCCCTAGAATAATTTCTATTATAGTGCATTTCATTGTTATATCCCTTGGCTCTTCTGGGTGTCTGATGTCTGTTAGGGGTATGTGACCTAACTGGAGTATAACTCCTCTTAGGTGTAATACTCCTGTAGACAGGTTGTGGTCCTGACCTAGATTGACTAGGGACTCTATTCGGTGAATTAGTCCTAATCACTTCATGCGGTCTGACTAACACCGGTATTTGTTTAGCACCTACGCGTGGTGTTGCATTCAAGTTCTTCTCAGTGTTTTGAGAACTACTTGTACTTGCAATACAAGGTACTGATATTAAGGTTGGTTGGTCTGGCTTCCCTACTATCGGTGTAGACTCTAATTTCTTATAGGGACAACTAGACGCAACGTGACCTTTCTCATGACATATGAAGAAAGAAATTTTATCAATTGGCTTTTTATACGTACCCTTTGACTTAGGTGTCTCACTAGTGTCATGTTCTTTTGGTTCAACTCCAGTGTTTACAACCTCTTGATTATTATCACTTACAATTTTTGCCTCATCTAGTTTGGTGTCAATCGCAGACTGCACAAACTTAACTTTTTTAATCTTAGGGGTTGTGGTTGACACCTTAGTTGATGATACATTATCAGTTGCAGTTGCAGTTGCTTCCTCAGATTCAACCGAGTTTGTGTTCTTATCCTGAGGTTGAGGCACATAGTTATTGTTGAACGGTGGAGGACTTTCCTGATAACCTAGGCCCACTGGTTTCTTAGACTGTCTCTAAGCATCTAAGATTTTGCCTAGATTTAGGGATGAGTTCCTAAACTTTTCAAGTTTGTTATTTGCCTCTGCAACCTTAACTCTAGCTTCAGCTAGTTCTACATCCTTAAGAGTGATTTCTTTGGTCAATGATTCTACATGCTCATACATAAGTTCTAACCTGGCACATTGTTCACTCAACTTATCTTTTAGAACTATCACATCCTGAGCATCAGCTTTCATCTTGGCCCTTAAATCTTCTTTAATATCTAGAAGACTAGCATTGTCAGAATTTAATGATTGGATTTGAGCTGTCATGGTTTTATGAGTTTCTAGCACTAGATTTAATCTATCATTTAATGTAGCACATAAAATGCATAAATCATGAAACGTAGAAAAGTTAAGAGTTACCTTTTTGCGATCTGATTCCACGTTAGCCATTTGAGCTGCAAACTCCAGAGTGGTTTGCTCCTCAAATTTTTCCACCAACAAAGGAATTGAATCGGACTGATGGGTGTCCTCCTTTTCTGCTTCAGGTCTTTCATTAGTCTCTGTTACCTCAGCCATAAAAGCTCTGGCATTTGACTCCAGATGAGTACTCTAATCATATGTTCCGTCTAGCTGTATGTTAGAAGATACGTTCGTTAACAGACCAGCTATCGCAGTTTGATTCCCTGAACTACCAGAATGTTGTCTTCCCTGATTTTGATTCTGATAATTCTCAACCTTTGGTCTCTAACATTCTCTGGCAAAATGTCCCAATCCTTGACAATTGTAGCACTTTACCTTTGACTTGTCAAAACCAACATTGTTACTTACACTCAGATTTATACCCGTTCTCTTCATAAACCTCTTGACCCTTTGCGTCACCATGGTAGTTGCCATTGTAGGTCTATTGTTCTAAATCGTCCGGATCTACCTGATCGTAGTCCTCTTCCCAGAGTGTTGGATCGTTGATTTTACCTTGAACGCAGTTTCCATATGCTGCCACAAATAAAGTTAGGAGATTTAGTTGCTCCTCAGCTGATGTAGCACTCATCGGCATCTTGGTAAAACCTTGAGAGGTTGATACTGAGTGTTGTGGTTTTTCTTCCACTTTAGAACACCCTAAGAAAGCTCTACTACCAGATTCTTCAGCTTCAACTGGTATTGACTCTTCTCCAGAAAAGAATGTTGTGGCCCCTGACTTTTGTTCACTGGAAGTTGAGGTCTTTGATTTCCCGAAGTACATTTTAGGGTCTTGTACTTGATCAAATTCCCTCTCCTTCTTCTGTAGCTTAAAGTTGTAGGCCCTCAGAGTTCCAATGACCTCTTCCAGAGTGAGAGTTTCAAACTTTTCTTCATCATGCTTTATCAGCGCCGTGTACATCTCCCACTTAGCTGGTAAAGCATCCAAAAGCTTCTCTAACTTTTCTCATTTTTCAGCACCTTGAATATCGCAAATTGTTGCTTTAACATCTCCATCCTCCCCTTTCTTACCCTGGGATTTCCCTCAAACCTCTTCTCTAGAGCATCCCAGAGCTCTTTAGAAGTTCTGTGATTTCTAAGTGTGTGTAGAATCTCCTGAAGTAGTGCCATTCTAATTGACGAAAAAGCTCGATTCTTAGCCTCATAAATCTTTTTGTCGACATCTTTCATATTCTGATACGTCAAAACTTTTAATCGGCCCTCAAGCTCTTGTGTTGGGGGAACGTTTCCTTCGTCTATGCATATCCACGTACGCATATCGTTAAATCTTGCGAAGTCTCCAAATCTGTCCTTCCACCAGTAATAATCTTCTAACTTCATCAGCTTGGGTGGGGAGTTAGCTTTGCCTACTTCATGGTCCATTTCCAAAAACTAATGCAAACTCGACATTCTTTTAAAACTTTTTGTTTTCGAACTTAAACAAATTAATTTAAAAATAAATTCAAAACAAATCTTACGGACTTAATTAAGTTCGTATAATTTTAATGCAACAAGTTCGAAAGCCTGCAAGTTCGAGAAACCCTAAACCTTCTGAGAAGTTCGAACCAAAACAAGTTCGAAAAACCCTAAGAACTTCTGACAAGTTCGAACCAAAGCAAGTTCGAATTCCAACCAATTTCGAGACCCAACAAATTCGAATCCCAGACAAGTTCGAATTCCCTGACAAGTTCGAACCAGATCAACTTCGAGAAACCGTAAATCAAGTTCGAGAGGAGCGTATTGTGACAAGTTCGAAGAACCCTAATACCCCCTTATGTTTGAGCGCTGCAAGTTCGAGAAATGGCAAAAATTTGGTTTTTTTCAAGATTTCAGATTAAACCAATGTTTTTAAGATTAGAAACACTGATTTTGACTGAAAAGATGAACTAAAATGAACTTTTTCCAGTAAAATTGGTCGTAGAACTCTGAAAACTTCGAAAATACGTGACTTATCCGGTAAAAACGTCAAGAAACCTTATGAACGTTCACCAAACGCGAAAAACACGAAGAAAACTCACGATGGCTCTGATACCACTTGTAAGGTCACCACGTCTACGGATCTGATCTTGACGTGATGTCGTTCAACGAGTGCGGAATGCTCGTTAGACGCTTAACGGATCGATCACGCATGAAAACCGGAGCCGAACACGATGTTAGCCGATGTAAGAAACGACCCGAAACAATGTATTGCTCCAAGAAAAACTCTCTGAATACTTTCTAGCTCGCACGTGCACTTGCAAAAGCTCTGAAAACGTAATTCTCAAAGATTGTAAAATAAAACGGATTAAGTCTTAATTAAATCAATTAAGTTCGAACTAAACCAGATAAGTTCGTTTAGGCCCAAGCCCACGAACATGCCCAATATCCTACGAACTTAGCTTCACTAAGTTCGTATGGGTTGGCTTAAGTTCGAGGCTTAGCCTTAGAACTTATCTTCATAGTCTAGAACTTATCTGCACATTCTAGAACTTAACATCATAGTCTAGAACTTAACTTGATAGTCTAGAACTTAACTTGATACTCTAGAACTTAATATGAAAATGCAGATATCAAACACAATCGTGAATTAACACACATAACTTGCATTAATAAAGCCTCATCTATTACATATGATTATCTATTACATATCTAGACAGTTATCGTCACACAGGATGTACCAACATTAGTGAGACTCTCATTAGGTTTTGCAAAGAACAGTTCATATTGTCTAACACGATTGTTTATCCTGCTATCCAATGTGATAGTGGGACTGTCCTAGACAGTATACAAAGTATCCCATATTTTTTTGGCAGTCTTCATTTTCTCAACATGTTTGAACACATCATCAGGTAAAGAAATGACGAGGTTGTTCCTGGCCTTTGCATTAAGGGCCACCAGTCTTTTGTCCTCATCAGTCCATTAAGCTTTTGCTTTCTCAATGGTCTTGACCTCGGGAACAGCACCTTCAATAGCATCAATGATAGTAGTGACAGGTGTAGGACCATATGGACCTTCCATCACCATCTCTAGTAGTTACACGTCCAGATTCTTTAAGTAGAGCATCATTTTGCACTTCCAACCAGAGAAGTTCTGATGATTCAACTTTGGGGGTTTTGCCATAGACCCATTGTCATAGTAAGAAGAAGAGTTTGCAGCACTGTTGTCCATGGTGGGAAATGGGAAGATGAGAGAGATCTAGAGTTAACAAACACTCTAAACTGCTCCGATACCAATTGTAGGTCCCAAAAGGTTTCCTAAGTATGTTGCACTAAGCTGTAGAGGGGGGTGAATACAGCTAATTAAAATTTCAACACACATTCTGAAAGTTTGTATGTATATATTAACAAGTCTTCACGTATCAGAACAGCTTAGGAAGATAACGCAGCTATCGATTTTCCACTTTTGTCTTCGACTTGTAAACTGATCTTCACGTCCAAGACTTTACATGATGACATGGAAACAAATTCCATAAAGTGTAAAACCTGTTCACAAAGTATAGGTTCTGTCCACAAATGTCAATTTTCTAAATAAACAATTTTTACCAACAATATACGTCTTTTAAAATATTTAAAGAAAACTGATCATCTTTAAATAACACATTTCAAAAAACCAATTGATGATTTCGTAAATTAATTATTCTTATTGGATTAAATTCTAGTTACCGATCAAATCGTTTTGATCGAGATAATTCTAAAACCAAAATCTTTGTCAATCCAGACTAATTCTAACTTGATGATTGAAAATTTTAATAACAATTATTAAATATCTTTAAATCTAAAATAACTAATTTACGGTTTCAAAGGATTCTATCAAAACGTTAATGTCGAGATAGAATCTCAAGACATTAAATCATGACCAAGGATGAGACTCAAAGTCACAATTTCATCAATTAAAAATAATAGAATCCTTAAATTAAACTCCATTAATTTTATAATGCCTTTTATGGAATTAAACATTAAATGCATAAATTAAATCTAATTTACAAATTAAAATTACCATCAAATTTTATTAGGCCAAAGGTTTCAAAAAAACTTATGACAAGGCCGATTAAAAGATTGATGATATTAATTTTAATTTCAACATTAAAACTTACCTTTTAATTAAAAATGATTTAATTTAAACGACGAATTACCGGAAAACAGAAACGAACCAACTTATTTAACCGACTCATACTCGGGTTCAATAACCCATATGAACCGAAAAACAAGTAGGGTATTAAACCCTTTGACGGCTGAAATTAATTGAAGTCATTAATCAACTCACTTTGATTATTTCAATTAAACAAGTTATGCATAACTATTTTAGTGTATATGTAGACGTGTGCATTTTACATGTAGTAATAACACAAGTGATAACTAACTCATGACATCGTGTTATGTTTCAACCAATCTACAATCTATGGAGTATGGCATTAAATATTAATAATTACATCAATTCAAATAGATATGTCTCATCAAAAGAATCAGTGTTTTACTACCGATCACAAGTTTCAAATTGGACATAGTATTCATACTGGAAACTATGATCTGTTGATATATATATATATATGTGTGTTACTTTAAAAAAACTATAGACATCTATACTATATAAAATAAGAAAATCACTTCGAGATTCTGGACCATTGGATGGAGGTCCAGATTGATGACAACTCATAATTATTTATGAAATGTCTCTTATACCCTTAATTAAAATCAATAATTATACCTATGCCATTTTTTAATTCATTTTTCAAATTTACTACCTTAACTTAATTACATTAAATTTTGATTTTAATTTTTTCATTAATGAATTAATATTAAATTAATAGTTATCTAAAATAAATATGTGTCATTATTATCCTTAATTTAACTAGCTTAACACATATTATCTGTTTTTTTAATTCATTTTCCAAATTTACTACCTTAACACATATTATCTGCTTTTAAGAATACAATATAATAATATTTTTTTATTTAATATCAAACAACTAAGTATTTTTTTTATCTTTAATTTAATTAGCTTTTAATTTTTTTTATTTTAATTATATATAAATTTTATAATAATTTATTAAAATTAAAAAGATATGTATTTTCTAAATCAACCCATGTAATATATGGGTTGATTAACCTATATATTATAATAAGACAAACAATTCATATAACATTTGAAATTAATGTTTACCTAAAATTAATATCTATCATTATTATCCATAATAATCATAATTAGATTCAAATGTAAAAATTTGAATTAGTTGTAGAAATTATTATTATTATGTATAATAAAGGAAAACATCAAATGTCATGTGTCACATCTACGTTCACCAAAAAGATAACTATAACTTATAAAAAATAAAAGATAAATACAATTTAATAACTGATTGTTCCTTTTGAAATGCATTAAAGGGTAATGACCTAAAAAGTGGAATATATATACTTATTAAAAAGGTGACTAATAAATTACTTCCATTTATTTATACACCCAATTAAATGCAGGATTGAATAGATTTATTTTAGATTAATTGAATCTAATAACTACAATTAATTTATAAATTGCAAAAAGACTTTATACATTTAGTAATAATTATATTTGACACTTACTAAGTGGGTCCACCTTTCGGCTTTACATGAGCCCAGGCAGGTGCGTTACAATTACAAAATTCTTTTATGGGCCCTGTCCATTGTCAGATGCATAATCCCTTTGCGCTACCCACCCCACCCAAACCCCTATATAACCCACACACCCCTCCCTTCATCTTCTACCTCATTTTTTGTGTGCCTGGAAACTTTCATGGAGAGGAAAGCAAGACACCATCTCTTACAAGGTGTCAATCGTTTGCTTATTCTGTTAACAAATTGATATAATGATGTCTTTTAAAAGAATATTACATACCGAATCCTTTAATTTGTCGATAGACTTATTTGATACTTTCTGATTTTAAAGAGAACTTTTATGCAGAATTTCAATTTCGACTGATTGATCAACCGGATGGAAGAATCTACGGATCGACAGGTGCCACCTTGATGATGGTTGCGGTGTCAGAAACGACACTAATTGCAAAAACAATGTTAAGTTGTTGTTCATAAATGGAATCGGTGTTATCCTTGCCTGAGCTTACATTTGATTTTGTAATTGTTTTCTTCGTGTTGATTTTTGAACTAGTGTTTTTTTTCTTTTCTTGACCTTGTAAGACCTTTTCTTGACCTTGTAAGACCTGTTGCTGTTTTAATTCTCTTCATCTCTTGATGTTTTTTCGATCTTAGTTTTTCAATCATCTTTAATTGTTCTCACCAAACTCGTCTTCTCCTTCCTTGTCTATCCCTCTTGAGCTATGTTTGTTAAATCATAACAAAAACCGTTCCAAATATTTAATACCCTTTTATCCTTAGTAGCATGTATTTTGTATGTTTTTCTTTCATCATGTATCGTGATCTACGTTAGAATTCAATATAAATTTTGTTTGTTATTTTTAAAAAATTGAAAAAAAGGAAATATATCATTGTATATTATGTATGAAGATTGAAAGTTGTATGAATGGAAGGTACCTTCAATAATATTTAATGATTTTTGTGTACTTTTTTTTATGTTCTGTTTTTTTATTATTTTTGTTTGGTATGATAAAATTTTTAATTTAATTTTGAATTTGACTTAATTTTTACTATTAAGAAGTTGGGTATGGAATCCATGGCCAACCTGTCAAATTGAGATTAACATTAACCCTCTGTTCTCGAACCAATTTAAACGGAGGAAAGGAAAAGAAAGCTGAAGAAAGTGGGAAAAAATAAATAAAGTTGTGTTCTTTTATCATTTTTAAGGAAGGAAAGCAAGAGAAGAGGAAAGAAAGTATCACAAGTTTTCTTTCCAAATGTTTCTTCCCAAATATGGGAAGAAAGTGAAGGAAAGAAAGACTAGTGAAGTGTTGTCTATGTAAATTACAAAGAAACAAAAGGTTTTATTTTCTTTCCTCCGTCTTCAAGAACATAAATTTTGTTTGATTCATCTTTCTTTCCTCCATGTTCAAGAACACAAACACAAAATTATTTTCTCTTTCTCTTTCTTTCTTTCATGTTTCTTTTCTCCATCTTTCTTTCTCTTCTCTTCTTTTCTAATACGAGAACAGAGCGTAAATGGAAGTGGTCTAAAATAACAGACTTCTATTTGATGTTAAACAGAAATGGATTTGGCTTGTTTTATTTTACAACTAGGTTATAATCCATGTATTACTTGACACATTAATTAATAATTGGTATTATATATGTGTGTATGTATATAATTTAATAATGAAACACTAGTATTAACATTATATCAAAACTATTAAATTTATAGTATCAAATTATGAACTAAACCATTAAAAAGAAAATAATAATCATTAAAAATCTTAACTAAATTAATTAAATGATTTATATTACCCAAAAACAAGGGTTCTAATTTATAATTGTCCATAAATTACATATGTCGAAGACAATTTCAATTCACATTCTATTTAAATGAAAAGTGAAAATTCATTTACTAAACAAAATAGATAGATTCGTCGGAAATTAAATAACACAATGCAAAAGTAAATATGGTTTGAGACAAAAATTAGAATGACAAACTGTCAAAAGAAATAATATAAAATTTCACTTTGTCTTAAATGTTAAATTTTGTGGAATAACTCCGAAATGTTTTGTGGTGTGATGTGAAATCCAAAATATTCATAATTTTCACACACTCATACACACATGTGTGTGTTTGGTAAGACATTTTATTCTCTTAAGACGGCCATAATGTTATATTGTATTTACATGGGCAGAAAAATTTATTCATTGTTCAGAGTTTATTTGGCTTTACATGCGTGTTGGCCAATGAAATAAGTAATACAATAATATAATATATTTTAAAGTGTAAATTCATTTTTTTAAACAATGTATTTTTACTCTTGCGTTGTGACGAAATAAAGCCTAACTTCACTGATATTCTTTGTAATTTTCAGGACAAAAAAAAATAAAAATAAAATCATAACATTTACTTCATTTAAAACCTATGGAGAATGTATGAATTCATTACCAAAATTTTTATATTAATGAATTTTTTTAATTGACAATCTTTATTTGTCACCTTGTGTCATCCATAATCAAAAGTACTACACTTTGATTCATTATGTAATATAATTTTGTATAGAAATTTCCTTCTATCTCATCTATAATCAAAGTAAAGTAAGGACATATTTACTATTTTTTTCATCTACCTTTCTTTATTTTATTGAGTTTTTTAGAGTGGAGGGTATACGTATCTTTCCCAAACCCATCTTTCTGTACACCTTAGCGTCACATCAGCTTTTCTCTCTTTATATTTTCCCACATTTCTAACTTGGAAATACCCATCTTTCTAAACTTTTTCATCCTTCTTAAATTTTTTACAATAAATTCATTGTAATTAACAAAATAATTAAAACTAAAATAATTAAATTCATATATATTTAAAAACTATTACATAACTAAAAATTAAAAAGTACTCGATTAAAAATACTAATGTAAAATAAGAAACTGGAATTATGAACGTAAAATACGAAACTAAAATATTAATAAAACAATTAAAACTAAAATATTTAAAATACGAAACTGAAATTACAAATGAAACAACAATTACGAACATAAAATACGAAATTGTACGAACGAAACAATAATTACGAAACTAAAATAAAAAAATACAAACATTTACGAAACTATAATAAGAAACAACAATAAAAATAAAAAATTATAAAAGTAAAATTATATATATATATATATATATATATATATATATATATATATATATATATATCTGTGTGTGTGTGTGTATGTATGTATTAGTGTGTGTGTGTATGTATGTATTTGTGTGTGTTGATAGTGTAACACCCCTCCCGATCACAGAAATGCCACGTCAATTCAATACACAGGTGGCAACATCGCAATAACTCTATAACACATATGTCAGAAGATAATACAGATCACTATTAATTTAAACTTTCACGCGAACATCTTTGACACATAATTTAACAATTTACAACATCTCAAAGATACAATCGCAATCAACACTAACGTAACCACAAACCAAAAACAGACGCAATAGTCTTCGATAACAGCAAGCCCCTAATCAGGAAACTCAGCTACCGATCCATTCTCTGATACCCTGAACATGGTAGACTTGAATATGTAAGCTCGAAAGGTCGTGAGTACGTGAGGGTTAGACTCTGCACAGTAAGCACGTAACACGCATACACATAGCACATACACACATCACCATCCCTGTCTCTGGCAATCAACAATATAATACAGGTATGAACACACAGCATGAGATCCAAAGCCATGCACACAATATCACTGAGGGGACACCTCCCCGGCTAACGACCGTGCGCACCGGTGGTTAGCAAAAACCCTGTAGCACGGGCGCGAACCGGCTACAGGCCCTGCCGTGTATACATGCCCCAAGGACTGTAGGGACAGTCAACCGGCGCGATCACTCATCGCAAATCACCGTCCGTATGGAACTCATCACGGACCCCCGGACTGGATCTCATCTCATGCACATATAACACACATATATGAACAGAATCATACCTGACACCCGCGTCCCTGTCTCATACACAATACACGTACATAGTATTCGCTACACAATTATGACTCGCAAAACGATCCTGGGTTTGAAAAGGACTCGAGTACTCACCTGATCAATCCGCTAATCCCGAAATCCCTGGCTCAGCTCAGCTCGCTGTTGGCTTGTCCCTGAAATCACACGAATCCGCATCGTTAAATCAAACCCAACATATATAGGAAGCAGACCCGGACACGACACTTTAACCGATCCGGACCCGATAAATAATCCCAACCGAACCCCGAAGCCCAGAAAAAACCCGACCCAAAAGCAACCCCAATAAAACCCCGAACCCAACGAAACACGACCCAAATCTCAAACGGAATCTGACCTCGAAAACCGTCAAACCGGCCCCAACAGCACCGGCCCAAGGCCTGCCAGACCCGGCCCCCCGGCCCAGCAAACGCGGCCCGCGCTCCCGGCCACCGCGCCCGGCCCAGGCGTCGCAACCGCGACCACTGTCAGCTTCATCTTCCTCCTCCGATTTTCTGGTTCTTCCCAGAAGTATAAACTCCCTTTAACTTCGATTTCAGCCATAAACAAACCCATGAATCACTACATAACTTCACTTTATAGGATTAGGAGCCATTTCCACTATTATATAACCCATAACACGAATTTTAGAAATCAACCTAACAATCTCTTACCTCGAGCTCAAGAACACGAATTGAAGAAGATGAAGATCGAAATCCAGCAATTAAATATCAGTTTTAGAATCCTTCATGCAGCTGGGAAACGTCTCTCACACACACAGTGCACACTTCAGTTTCCAAATAAGGAAAGGAAAGAAAAGGGAACACACGTATATATTCTTCCTATTTTTAGCAACCTGAACCCAATATCCCAATTTCTCAATTAACATTCACTTAACCCGATTAATTCCATGAACTTAAATATATAATTAATCCACTAAATTAATTACCCGGCGCCACTTATAGCTCGTTCCCGACACGTATAAATCCACTAAGCAGGATCCCATTGGACCAACACTAAAATAATAAATTGAACATCCACTAAAATAATTACACGCAATTATTCAGGAAACGGGATGTTACAAATCCTCCCATCTAAAAGAGATTCCGCCCCCGGAATCTATCGCAAGCCCATTCGCAAATACACATCTCTATGTCAAATCCCAGAAACATTAACTCACACGTCCCGATGTAACTATCAACATCTCTGTCGAATTCGCATTTGAACTCTGAATGTCACAATCCTCTTTAATACACGTCATCTGGAATCACACATTAGATTCCATTATTACTCAATTAAAACCTCTACTCGCAAAGTCTTCTAGTGACGTTGCCTCGTAAGCCACTGGGTCCACATATAATCTCAATCCATCGATTTTCATTCTCTCTCATCATAACCTCGCATAACTCTACATAGTTTATCCACTAACATAGTAGATATTCAATACACTTTATTACAACACATACAGACATCTCCGTTGAATCACTAAATGCAATATCATAGACCTGGTTAAATACACAAGGGGATTAAATCCACTCTCAATATGATAATCCACTATCAATAGGATTAATCCACTAACACATTACAAACGCATTCACAATCATTACCCGTATGCCTCACATGACTCGACAGGATCGATCCAATAACATGACACAATGCCCAACTCTGAAACCCCAATAACCCAGCTTACCACGGTATATTCCACTTCACTACATCAAAACTGCATATAAACTCAGACATGACAATCCCATATAACCCATACACAACAACCCCGCCCATCTGTCACTGAATCCCATAATCACAAACATACATAAGGCAGTTGCACGCAAAAGACATACATATCAACGACCTGCCCCACAACTGACACACACGCAAAGCAAGTTCAGCTATACTTACCCGAAACCATATCAGTAGCATCCCGAGCTTCCTCGGCAGTCTCTTGAAAGACCCGACCCCGCGCCCTAGCATCATGACGACTGGATGATGACGACTCTGCTCTGGCCCCTCTAGAACTCGCTCCCTGCACTGATGGGCCCGACTCTGGACAATCTCTCACTCTATGCCCCGACCTCCCACAACGGAAGCAAAACGGCTCCGGAACAGTACACGTGGCGGCAGCATGACCCCGCTGGCCACACCGATAGCATCTAGGCGCACACAGCCCACTGTGGCGATGATGGCACCGCGAGCACTCCCGATCCCCACTGAACTATCAACCCTGCTGCCCCAATCTCGAGACCTCTGTCCCCTGCTGCTCTGACCCTACTCGCTATACCTCGAACTCTGTTTCGGATCGTCTGACCGTTGACTCTGAGTTGGTCTGCTCGACCTCCGGTCTTCACCTCTGTCTCTGTCTTTCTCTCTCGTCTATCTCTCGAACTCTTACCCGAATGTCGCCTCTGATCTGATTGTCGCTCCCTAGAATCATCTCTGGAACGCCTCCGATCTCTCGAGGATCGCTCAGGATTTCTCGCACGCCGACGCTGGGAAGAAGGCTCATCTCTCTGCTTGGCTATCACCCGCTCCCTTATGCGGGCCATCTCCAATGCTCTGGCAAAAGTAGGAGTCTCGTGCAGTCCCACGAACTCCCTGATTGTTGGTACATCCTGTGTGACGATAGCAGTCTAAGTGGATTAGCATTTTGGTTTAAGTAATACTGCAAAGCATTGAATATTAACGAGTATTTGATATAAGTGTTTATATATGTTTGATAGTTATTGATTGTATGGTTGAACTTGATGTAATGAATTACAGGAAGTTCAAACATAAAGATCAAAGATAAAATCAAACATAAGTTAAAAACATAAGTCTCAAATATAGGTTTAATATGTGAAAGTCGAATTTAGATTAAATTCGAATTCACAAGTAAACAGGATTCTAATCTATAGTAGATTCGAATGTGTTCCATTAGGCAGATTCGAGAGTGTCAAGGGGACAAACTCGAAGGGGCCTTGGGCCTGATTCGAGTTTGGCCCATGACAAACTCGAATGGTCCTCTATAATTAGGGATAGACTCGAATCATTAAGTGACTTTTTGAAGAATTCGAGAGAGATTTAGCAAAAGGCGATTTCGAGTTTATCAGGGTTTTGAGTGTTATTTCGGAGAGAATCAGTTCGTAGGTGCGTTCGTCGTCGTCCGTACAGCGTTGTGATTAGGGGTGAGCAACGGGTACCATTTCCCGAACCCGAACCGGTACCGAACCGGTACCGGTACCAACCGGTACCGAATTGATATATTCGGTTCGATATTCGGTTTTTAAATTTGCTAAAATTCGGTATTCGGTACTTTCGGTTCGGTATTCGGTTCTTAAATTAGCTAAAATTCGGTATTCGGTACCGAACCGGCACCATATAAAATTATACGGTTCGGTATTCGGTTCTTCCAAAATTAATAATTCGGTTTCGGTATTTTCGGGATCGGTACCGGTTCGGTTCGGTACGGTACCGAGCTCACCCCTAGTTGTGATAGTCTCCGTGTTCCGTGTGAGAGTTGTGATCGTCAAGCCGTTAACGAGGATTCCGCACTCGTTGACGGTGTCGCGTCTAGATAGATCTGTAGAGTCAAGACCTTACAAGTGGTATCAGAGCCTAAGGGGTGTTCTTCGTGTTCATCCTAGGTTTCTTGACGCTTTTGGACGGTTATTCTCTCAAGTTTTGGTGTTTTTCGAGCTTAACAACTTGGGATCCGGGAAATACTTTGCTGTTTTTCACGTTTTTGATCGAAATCAATATTTTTCTTTGTAAAAATATTGATTTAATCTGCAAAACGTTAAAACATCGAGGTATTAGCCGTTTCTTGAGTTTGCGGCGCTCGAATCTGTTAGGAGTCATTAGGGTTTTGCTCATTTTCGAGTCTGACCAAATATACGCTCCTTTCGAGTTTACTAAAGAGTGTTTCGAGTTTAGAGTGTTCGAGTTTGATTCGAGTTTGGACTAAAGTCGAGAAGGGGCTTCGAGTTTGACTGGGGTTCGATATTGTCTGTTATTCGAATTTGCTTGGAATTTCGAGTTTGAAAACCTTCAAATTTGTCCCCTATTTCGAATTTAATTGAATTTAAGAACTTAAATCGAATTTAATCCCAAATTGGTTTAAACTTAATTATATTCGAATTTACCTAAATTCGAAAGAATTACTTTAAATAAATTTCGAATTAAATTAATTAAGTTCAGATTCAATTACCTTTGAAACAATGACAAATTTGCAACGGTTTCTGGAAATGGATCATGAGGTCGGGAAAGCTAATACTCCGCCTAAGCTGATGAAGCTTGAAGACTATTACTGGTGGAAAGATCGGTTTGCCGACTTTGTGCGCTTCAACGACATGCGTATGTGGATATGTATCGACGAGGATACATTCCACCAACCGCTGAGATAGAGGGACGACAGAAGCTTGTCACGTATTCGAAAATGAAGGACGATGACAAGAAGCTGTTTGAAGCTGAGAACCGTGCATTCGCTATCATACGAATGGCGTTGCCTCAGGACATACTGCACACATTCCTCAATCAAAAGACATCGAAAGAGCTTTGGGAGACGCTGGAAAAGAGGTGTGAGGGTAATCCTAGGGTTCGGCGGAAGCGTATGGAGTTGTTGAAACAACATTTTGCGATTTTCAAGCCTTTGAAGGATGAGAAGCTGGACGAAACCATCATACGCTTTTATCATCTGCTGACAGAGCTGGAAAGTCACGGTATTGAGTATAGCGACACAGAAAAGAATTATAAGCTTCTAGATGCCTTACCAGCCAAATGGGCGATGTACGTGGCTATGATTAAGCTTGATGAGGATAAGTACTATACTCAATCTCTGGAGGATGTAGTGGGAACGCTGAGGGCGTATCACTTTGAGTTACTGAAGGCCGAAACAGACTATGAGCAAGTCCAAAATCCAGCAATCTATTTTGGAAAATCGAAACCTTCAGTGGCTGCTGATATGAAGACAGCTACAGCATTCTTCACCGGAGAAACGTCGTCACCAGCAGAGCCTGACGACGCACAGAATAGAGCTTTCTTAGGGTTTGGTAGACCGGAAGAACAACAACATCAGACAACACCATCATCAACATCTCAGGGCTACTCTAAGATGCCCATGAGCGCTAAATCGGCCGTAGAGCATTTAAATCTATTGGCTTCATTCGTGGCCGCATATGGAAACTGCGTTCAGGGTAAAATAAACGATCCTGCTCTCTGGGATGAAGATTATGATCAGGTAGACCCTGATGACCTTGAGGAGATGGATCTCAAATGGCAACTGGCCATGGTAACCCAACGGGTTAAACGATTCATCAAACGCACGGGAAGAAATTTGAGTTTGAATAATAAGGGGATTGGCTTTGATAAGACCAAGTTCAAATGCTACAACTGTCAGGGCTTAGGACACTTCGCCAGAGAGTGTCAGAGACCAAAGGTAGAAAATTACCAAGGGCAGAATCAGAATCAAGGCCAGTTTCAGAATCAATCTCAACAGAGATTTCTTTCGAGTTCATAATCCAGTCAAGCAAACATAGCTGGTCTGTTATCTAACGTCACATCAGACAGACAGCTTGACGGCACTTACGACTGGAGCTCACATCCGGAATCTAACGCTAGAGCCTTTATGGCTGAAGTTACTGGGAGTGGATGTGAAGGGGAAGAGCAGAACACACGGGACAACAGTCAACAAGAAAGCAGTCCGATGTGGGTGGAGAAGTCGAATGATCAGACGCTTCTGGAGTTTGCCGCTCAAATGGCCAACATTGAATCAGATCATACAAAGGTAAGTCTGACATTCTCTCTTTTCCAGGAATTATGTGTTTTATGTGCTACTACTAATGATAGGCTAAACTTAGTACTAGAATCACATAAAAATATATCTGCTCTAAATGAATCACTGAAATCAGATAATGCTAGCCTGATTGATATTAAGCAAGATCTTAGGGATAAACTTAAGGCTGATGCTCAAGATGTAATAGTTCTAAAAGACAAGCTGAGTGAGCAGTGTGTTAGATTAGAACTGATGTACGAGCATGTAGAGGCTTTGACCAATGATCTTAAGATCAAAGAAGTTGAGCTAGCTGAAACAAAGGTAAAGGTAGCTGAGGCCAATAGTAAGCTAGAGAAGTTTAGGAACTCAAGTCTGAACCTAGGGAAAGTTTTGGATGCTCAACGCCAATCTAAAAAGCCTGTAGGTTTAGGATTTCATGTGATTCCCCCACCTTTTAATGACAACTATGTGCCTCAACCTCAGGAGAAAACTGAGAAATCAGTAGACTTAGAGGAAATACCTGAACCAGTGTCTGAGCCTGTGAAGGATAACACACCTAAGGTGACTGATACAAATGTCAAGATTAAGAAAGTCAAATTTGTGTCTTCTTCTAGTGAAACACTTGTAGGAAAACATAAAATTGATTTTAATGATCAGGATGATGACTCAGTCACTATAGATGCACAAAAAGAACTAGACACTAGTGACACACTTAAGTCAAAGGGCTCACATAAGAAGTCTATTAACAAAATGTCATGCTTTAGATGTCACGAGAGGGGGCATGTTGCTTCTAACTGTCCGCATAGGAAAGTCGACACTACACCTAAGACAGGGAAGCCAGAACAAGCTAAGCCTTTAACAAGTGTGTCAAGCACCAGTAGTTCTCAGAGTACCGGGAAAACTGTGCAGGCTACACCAAAACCGGCTATGAAACAAATACCGGTGCAAATTGGATCAAAAGAAGTGATTAGGACTAATTCACCGAATCGAGTCGTTAATCAATCTAGGTCTGGACCACAACAACAATATAGGAGCACAACACCTAGCAGAGCATACACTCCGGTTAGGTCACACACTCCTGTTAGATATCACACACCGGGTAGAGCTCAGGGATATCAATCAGAAATGCAATATAATCGTAATTATTCAAGAGCTCCACAGCAAATGCCTACTCAAAGGCAAAGAGTGAACTTACATCACTCGGCACCACAACAAACTCCAATTCAACGACCCAAGTCACCTGAAAGGCGAGATGGGTATTTGAAAGAGTTTAAATATGTGGACGAGAATGGTATAACCAAGTCAGTTATGGCTTGGGTTCCCCGTGATAACTAACCTATTTTCTTTCATGTGCAGGAGATAACCACAGGTCTAAACAACAAATGGTTCGTCGATAGTGGGTGCTCCAGGCACATGACAGGGGAAAGAAGTCTACTTAAAAACTTCAAGGGTGGGAATCGGGGATTTGTATCATTCGCGGGAAACAAGGTAGGAACCATCACGGGTACTGGAGAAGTCACTAATGGGACGATTACATTGGATCAAGTTTATCACGTGGATAAATTGGTTCATAATCTCATTAGTGTATCTCAAATCTGTGATAGGAAGAATTTAGTGTTGTTCACTGATACTGAGGCGTTGGTGCTAAAACCGGGGTTCAAGATACGTGAAGAGTGGATATTGATGAGGGCTCCAAGGAAGAACGACTTGTATATGCTCGACATGAACAAGCCTGAATCTTCGATGGGTCCAATCTGTTTATTATCTAAAGCTTCGGAGACTGAGTCGGTTTTGTGGCACAGACGCATGGCACACTTGCACCTGAGAAAGATGAATTATATTACCAAAAATGGGTTGGTGCAAGGTGTGCCTATGAAGAGTTTTCAGTTCGAGGATAAGTGTCTACCATGCAAGAAGGGCAAACAACATAAGAAGGCACACAAGTCCAAGACTCAGAATTCCATAACCTCTACATTCGATTTGTTGCATATGGATCTCTTCGGACCAATCAACAAAAGGAGTATAGGAGGTAGTTGGTATTGTTTAGTTATCACTGACGATTACTCACGATTTTCTTGGATTTTCTTTCTAGGTACAAAGGACGAGACGGCATCCAAGCTCATCGGGTTCTTAGACCAAGTGGAGAATTCCTATGGAACACGGGTTAAAAGGCTTCGTAGTGATAATGGAACTGAATTTGAAAACACTGTAATTGGTTTATATTGCCTATCAAAGGGCATAGTGCATCAATTTAGTGCACCCTATGAGCCACAACAAAATGGGGTGGCCGAAAGAAAGAACAGGACATTGATTGAGGCTGCAAGGACTATGCTTTCGGATTCAAAGCTTCCTACCATGTTTTGGGGGGAGGCAGTGAATACAGCGTGCCATATTTTAAATCGAGTCCTTACAGTCAAAATTTTTGAACAAAACCTGTTATGAAATTTTGAATAAACGGCCACCTAATTTAACTGGCTTCGAACCGTTTGGGGTACCATGTACATTATTGCGAACTAAACATCAACCTAAGTTTGGTGAAAAGGCTGACGAAGGATACTTCCTAGGTTATGTGCCGAACTCACCAAACAAACGGGTTTTTAACAAAACAAATGGTACAGTAGAGATTGTGTATAACATTGAAGTCACAAGTTATACACATGAACCCCAAACAGGTCCGGAATGGATATTTGACTATGATAAATTGTTTGAGTCATTTAACATTCCTTTGGATGAAAATGCAGGTACCATCGAAAAGGGAATGGCGACGTTGAATCTGAATGACGAAGGTCATACCTTTCCGAGGACTACTTTTCAATCCACATCCGAGCCTACTTCAACTGAAGATGGATCTCCAGAAGTTACGGATTCAGTAGCACCTTCAACTGAGAATCAAACTCAGACAACAAATTCCAACTCTGAGGAAACTGTCCACGAGGAGGGAAATGTAGAATCTGATGTTGTTCCCCCATTAGGTGAAATAGGATCTAACTTAGGAGATAATCTGAGAGTTGACGAGATAGAAACGTCTAGGATCAACAAGAACCATCCTATAGAAAGCATCATAGGAAATCCTAGTGAGGGTGTGAGGACTAGGAGTAGTTTAAATAACAACACTATGTTGTTGACGATGATAAATGACTCCGAGGCCTATCATACCTGCCTCTATTCTTGTTTCATCTCGCAAGTAGAGCCGAAAAATGTGCAAATGGCACTAAAGGATAACTCCTGGGTTGAAGCGATGCAGGAAGAACTCTCTCAATTTAGGAAACTAGAAGTGTGGGAGTTAGTTCCATTACCTCGAGGAGAAATAGCAATAGGAACCAAATGGGTTTTTAAGTGCAAAAGAGACGATCGAGGTATAGTCACACGCAACAAGGCTAGGTTAGTTGTAAAGGGTTTCAACCAAGAGGAGGGAATCGATTACAATGAGGTGTTTGCGCTAGTAGCAAGGTTGGAAGCAATTCGTTTGTTTCTGGTTTTTTGCTTCCTTCAAGGGCTCTAAGGTATATCAACTAGATGTTAAGAGTGCTTTCCTCTATGGGAAAGTGAAGGAGCTGGTGTATGTAGAACAGCGCCCGGATTTACAGATCCAAAATATCCAGATAGAGTATATCGGTTAGATAAGGCTCTGTATGGATTGCATCAAGCACCAAGGGCGTGGTACGAGACTCTGTCCAACCATTTGTTAGAGAACGGGTTTGAAAGAGGTAGGATAGATAGTACGATGTTCGTTAAGAGAAAGGGAGAACACTTCATCCTGGTACAATTGTACGTCGATGATATCATCTTTGGATCATCTGACAAGCAAATGTGCAAGGATTTTGAGAAGGTGATGAAGTCAAAGTTCGAGATGAGTGCAATGGGTGAGTTGAATTTCTTTTTGGGGTTGCAAGTTGACCAGAAGAAGGAAGGGATGTTTATCTATCAGACGAAGTATGTCTACGACATATTAGAGCTTCGGGATGGAAGGGACTAAACTGACAGCTCACTTCAGCACACCGATTCAAGTGAATCACAATCTCGGACCGGGTACTGAGAGTGATACCGATGTGGATCCGACATTATATCGAGCCATGCTTGGATCACTTATGTATTTAACTGCTTCAAGACCTGACATCATGTTTGCTGTGTGTATTTGTGCTAGGTTTCAAGCTAATCCGAAAGAGATGCACATGAAAGCTGTGAAGCGGATTCTACGATACCTCAAGTCGAAACCGAGGCTGGGACTTTGGTATCACGCGGAGGGAGATCTGGAATTGGAGGCATTCACGGATTCAGACTACGGAGGATGTAGCTTGACGCGCAAGTCAACAACTAGAGGTTGTCAATTCCTTGGAGGGAGACTGGTTTCCTGGAAATGCAAGATTCAGACGTCGGTAGCCGTGTCAACGTGCGAGGCCGGAGATGTTGCTGCTGGTAGTTGCTGTTCACAGGTTCTGTGGATACAACAACAATTGCGGGATTACGGTTTGACTTATATTCAAACTCCTTTAGGATACATAATCAATCTACAATTGTTATAACAAATAATCCAGTTAAACACAATAAACCAAAGCACATAGACATAAGGCATCATTTTATACGTGATTGTGCTGAAAAGAACTTAATCAAGTTGGTAAAAGTGGCAACGGACGATAATAATGCTGATTTATTTACCAAAGCCTTTGATAAGACACGGTTTGAATATTTGATTAAACTAAATGGGATGCGCAACCCAGAGTAAATTGATCTTAATAGAATTTTTATTTCCGTTTGTAGCTGTAGTTTTTCTTTCTTTTTATAGTAAGTTTGCTAAATTAGGATAGTTTCTATTTTTAGTAAGTTAGTAGTTTATGTTATTTTCTTGCTATTCCTTATGAAAAACAAAAGAAAAAAAGAGAGAAAACCATAAAAAATTCAAAAAGAAAGAGAATATCAGAAAAGGAGTTAAATCTTAGATGCATAGGTTCAAAGTGACGAAAACTAGCACAGTCGTTACAAACTCTAAGTGTTAGGCTTTCACACATAATGCACCTAAAATTCTAAGTGTTATACTTTATTGTAGTTTGATGTGTTGGTAGGCATGATACATATAGGGAGTCCCAAGGCTAATAAAATATTCAAGAAAAAGTCAAACGTGTCACTAACTTAGATGTATGACCAATCCGTCTTAATTTTTATGTACGAGACATACAAACTTTGAAGTCTAAATGAGGTATGCAAACTTTCTGGGGATGTATAGCAACATCAAATACATCTTAAAATGGAAAGCATAGAAAAATCATAAGGAATTGAGAGTCAAAAACATGTAACTCTGTTGTACGTAAGTACAAACCTGTTGCCTCTGTTTTGATTCGGGTTAGCAAGATAAGTCGCTTTGTTGTACGTCGGTACAGACCTGTCACCGCTGTCTTGCTAGCTTTAAAAATAAACCTTAAGTCAAACTAAGACACTTTGTTGTATGTAAATACAGACCTGTGTCCGATGTTTGTCTTTTAAAGAAAGTTTGCAAATACCAAAAAGTTAGAATCATTGTCTGTATGCCTTGATCATAAAAGTATGTTTATGTCTGAGTCACGTAAGATAATTTCATGATAAATGAAAATGCCAAGGGATATTCCGAAATGTAGCATGTTTAAAGGGGTAAATACCAACAATCGACTAGAAAGGTATGGCACGCCAAACAATCAAAGGGATCAAAAATTCCTAAGTGTGAAAGTTTAGATACTAAAAGTACGTATCTGACACCGCTATCTGATTGAACCTTTCTTTGACTGTGCTCGTCAAAAATATTTTGTTTAGTGTTTAGTATAGGTAGTAATCTTAAATAATTATGTAGATTAGTCTAAGTTTAATTTTTGTTCAAAATTTTAATTTTAATTTAATTTTATCTTTATTTTAGTTTTATTTTATTTTTCTTTATTCTATTTTATTTTCAATTTTACTTAGGAAAAAGATCAAAAATTACTGATGGTGCATTCATAGTTGAATAAAATAAACATTGCGTGAAAATCTTGTGCTTAGGGTAAAAGATTTGGCATAGTTTATTCCGTTACACGATAAGGTTGAAAAGGTTGAAAAAGTTGAATTTATTTCAAAAATTTTTGAAATTTTCAATGTTTCAGGGTGAATTCGAGTTTAAGCTAAACTCGAACATGGCAGGGCTCGAATCTGTCAATAGATTCGAAAATGGCATTAAACTCGAATGTTGGTGGTATAAATAGGTCAACAGTGATGTTCATTAACTTCACCTGTCTTCGAATTTATATCTTCGAGTTTGTTATCGTGATTTCGAATCTATTCTCGAGTTTACCGTTTTCATACACCTACTATTTGTCGAGTTTCTGTCCGTTTCGGTTCGATACTACCAGTAGATCTAGGTATAACCAAGTGTATTGTACAAGATTTAGGTAGTTTTATACTCCATTTAGGCCAAAATCATTGGATTTTGAAGTTTTATTGGTAGAAAGTTTGTTTTTCAAAATTACAAACTTTGAACCGGTGAAAAGTCAAATTAACTACAAATATCATTGATTCGAACCTAGTAGGACTAAAAGATGTGATTTTCTGAGTCTAACATGGTTAAAATCATGGATTTTTGTGATGATGGTGGCCGACTCCTTCGAGTCTGTTCATGGCTAGTCTCGAGTTTGTCAGTAAATTCGAATATGTCATTAAACTCGAATGGGTCATCAAACTCGAATTGATGTTCATTCGAATCTGATGCTCGAGTTTGTCATTATATTTGAATTATTTAATTTAAATTTTAATTAAACTTGTAGAAATTCGTAAGTGTTGGATTTTGGCCTTATACTAGTTCAAAATAAAACAAATTTGAATTTAAACAAGTTTATTCATTTTTAATAATTCTAATATTTTTTTTGATATATTGTGCAGACATGGCGGATAGAATATTTGTTCCAAAGCATAACATGGTCATTTCTCCTGACCGTGCTATTCCTAAAGCGCAAGCCTTCCGCCAGATGGTGGATTTCTTGGTAGAGTCCAGGATCTCGTATGCTCTATCGCACAATATCCAAATCATCATTCCTTACGTGCGACAATTCTATGAACATTTGCAAGTAGATTGCACTGTCACTCCGACAGTTCTGAGGACAAGGATTGCTGGTAATCCTTTGGTATTTTCAGCGGATATTCTTCGTCAAGTGCTTCAATTAGGGACTCAGGAGCAGGAAGATGGGCCTATTGATTTCCAACTATCAATCAGGCAGGCTGCCTTTGTACGAATGGGATATAGTCTGGATGTCACTAAGTCATCATATATGAAGAGTGGGCTAATTGGCCAATGGCGATATTTAGCGCATGTGTTCATGGTCTGTTTCGCTGCAAAGAAAGCTGGGTTTAATTATATAGTTTCGAAGATCTAATCGGGGATGATCGCGTTGGTCTATAATCAAAAGTTTAGTTTTTCAGAGATGTTTTTCTCAGAGTTCGTTCATCAAATAACGGCTCTGGAGCAGCAAAGATTTCTGCTTTACCCTCGCTTCGTGATGATGCTAATCAGGCACTTCTTGCCAAATCTGCCACAACAAAATGAGATTCAAAGTGTTGCGGTAATTGATAAACACATATTTGCTGATTGTTCGGCTCATCGAGGAAGGTTGGCTATCCCAGTGGAGGGACATTTGTTTGGTGCTGTAATTGACCCAAACTTTGTTGTCCCTGAAGATGCCAATTGGGCAGGAGAGGTGCAAGTTCAACAGCAACAGCCACAACAACAACGACAGCAACAACCACGTCCTCAACAACAGAGGAGAAGACAGAGGCCTTCCGCGAGTCAAATTCAGGCAGATAGGCCTTCTACGAGTCAAACTCAAGAGCCGGAAGAGGCTGGCCCTTCGACTGCACCACAGGTATCTGTTCCGACAACTGATCAGACATATCAAACGCTGCAAGAGATCTGGGCAGCTGGTCCACATGCTAATGAGGAAATAACTGCTGAACTCATTGGAGATTTATTGGAACCTCCGGAAGGAGAACTTGATGTTCTCAGGGAAATTGATGAGTATCAACCAGAGACTCAGGACGAAGACATTTCAACCTCTGAGTCTGAAGAAATGGAAGAGATAGAGGTTGAGGCTCCGGAGACTGTAACCCAAGATCCATCCTTCCAAATAAGGACATATGGCTCTCGGTTAGTTGTGACTGAGGAAGCAGGTATGAGGAGACGAGCTTCAGAGGAGTCAGAAAACTCAGATTATGAAGAAGAAGAGATAGCACCTTTGGTACATAGGCAACGGGCCAAACGCCATAGGTTCATGCAGGGAGCTTCCTCGGCCTCTGCTTCCCAGCCAGAAATACCTTCACCTACACCTGTTCAAACAACCATTCCACCACCACCATCACCTGTTGAACCATACATTCCCTCTCCAATCAGGCCAACTCCCATACAATCCATACCATCCACTTCATCCACGTTCACGGAAAATCAACAGTTTTCTGCGCTAAAGAGCAAAGTCGACTTCCAGCAAGTCCAAATCTGTGGTCTAACTACAGCTCTCGGTGAAATTCAAGCTCATAATAGAAAAATAGACAACGAGAATGCTGAATTGAAGAAAGTTGTAGACAAGATTCAGGAAGAAAACTTAGAGCTCAAAACCTTTGTTTCCGATCAATCGGCTGATATACGGTCAATGCGCTCCCTTATTGAGCAATTGTTGAAAAACCTAAAGGCTCAGGGGGAGACAAGTTGCCGAGATCAGGAAGAGCCGCCCAGGGATGGAGATGATGACGGCAATGATCCCAGTGCTCAAAGAGATAATGAGCCAGTAGATTTTTCTGCTGCTCAACAGGCTGAGATTCAGGGGGAGCCGGGACAGTCAGAAGCTGCGGGAGGTGAAGCCAGTTCCTCAAAAGCCACAGAGTCGGAGATACATGACACGATTGAAGCGCTAATGGATATCGATGAAGACCCTATGGACTTTGGCTTTGATTTCGAGGACGAAATGGAGGAGTTAGAAGAAGGAGAATTTGTGCCGGAAGACGTAACAGATTGGAAATCTGATGATGAAGTTTGTGTTGATGAAGATGATGAAGCAAATGAGATCGTTGTTCAACAAAACCCCATCACAGATACATACGTAACGGAAGAAAATCATATGATTGACATAGAAGTGGTAAATGCTCCTTTAAATGTTGAATCAGCAAGTGAAGAACCTGCCAGAGAACTTACCAACGAAGAAAAAAGAAAGCTATGGTTTAGGGCAGAGAAAAGAGAGTTGGAGCCGAAAAAGAAGATACGTGTGCCGGGTGCTGGAGAGCTATCAGGAAATATTTTGAGCTGGTTCTTTGATCGGGAATTGCAGCTATTCATTATCAAACGAAAAGATGGTCTCCAGTATCTTAGAAGAACTCTGAAAGTGTTTAATTCCTTGCCAAAGATTGAAATAAAGGCGTTAGCGTGGAAGGAGCTTATCAACATCGACAACGACCCTTATGCTGAAATAATCGCAAAGATCATCAGAAAAGAAGGGAGGTCTAGGAAGTTCGAGCGGCTCAATCCAAGGGTAGGTAAACGAGTAATGGACCATACTCGAAATGACCCTCTAACTGGTCGTCCATGGATGAAAATTCAATACAAACCAGTTAGATGCCTGAGAAAGGTTCCTCTCAAGCCAATGCCACAGGACGTCATGAAGAATCTAAATTGGTGGTATGTGGAAAGTGAGACAGGAGAAGCTGTGATGGAGGACTTTGAAGAAAAAGTGATTCTTAGAGTCTACGATCCCCTTCACCTTGTAAACCTTTCTAAGGATGACCTACAAGTACTTCATGCTCATAGAATCTCAAGCGACGCTCATATGGATAGTGAGGCTAGGAAATATGAAAATGTAGTTAAAGTATGTATCGAGAAAGGTTTGTATGCTGGCAGCAATTTAAATAAATAAACAAAGTACTTAATCAAATGTGTAAATTGTTAGAAGCTATCGTCAAGGGGGAGTCTGTTGGTACATCCTGTGTGACGATAGCAATCTAAGTGGATTAGCATTTTGGTTTAAGTAATACTGCAAAGCATTGAATATTAACGAGTATTTGATATAAGTGTTTATATATGTTTGATAGTTATTGATTGTATGGTTGAACTTGATGTAATGAATTACAGGAAGTTCAAACATAAAGATCAAAGATAAAATCAAACATAAGTTAAAAACATAAGTTTCAAATATAGGTTTAATATGTGAAAGTCGAATTTAGATTAAATTCGAATTCATAAGTAAACATGATTCTAATCTATAGTAGATTCGAATGTGTTCCATTAGGCAGATTCGAGACTGTCAAGGGGACAAACTCGAATGGGCCTTGGGCCTGATTCGAGTTTGGCCCATGACAAACTCGAATGGTCCTCTATAATTAGGGATAGACTCGAATCATTAAGTGACTTTTTGCAGAATTCGAGAGAGATTTAGCGAAAGGCGATTTCGAGTTTATCAGGGTTTTGAGTGTTATTTCGGAGAGAATCAGTTCGTAAGTGCATTCGTCGTCGTCCCTACAGCGTTGTGATAGTCTCCGTGTTCCGTGTGAGAGTTGGATCCGTCAAGCCGTTAACGAGGATTCCACACTCGTTGACGGTGTCGCGTCTAGATAGATCTGTAGAGTCAAGACCTTACACTGATATCAGATCGCAGTCCATCTATAAATGCATCAACCTTTCGCTGCTCTGTGGCGATGTGCTGGGTGGCAAAGTGCGAGTATTCATTGAACCGGTCCAGATACTGCTGCACCGTCATCTCGCCCTGTTGCAGATGAAGAAATCATCGCTCCATCTCTCGCCTCTCGTCTCTCGGAATGTACTGCAGCTCAAACACTGCCCTGAACTAATCCCACGTCATCGCATAAGCTGCAGAAGAAGTCATCGCTGACTCAATAGACTTCCACCACTGGGAAGCCCCTCCCCTCAGCTGATAGGTCGCATACCCCACCATATCTCTCGGATCCACATGCGCAACTCGAATCGCTGCCTCTATTTCCCTTTCCCAAGCGATAGCAACTCCCGGCTCACCACTGCCTGTGAACTCGGATGGGACCCCAGTCATAAAGTCCTTAAAGGACCCGCCATGCTGTGAAGACGAAGATGCACCACCGCCCGACTCAGTACCAGTAGGATGGACAACCGGTCTCATACCCTGACCCTGCTCTTGCTCCCGCTACTATCTATAGAACTCTGTAAGGACCTCCATTAATTCTGACATGCGGATGTACTCATCACCCGCCGGCTTACCCGCACCGGAACCCTCTCCCTAATCTGCCATACTGATGTGCACAAAGCGAAACAATTAAGTACAATAAACAAATCACCCAGTGTGGCACCCTTGCCACATTTAACCACAATTACATACACCCAGGATTAATCACCACATAAATTATTACATAATGATCTGAAAGCTTAATTAAAGTGCGGAAGCATTAAAATACATAAAATAAAATAATACAACTGTTTTAAAAATCCTACGGTGCTACAAGGTTCCAATTCTAAATCTACATACTCAAACTTTATTACAACATCCAAAATACATTACATCATTTGGTCCCATAGCAAATTTACCAATTGGGTAGCAGATATCTTCCAAGACTTCACAAATGACCTAACTAGAAGGTCCCGCAACAGATTTCCCTTTTCCTGTAAAAAGTCAACAACTGGGGGGGGGTAAGCGAATGCTTAGTGAATACACAGATTTACGCATTTTATAAATCCTTATGCAGCCCACAAGAGTAGCACCGGCGACGCACGTCATGCACTCTCCACGTACACAAAGTACGACACAAATGAGACGTCGCTCCTACGAGCCCAAAGCTCGGTATAAAAACCAACCATCTGAGACAGACATAACATCGGGGATGACTTACTGCCTATCAGAACCTCGGAGGGATCAGCTCCGGGTCATATAGCGCAGTAACATCGGAGTAACAGATGCGACCCGCCGGTACATCGATAGATGCACAACAAAAGAATGGACATGCAACAAGTACAATGTGCATCTAAATCTACGCAAGTTAGTAGAATTCCAAACGAATATGAAGCAACAGGCCTCAGCAGGCAATAACTAACATAAAGCAGATATAAACATGTGAAATCATATGTACTCACAGTGGGTGCGTTAATAAACGTTAAGTTATCTTATTTCTCCTCGGGCTTTCAACCGGAACACAAAGTACCCCACTGTGGGTTAAACAACACCACAAGGGACCTGTTACATTTCATATGATAAACATATCATCATTACATGTTCTTTAACAAATTAGCATCAATTCGTACAAACAAAAGTATTACAACATTCGGAACCGTCATTCGAAACTCATATTAAAAACCATCATTTAGTGTGTTATCATTCCCAAATAACCCTTCATTATATTCCTTAATATAGTACAAAAGACATTCCAAAAGTGTGATTATTTGTCCATCAATTCGGGTCCTTAATAACCCATCCGAATTACCCTAAACTGCAGGTGACTCGCCGAGTCTGCCTACGTGACTCGCCGAGTCGACGTCCGACTTACGGATCCTATGCCGGATTTCGGATCCATCCGAATCAAGTTGACCCATCCGAATTCGGGTCCATCCGAGTTCGGTTCTTATTCGATTTCGGTTCCTTATAAGTTCGGGTCCCATCCGAATTCGGATTCAACACTTATGAATTTTTGAAGATTTTATGCAAGTGTTCTTGGTGACTCGCCGAGTCGACCCACCGACTCGCCGAGTCGACCAATAAATGTGCAGGTCGCAGCTACGGGTTTTTCTGACAAATTGCCAAAAATCCATTATTTATCACATGTAATCCATAGCAATGGTATATTATCATATATTGATTGTTTCTAGACTATTTTCCCCATGTATTACACACTAATTTGTCCAGATTCACTCAAAAATGAGGAAAAACTTCAAGAACACAAAAACTCACAAAAACTCAGATTTATTACCTTTTTAAAACGAATCAAAGCACGATTCTTGTTTCTGAACCTTCAAGGGACTTCAACTGATGATTTCCAACTAATATAACATACATGCATTACAAAATTTTCAGATTTAGAATCCGAATTTTATGCATTTTATTCTCAAAATAACCCCAAAAGAGAAATGATATTCTTACCTTAATTTCCAATTTGAATCTTGTTAATTTCCAGATGTAAATCCACGAATTTATCTTCACTTAGTCGATTTTCAGTAGAATCTTAGAGAAATATTGAGAGAGAGAGAGAGAGAGAGAGAGAGAGAGAGAGAGAGAGCATGACAGAATTCTTTGAAATAAGAATGAACCATAATAAAAGACCAAGGGTCTTTTATTTCTCAAGTTTCGGCTTTTGGCACATTAGCCCCTCAACTTATCTGATCTCACTAAATACTGATTTTGTGTTAGTTTTATCATTACTAACCATTATAAATCATAATACTCCATAATAATAATTCAAATTTCTCAAACTTCTTAATTTCTTAAAATAGCAACCAACTTTTAAATATCCAGATACAACTTTTAATCATTTTTCATAATTTAACTTAATTATACAAAAAAATTCATCTAATTATCCCAATTACAATAAATTAAATCCGAGGATGTTACAGCATGGGCTCCACCACGCTAAAACTTCGTCCTCGAAGTTATTTGGCTTCAAACAGTTGCGGATATTTCTTTAACATCTCCGACTTTGTCTCCCAAGTGTGATTTTCTCCTTTATGATGCTTCCAACGTACAAGCACCATTTCGATCTCTTTGCTCCTTAGCTTTTTCATCTTTGTATCTAACACACACTCCGGCTCTTCAACATATCGAAGCCTTTCATCGATCTGCAGCTCTGTATGGTCAGCCCAGTCCTCGTTACTGGTAGTAAATGATTTTCTAAGGTTCCCCACATGGAACTCCGCGTGTATGCCTGACATTTCTTCAGGCAACTCTAAACGGTAAGACTGGTTTCCTACTTTCTCGGTAATCTTAAACGGCCCAACAAATCTCGGAGCCAACTTGCCTCTCTTTACAAAACGAGTAACACCTCTCATAGGTGACACTTTCAGATATACCCAATCATTCACATCAAAACTAATTGGTTTGTGCCTCCTATCGTAATAACTTTTCTGACGATCCTGGGCCGCTTTAATATTCTGTCTAATCAGCCGTATTTTCTCATTGGTCTCTTGTAGCATTGCCGGCCCAGCAATCGGCGTTTCTCGAGTTTCTCTCCAACACGTAGGAGTCCTACACCTTCTCCCATATAGTGCCTCAAAAGGTACCTTCTTAATCGTCGCGTGATAACTGTTGTTGTACGAGAACTCTATTAGTGGCAAATGATCGTCCCAATTACCACCGAGATCGAATATACACGACCGCATCATATCTTCAAGTGTCAGGATAGTCCTTTCACTTTGACCATCGGTTTGCGGACGGTAAGCTGTACTCATAGCAATCCTCGTACCCAATCCTTCTTGCAAAGCCGACCAGAAGTTCGATGTAAATCGGCTATCCCGATCAAATACTATAGACTTAGGAACTCCGTGTCTAGAAACGATCTCATCAATGTAAATCTGAGCCAATCTTTCCAATGAATAACTCTCTATAATCGGTATAAAGTGTGCGGACTTGGTTAACCTATCCACTATCACCCAAACTGCATGATGTTGACGCCTAGTCTTCGGCAACTTGGTGACGAAATCCATGGTTATGTGTTCGCACTTCCATTCCGGAATAGGAAGCGGTTGTAGACTACCATATGGTTGTTGGTGTTCGGCTTTCACAAGCCGACAAGTCCGACACCGTTCAACATACTGCCCGATATCCTTCTTCAATCCGGTCCACCAAAAGTCTGCTTTCAGCTCGTTGTACATCTTTGTGCTCCCGGGATGTACAGAAAACTTGGATTAATGTGCTTCTTCAATGATCACCCTTCTCATACGACCAAACTTTGGCACCCAGATCCTTTCGTATATACCTTTCAAACCAGAGTCACTTGTTTCCATGTTCTTCATCTGTAGTCTAATATCCTCAGCACCAACATTTTCTTCCTTCAAAGCTTCCACTTGAGCAGCTTTGACATCATCAATGATCGTGGAAGTTAACATAGTAGACGTCATCATATAGCAGCAACCCTTAGCATAAGCTTTGCGACTCAAAGCATGGGCTACCACGTTAGCCTTTCCAGGGTGATACAATATTTCGCAATTGTAGTCCTTAATAAGTTCCATAGATCGTCTTTGCCTCATATTAAGCTCCTTCTGACTGAAAATATACTTCAAACTCTTATGATCTGTATAAAGTTGACACTTAGTTCCATACAGATAATGTCTCCACAATTTCAGTGCAAAAGTGACAGCTGTCAACTCAAGATCATGAGTTGAATCATTTTTCTCATGCTGCTTAAGCTGTCTCGAGGCGTATGCTATAACTTTTCCACGCTGCATCAGTACAGCGCCTAGTCCCAACCTCGATGCGTCCGTGTATACTACAAAATCCTCATTACCCTCAGGTAGGGCAAGCATCGGCGCTTCACTTAGCGTCTTCTTCAAGACCTCGAAAGCCTCCTGCTGCAGAGTTTCCCAAATAAACGGTGCATTCTTCTTTGTTAACGCAGTCAAAGGAACTGCAATCTTAGAAAAATCATTTATAAACCTCCGATACTAGCCTGCCAACCCAAGAAAACTTCTAACTTCTGTAGCTGAACGAGGCGGTTCCCAGTTCCTTATTGCTTCTACTTTAGTTGGATCTACAGAGATTCCAGCTCTCGAAATAACATGTCCAAGAAACTGAATTTGTTGCAGCCAAAACTCACACTATGAGAATTTGGCATACAACTTCTCCTTTCTCAACAACTCCAACAAATCCCTTAGATGATCAGCATGCTCCGCTTCAGTCTTGGAATACACCAAAATGTCATCAATAAATACTATCACCGATTTATCTAACATCGGTCTGCAAACTCTGTTCATCAGGTCCATAAAGACAGCCGGGGCATTGGTTAACCCGAATGGCATAACCAAGAACTCGTAGTGCCCATAACGTGTCCTGAAAGCTGTCTTCGGTACATCTTCTTCTCGTACTTTCAACTGATGGTATCCCGACCTCAAGTCGATCTTAGAAAACACACTTGCCCCATGTAACTGGTCAAACAGGTCATCTATCCGCGGCAGCGGATACTTGTTCTTGATTGTCAACTTATTCAGCTCCCGGTAATCAATGCACATCCTCATCGTGCCATCTTTCTTCTTAACGAACAATACCGGAGCTCCCCATGGCGATGAACTCGGTCGAATGAAGCCCTTATCCAACAACTCCTGAAGTTGTGTCATCATTTCTTTCATTTCAGTAGGAGCAAGGCGATACGGAGAACGAGCTACCGGTGCAGCTCCAGGGATCATATCAATACGGAACTCCACTTGTCTCTCCGGCGGCACGCCGGACAAGTCTTCCGGAAACACATCCGGGAATTGTGAAACAACAGGCACATCGGCCACAGTCTTTTTCTCAGCCTTAGCATCAATTGCATATGCTAAGTAGGCGTCACATCCCTTTGCAACAAGCTTTCGAGCTTTTGCAATGGTCAACAAACACAGATCCCCGCTTCTCCTATCCCCATATATGCAAATCTCACGCCCCTCCGGAGTAGTTATCTTTATCATATGCTTCTTACATACTATATGGGCTTCATTCTCTATCGGCCAGTCCATTCCGACTATCACATCAAACTCACGAATGTTATCGGAATCAAGTCCAAATTGAAGACAACATCTTCAATCACTAAAGTGCAGTTGTGGTATACATGATTTACTTTGACTAGAGTGTTGCTAGCAGTTTCTATATCAAGTATACCATATAACTTTGACAGAGGCATGGAAAGTCTTTGTGCAAATACAGTGGAAACAAACGAACGATTCGCACCCGAATCAAATAATACTCTTGCAGGAATGGAATTTACAATAAACGTACCCGTAACCACCTCCAGGTTTTCCCTAGCCTCCTCCGCCGTTATCTTAAATGCATGAGCGAGTGCCCTTTGTGGTTGGTTCCGGCGGTTGACTGAACCACCACTAGATCCTCTAGAAGATCGTGTCGATGTTGGAGCAGCAGCGGCGGGATCATTCTTTCTGCAATTCCTACTGTAATGCCCCCATACACCACACTTATGGCAAGCATCACCTTTCCTTGGGCACTCATTTTGAAAATTACCTAACTATCCACAGCAAAAGCAAGCGCGTCCGTTAGTGCACTTGCCGAAATGTTCCAAGTGACACTTATTACAATACCGCGGCTTGGTGTTGATGGAGTAGGCACGAGCACGACCAGAAGACCCAGATGATCGGCGATAAGACTGCTGAGGTGAATACTGTGACGATCGAGAAGATTCCGAGTATCCTCCCTCACGTTGGCGCTTCGGCGGTGACGGTTGTGTTGGGTTGGTGGAAGAAGCAGCGGACCCAATCGAGTAACCCGACATAATCAGAATCTATTCTACATTTCTGGTAGCCTCAAGTAAGCCAGCAAACGTAGTGTAATGCACGTTACTCATAACCCTTCTGATCTCAATATCCAGACCAGCCTCGAATCTGGTCACCTTCCTTTCCTCAGTATCAACCTGATGAGGCACAAACAAACTCAGCCTCGTGAATTCCACAGCATACTGGGACACAGTCTTAGTTCCCTGCATCAATGCCATGAACTTTGCCTCAAGTCTTCGGCGCTCATCAACCGGACAGTACTGCTGAGTGAATAATTCTGTAAACTCGGCCCAAGTCATCACAGTCACTTTTTCCAAGGTTATAGCGTTAACCATGGAATTCCACCACATAATCGCATCGTTCGTGAACATAGCAGTAGCATACCGAACCATGTCCTTCTCAGCACAGTCGCTGATTCGGAATGTCCGTTCCGTTATCCATTCTAGTGCGGCAACAGCGTCTCCTAGTCCATTAAACTCCACGGCCCCATTTCCTTTGAAATCTTTAAACCGACAACCTTTGGGTTTGTTAGATGACCCAGTGTTGTCATCTTGTTCATCATTGTTGCCCCCCTCTTTTTCCTTATTCTTTCTCTTTTCTTCCCTTCTTTTAGCTTCGGTCTCATCTCGAGCCCGAAACTGGTCTTGAATCATCTTATTCTGCTCCGCCATCATGACTAACATCGTTTCCCTTGTTTCTTCGGGTGTCATACCTCCTCCAGACATGTTCTAAAATATGAAACATATAACTTGTTTAGTAACATGTCATTTATTTAAAGACACCACCCAATTGTCCCGTATGAAAGTCAATTTCCTATAATTACTAGATCGTGACCTATCTTAGTTCAGATCATTACTTAAAATCACTACAAATCATCACTTAATGTTTGAGACCAAGACCTCACGGACACCTGAATCTCAAACTACTGCTCTGATACGATTCCCTATGTGGCACCCTTGCCACACTTAACCACAATTACATACACCCTGTTGGTACACCATGTGTGACGATAGCAGTCTAAGTATAGTTTGCATTTTGCGTAAGTCAAGTTACGTAACATTGAATATTGACTAGTGTTTGATATATGTGACTATGTGTGTTTGATATTGGTTGATTGTATATTTGAACTTGATGTAACGTATTACAAGAAGTTCAAACATAAAGTTCAAAGATAAATTCAAACATAAGTTAAAATATAAGTTCAAATATAAGTTTGATATGCGAAATTCGAATTTGTAGTAAATTCGAATTTGTAATTTAAGGAAATTCGAATTTGTAGTAAATTCAAATTTGTCACTGAGGTAAATTCGAATTTGTCAGGAGGACAAATTCGAATGGGCCTTGGGCCTGTTTCGAGTTTGTCCTATGACAAACTCGAATTGGTCAGTATAATTAAGGATTAACTCGAATCATTATGGGACTTTTGCAGAATTTCGGAGAGTAATTAAGCAAAGGCGATCTCGAATTTACTAGTAATCTTAGAGTGTTTTCGGAGAGAATCATCGTGTAGGTTCGTTCGTCGTCGTTCGTATAACATATTGGTAGTCTCCGTGTTTCGTTCTTGTGATTTTACCGTCAAGCCGCTAACGAGGATTTCGCACTCGTTGGACAGTGTCGCGTCTAGATAGATCCGTAGAGTGAAGACCTTACAAGTGGTATCAGAGCTTTTGGGGTGTTCTTCGTGTTCTTCGTGTTCAGAAGATACATCCTAGGTTTCTTAACGTTTTTGACGGTTTTTATCACGATTTTGGAGTTTTCGAGCTTATCAAATTAAATTTCGGGAAATATTTTGTTGTCGTTCAAGGTTTTTTACCAAAATCAGTATTTTTACTTGTAAAAATAGTGATTTAATCTGAAAAACTTGAAAAACTCGAAGTATTAGCCGTTTTTCGAATTTGCGGCGTTCGAGTTTAGTAAGGGAGTATTAGGGTTTGCTAAAATTTCGAGTTTGACCAAAATACGCTCCTTAAAGTTTGCTTTGAATTTGGCAAGTTTGATTTTGCTTAGGGTTTCGACTTTACTCTAAAGTCGAATTAGGGAATTTCGAGTTTAGTGGGATTTCGAATTTAATTGGAATCTCGAGTTTAAGTGACCTTCGACTTTGCCATTAACTTCGAATATAGTTTGTTTTCAAACTTAATTTCGAATTTAATTCCAAACCAGTTTAAAATTAATTAAATTCGAATTTATCCAAATTCGAAATAATTATTTTAAATTAATTTCGAATTAAATTAATTAAGTTTAAATTTAAAAAATATTTGAAACAATGACAAGTCTACAAAGGTTTATGGAGATGGATCACGAGGTTGGAAAGGCGAATTCACCACCGAAGTTAATGATAATTGAGGATTATTACTGGTGGAAGGATAGGTTTGCCGACTTCGCAAGGTTTAATGATATGCGAATGTGGATCTGTATTGACGAGGGATACATTCCACCTACTGCAGAGGTTGAAGGGCGTCAACGAGTTTTAACATATTGAAAAATGAAAGATGAAGATAAGAAAGTTTATGAGGCCGAAAACCGTGCATTCGCTATCATCAAAATGGTGTTACCTCAGGAGATCTTGCACACCTTCCGTCATCAGAAGACAGCAAAAGAGTTGTGGGATGCATTGGAAAAACGGTGTGAGGGTAATCCGAGGGTTAGAAAGAATCGGATGGAAATGCTCAAGCAGCAGTTTGCAATCTTCAAAGCCTTGAAGAACGAAAAGCTGGATGAGACTATTACACGATTCTACCATTTGCTAACTAAGTTAGACAGTCACGACGTGGAGTATAGTGAAACTGAGAAGAATAACAAGCTTCTGGATGCTTTACCGGCCAAATGGGAGATGTATGTGGCCTTAATAAAGCATGATGAAGACAAATACTATACTATGTCTCTAGAGAATGTTGTAGGATCGCTGAGGGCATATCACTTTGAGTTGCTGAAGAAGGAAACGGACTATGACCAAGTTCAAGATCCAGCTATGTACATTGGAAATCAAAACCTTCAGTGGCAGCTGAATTGAAGACGGCTACAGCTTTCTTTTCAGGGGAAACTTCGTCACCGGCTGAAACAGAAGACTCAGTTAGTAGGGCTTTCTTAGGGTTTGCTAGACCAGAAGAAAAGCAGCATTAGGCTACTCCGGCATCTACATCTCAAGGGTATTCAAAGATGCCTATGAGAGCAAAATCGGCTGAAGACCATCTGAATCTGTTGGCTTCATTCGTGGCCGCTTACGGCAATTGCGTTCAAGGCAAAATTAACGATCCTGCACTTTGGGATGAGGATTACGATCAGGTAGACCCTGATGATCTTGAAGAGATGGGTCTGCAATGGAAACTGGCCATGGTAACTCAGAGAGTTAAAAGGTTCATCAAAAGAATGGGAAGGAACCTGAATGTTAGTAACAATAAGATTGGATTCGATAAGTCCAAGGTTAAGTGTTACAACTGTCAGGGTTAGGACACTTCGCTAGAGAGTGTCAGAGACCAAGAGTAGAGAACTACCAGGGACAGTATCAGAATCAACAGGGACAGTATCAGAATCAATTGCAAGGGCGATATCTACCGAGTAGTTCAACCAGTCAAGCGAATATAGCTGGTCTGTTATCCAATGTTACATCAGACAGACAGCTAGACGGAACTTATGACTGGAGTACACATCCAGAGTCGAACGCTAGAGCCTTTATGGCTGAAGTGAATGAGACTGGAAGTGAAGGGGCAGAGGAAAAGACAAGGGACAACAGTCAGAATGAAAGCAGTCCGATATGGGTAGAAAAGTCAGCCGAGCAGACAATACTGGAGTTTGCCGCAAAGATGGGCAACGTGGAATCAGATCACGCCAAGGTAACTCTAAACTTTTCTCTTTTCCATGATTTATGTGTTTTATGTGCTACATCTAACGATAGGTTAAATTTAGTACTGGAATCACATCAAACAGTATCTGCTCAAAATGAAACGTTAAAATCAGATAACGCTAGCCTACTGGATATAAAGCAAGATCTTAGGGATAAGCTTAAGGCTGATGCACAGGATGTTGTAGTTCTAAAGGACAAACTGAGCGAACAGTGCGTTAGGTTAGAATTAATGTATGAACATGTTGAGGCATTAACAAAGGAGCTTAAATCCAAAGTAGTAGAGCTAGCCGAGTCTAAGGTAAAGGTAGCAGAGGTCAACAGTAAAGTTGAAAAGTTTAGGAACTCATCTCTTAACCTAGGGAAAATCTTAGATGCACAGCGTCAATCTAAGAAGCATGTAGGTCTAGGATATCATGAGAGTCCTCCACCTTTCAACGATAACTATGTACCTCAACCTCAGGAGAAAACAGAGAAATCAGTTGAATCAGAGGAAATACCGGAACAAGTGTGTGAAATTGCAAAGGAAGATGAAACTAAGGTGCCTGCTAATAATCTTAAGATTAAGAAAGTTCAGTTTGTGCCATCCTCTAGTGATAAACCTGTAAGACAACACAAAATTAACTTTAATGATCAGGAGGAGGAACCAGTCCTTGTAGTTGAAACAAAAGAGCTAGACACTAGTGAGACACCTAAGTCAAAGGGCACACACAAAAAGTCGATTGACAAAATGTCTTGCTTTAGATGTCACGAAAAGGGGCATGTTGCGTCTAGCTGTCCACATAGGAAAGTAGATTCTACTCCTAAGAATGGAAAGCCAGCACAACTTCAGCCTTCTCCAAGTGTAACAAGCACTAGTAGTTCTCAATCTACCGAGAAAACTGTGTAAGCCGCACCCAAGTCTGCTGTGAAACAAATGCCTGGGTCAGGTCAAACCAGAGAAGTGATTAGGACTAATTCGCCAAATCGAGTCAATAATCAATCAAGGTCAGGACCGCCACAACACTATAGGAGTACTACACCTAGCAGAGTTTACACTCCTGTTAGGTCACACACTCCTGTAAGACACCAAACACCAGGTAGAGCTCAGGGATACCAATCAGAAATGCATTATAATCGTAACTATTCTAGAGCTCCACCACAAATGCCTACACAAAGGCCGAGAGTGACCTTGAATCACTCTGCACCACAACAGGCTCAAATTCAAAAACCCAAGTCACCTGAACGACGAGATGGGTATTTGAAAGAGTTTAAGTATGTGGACGAGAATGGTATTACCAAGTCAGTTATGGCTTGGGTTCCCCGTGATAACTAACCTATTTTCTTACATGTGCAGGAGATAACTACAGGTCCAAACAACAAATGGTTCATCGACAGTGGTTGCTCCAGGCACATGACAGGGGAAAGAAGTCTTCTCGCAGACTTCAAGGGTGGGAATCATGGATTTGTATCATTCGCTGGCAATAAAGGAGGGACTATCACTGGTACTAGAGTGGTCACTAATGGGACTATCCAATTGGATCAAGTTTATCATGTTGATAACCTGGTTCACAATCTCATTAGTGTATCTCAAATCTGTGATAAGAAGAACTCAGTGGCTTTCACCGACACTGAGGCGTTAGTGCTGAAACCGGGATTCACGGTACCTGAAGAATGGATACTGATGAGGGCTCCAAGGAAGAATGACCTATACATGCTTGACATGAACAAGCCGGAATCTTCGATGGGACCAATTTGTCTGCTATCAAAAGCTTCAGAGACAGAATCGGTTTTATGGCACAGACGCATGGCACACTTGCACCTAAGGAAGATGAACTACATTACGAAAAATGGATTGGTGCAAGGTGTTCCCATGAAGCGTTTTCAGTTCGAGGACAAGTGTCTCCCGTGCAAGAAAGGAAAGCAACACAAGAAGACATACAAATCCAAGACTCAGAACTCAATCGCTGCCACATTCGATTTGTTGCATATGGACCTCTTCGGACAAATCAACAAAAGGAGTATAGGTGGTAGTTGGTACTGTTTGGTTATTACAAACGATTACTCACGTTTTTCTTCTGTTTTCTTTTTAGGTACAAAGGACGAGACGGCTGCAAAGCTCATCGGGTTCTTCGATCAAGTGGAAAACTCTTACGGAACGAGGGTTAAGCGTATTAGAAGTGATAATGGAACAGAGTTCAAAAACACTGTTATTGGTTTATATTGCCTATCAAAGGGCATAGTGCATCAATTCAATGCACCATATGAGCCACAACAAAATGGGGTGACCGAACGAAAAACAGGACATTGATTGAGGCAGCAAGGACCATGCTTTCGGATTCAAAGCTTCCTACCATGTTTTGGGGGGAGGCAGTGAATACCGCTTGTCATGTGTTAAACAGGGTCCTTACTGTCAAATCTTTGAACAAAACCTGTTATGAAGTTTTGAATAAACGACCACCTAATTTAACTGGCTTCGAACCTTTTGGAGTACCATGCACTTTAATGAAAACAAAACATCAACCTAAGTTTGGTGAAAATGCCGACGAAGGATATTTCCTAGGTTATGTGCTGAATTTGCCAAACAAATGGGTTTTTAATAAATCTAATGGTACAGTGGAGATTGTGTATAATATTGATGTTACAAGTTATACACATGAACCCCAAAAGGGTCCGGAATGGCTATTTGATTATGATAAATTATTTGAGTCATTTAACATTCCTTTTGATAGAAATGCAGGTACAATCGATCAAGACATGGCGTCATTGAATCTGAATGACGTGGGTCAAATTTTTCCGAGGACCACCTTTCCATCATCATCCGAGCCTAGATCAACTGAAGATAGATCTCCAGAAGTTAATGATTCTGAAATGCCTACAAACGAAGTTCAGACAACAAGTCCTAACTCTGAAGACAGTGTCCATGAGGAAGGAAATGTCGAGTCTGAAGTCGTTCACCCGTTAGGAGAGATATGATCAAATTTGGGAGAAAATCTTAGAGTTGACGAGATAGAAACATCTAGGATCAACAAGAATCACCCTATTGAGAGTATCATAGGAAGTCCTAGTGCTGGTGTGAGGACTAGGAGTAGTTTGAATAGCAACACAATGTTGTTGTCGATGATAAATGACTCCGAGGCCTTCCATACCTGCCTCTACTCATGTTTCATCTCGCAAGTAGAGCCGAAAAATGTGCAGATGGCACTAAAAGATAACTCTTGGGTTGAAGCGATGCAGGAAGAACTGTCACAGTTTAGGAAACTAGAAGTGTGGGAGTTAATTCCGTTACCTCGAGGAGAAGTTGCTATAGGAACCAAATGGGTTTTTAAGTGCAAGAGAGATGATCGGGGTATAGTCACTCGCAACAAAGCAAGATTAGTTGTAAAGGGTTTCAACCAGGAGGAAGGAATCAATTACAATTAAGTGTTCGCGCCAGTGGCAAGGTTGGAAGCAATTCGTTTGTTTCTGGCTTTCGCTTCCTTCAAAGGTTTTAAAGTTTATCAGCTAGATGTTAAGAGCACTTTCCTTTATGGGAAAGTGAAGGAACTGGTGTATGTGGAACAACCACCTGGGTTTACTGATCCGGATTATCCAGACAGAGTATATCGGTTAGATAAGGCTTTGTATGGGTTACATCAAGCACCTAGGGCATGGTACGAGACTCTATCCAACCATCTTTTAGAAAACAGGATTGAAAGAGGGAGGATAGATAGTACGTTGTTCGTGAAGCGAAAAGGTGAACATTTCATCTTGGTACAAGTGTACGTCGATGATATAATATTTGGGTCATCAGACGAGCAAATGTGCACAGACTTTGAAAAGGTTATGAAGTCGAAGTTTGAGATGAGTGCGATGGGTGAGTTAAATTCTTTTTGGGTTTGCAAGTCGATCAGAGGAAGGAGGGCATGTTTATTCATCAGACGAAGTATCTCTACGACATCTTAGAGCGCTTCGGGATGGAAGGAACTAAGCTGACAGCTCACTTCAGCACGCTGATTCAAGTGAATCACAATCTCGGACCGGGTACTTAAAGTGATAACGATGTGGATCTGACGTTATATCGGGCCGTGATTGGATCACTTATGTATTTAACTGCTTCAAGACCTGATATTATGTTTGCTGTTTGTATTTTTGCTAGGTTTCAAGCTAATCCAAAGGAGATGCACATGAAAGCTATGAAACAGATTCTACGATACCTCAAGTCGAAACCGAAGCTGGGACTTTGATATCACGCGGAGGGCGATCTGGAATTGGAGGCGTTTACGGACTCAGACTACGGAGGATGTAGCTTGACGCGCAAGTCAACAACTGGAGGTTGTCAGTTCCTAGGAGGGAGGCTAGTTTCCTGGCAATGCAAGAAACAGACTTCGGTAGCCGTGTCAACGTGCGAGGCCGAATATGTAGCTGCTGGTAGTTGCTGTTCACAGGTTTTGTAAATACAACAACAATTGCGGGATTACGGTTTGGCTTACACTCAAACTCCTATTAGGATAGATAACCAGTCAACAATTGCAATAACTAATAATCCAGTTAAACATAATAAAACCAAGCGCATAGACATAAGACATCATTTTATACGTGATTGTGCTGAAAAGAACTTAATTAAGCTGGTAAAAGTTGCAACGGATGATAATAATGCTGATTTATTTACCAAAGCTTTTGATAAGTCACGTTTTGAGTATTTAATTCAACTAAACCGAATGCGTAATCCAGACTAAGTTGACCTTAGTAGAATTTTATTTATTTTTATAGCATTAGCGTTTCTTTCTGTTTATAGTAAGTCTAGTAGCTTAGGATAGTTTCCTTTTCTGGTAAGTTAGTAGGTTATTTTATTTTCTTACTTTATTTATGAAAAACAAAAGAAAAAGAGAGAAAACCATAAAAAGTTCAAAAAAAAGAGAATATGAGAAAATGAGTTAAGTCTTAGATGCATAGGTTCAAAGTGACGAAAATTAGCACAGTCTTTACAAGCTCTAAGTGTTTTAACTTTCACACATAATACACCTAAAATCCTAAGTGTTATACGTTATCCAGTTTGATATGTTGGTAGGCATAATACATATAGGGAGTCTCAAGGCTAATAAAATATTCAAGAAAAAGTCAGACGTGTCACTAACTTAGATGTATGACCAAATGGTCTTAATTCTTATGTTAGAGACATACAGACATTGATTCTAAATGAGGTATGCAAACTTTCTGGGGATGTATAGCAACATCAGATACATCTTAAAGAAATGGAAAGAATAGAAAAATCATACTGAGTTAAGAGTCAAAACAAGTAACTCTGTTGTACGTAAGTACAGACCTGTTGCCTCTGGTTTGACTCGAGTTAGCAAGATAAGTCGCTTTGTTGTACGTCGGTACAGACCTGTCACCGCTGTCTTGCTAGCTTTAAAAGTAAACTCTAAGACAAACTAAGACACTTTGTTGTATGTAAATACAGACCTATGTCCGATGTTTGCCTTTTAAAGAAAGTTTGCAGTACCAAAAATTAATAATCATTGTGTGTATGCCTTGATCATAAAAGTATGTCTAAGTATGAGTCACGTAAGGTAATTTCTTGATAAATAAAAAGGCCAAGGGATACTCCGAAATGTAACATGTTTAAAGGGAAAATAATACCATCAATCGGCTAGAAATGTATTTCACGACAAACAATCAAAGGAATCACAAATTCCTAAGTGTGAAAGTTTGAATACTGAAAGTACGTATTTGACACCGCTATCTGATTGAACCTTTCTTTAACTATACTCGTCAAAATTATTCTGTTAAGTGTTAAGTATAGGTTGTAAATTTTAAATAATGTAGATTAGTCTAAGTTTAAAGTTTTGGTTCAAAATTTTATTTTATTTTATTTTACTTTATTTTATTCTACTTTATTTTATTTTCTTTTATTTTCTACTTCATTTTTATTTTACTTCTTAGGAAAAAGGTCAAAATTACTGAGGCTGCATTCTTAGTTGAATAAAATAAACACTGCGTGAAAATCTTGTGCTAAGGGTAAATAATTTTGCATAGTTTATTTCGCTACACGAAAAAGTTGGAAAAGTTGAATTTTATTCAAAGATTTTCAAAAATTTCAAGTTAAATTCGAGTTTAAGCCAAAATCGAATGTATTTTCGAATTTGGCAGTGACTTCGAGTTTGGCAATAAATTTGAAGTAGGTAACAAACTCGAAGGTGGTTAGTATAAATAGGTCAACAGTGACAAGTCATTAATTACCTACCTTCGAATTTAGAGCTTCGAGTTTTTCGAGAGAGATTTCGAATTTAGTGCTTCGACTTTACCGACTTCGAGTTTTTCACTATTTGTCGAGTTTTTGTCCACTTGTGTTCGAGCATAGTACCAAATCTAGGTATAATCAACATCATTATACAAGATTTAGGATGTTTTAGACTTAATTTGAGCCAAAATCGACTGATTTGAGGTTTTAGTGGTGTGAACTTTGTATTTCAAAATAACAAAGTTTGAACCGGTGAAACATCAAATTAGTGGCAAATATCTACGATTAGAACCTATTAGGACTAATGGATGTAATTTTCAAAGTCTAAAATGGTGGAAATCTTGGGTTTTTGTTTTGAAGCATACCGACATTTTCGAATTTGATCGAGTCTTCGAGTTTGTTCATGTATTCGAGTTTGTCACTAAACTCGAAGAAACTAATAAACTCGAAATGATTGTTTCGAATATGTCCTTCGAATTTACCATTAAATTTGCATTATTTGCTTAAAATTTAAATCAAACCTGTAGAAATTCATAGGTGTTGGATTTTGTACTTACACAAGTTCAAAATAAAACAAATTTGAATTTAAACAAGTTTATATTTATATTGATCATTCTAATATTTTATATACTTTATTGTGCAGATATAACAGATAGAATATTTGTTCAAAAGCATAATATGGTCATTTCTCCTGACCGTGAGCTGCCTGAAGCTCAGGCATTCCGCCAAATGGTGGATTTTTTGGCCGCTTCGAGAGTTTCTTACGCCCTGTCGCATAACGTTCAGATCGTGATGCCGTACGTTCGTGAGTTTTGGGACCATCTGCAGGTCAATTGTACTGTTACTCCAACAGTATTGAGGACCAGGATTGCTGGACACCCTCTCGTGTTTTCAGCTGACGTGTTACGCAGAGTTTTGCAATTGGGTTCTATCGACCAAGAAGCGGGCCCTATAGACATTCCACTGGAGATTAGGCAAGCTGCTTTTATAAGAATGGGATATAGACTTGATGTGACAAAGTCATCATGTATGAAGAGCGGGTTAATCGGACAGTGGAGATATCTTGCACGCGTCTTCATGGTGTGCTTTGCCTTGAAGAAAGCAGGATTTGATTATATTGTGTCGAAGATTCAGTCAGCAATGATCGCGTTAGTCTACAATCAGAGGTTCAACTATTCGGAAATGTTCTTTGCAGAGTTTGTTCATCAGATAATAGCTCTGGCACGAGAAAGATTTTTGTTGTACCCGAGGTTCGTGATGATGTTGATACGACACTTCCTGCCGAATCTGCCGCAATTACCCGACATTCAAAGCGTTGCTGTGATTGACAAAAGAATATTTACAGATTGTCAAGCACATAGAGGTGCTTTGGCTAGACCACGAGATGCACCACTTTTGGGTGCAGTGGTTAATCCGGACTTTCAAGCCCCTGAAGGTGCCAACTGGGCCGGGGAAGTTCAAATTCCGCAGCAGCCGCAACAGCAACAGCAGCAGCCTAGGCCGCAACAACAGCAAAGGAGAAGGCAAAGACCGTCAGCGAGACAGACTCAGGCTTCTAGGCCTTCCACAAGCCAAGTGCAAGGGACAGAGGAAGCTGGTCCTTCAGGTGTAGCCCCCGTAGCTGATCCACGGGCGGAAACATTGGAAGAAATTTGGTCATCCGGGCCGCATGCAAATGAGCAAATTACTACTTAGCTCGTTGGAGATATTTTGGAACCTCCAGAAGGGGAAGAAGATATTTTTAGACAGATAGACGAGTATGTACATGTTGAACAAGAGATCGAATCTGACTCTGAATCAGAAGAAGCAGAAAAAATTGAGGTTGAGAAAGAATCAGAAGATCCGTCTATCCTCATACGCACATATGGATCCCGCGTAATGGTAATAAATCAAGAGGCAGAGAAAAGAAGAGCATCGAGAGATTCCGATGACGATGACTCAGACTTTGAAGGTGAGGATACTATTCCTTTGATACCTAGGCAGAGGGCCAAGAGGCATCGCTTCATGCAGGGAGCTTCGTCGGCCTCTGCGTCTGAGCCAGAAATTCCAACCGCTCAGCCATCCGCTCAACCATCCATACCACCACCACCTGTTCAAACATCCATTCCATCGCCAATCATTCCGACACCCATCAAATCCATTTTATCCACCTCATCAACCTTCACGGACAATCAACGGTTTTCTGAGCTTAGGAACAAGGTTGACTTCCAACAAGTCCAATTTTTTCATCTGACAAAAGCCATCGGAGAGATACCAGCGCATAATGCCAATATGGACAAAGAGAATGTTGAGTTAAAGACAGTTGTTGGAAAGATCGAACAGGAGAATCTCGAGCTGAAAATGTTTGTTGCAGATCAGGCTGCCGAAATTCGCACGATGAGATCCCTTATTGAGCAATTACTGAAAAATCTAAAGGCTCAGGGGGAGATAAGCTGCAGAGATTCTGAGGAGCCAAGAAAGGGAGATGATGACGAAGGCAATGATCCCGATGCACCTAAAGAGAGTGAGCCAGTAGATTTTTCTGCTGCTCTACATGCTGAAATTCAGCGGGAGCCAAGTCAGAGTGGAGGTGTAGGACGTGAAGTTGGTTCCTCAAGGACTTTGGAGAGCGATATGATAGATGCGCTAAAATATATTGAAGAATAAATAATGGAATTTGATTTTGAGGATGAAATGGAGGAGTTGGAGGAAGGGGAATTCGCACCAGAGGAATTTGTTGATTGGAGATCTGATGACGAAGTGGTAGAGGATGAGGATGAGGACGATAATGTCAATGAAGTGATTATCAATTCACAGCCTATCACGGAGTTATATGTGTGAGATAATCACAATGTGATTGATATAGATGAGATCAAAATAGCCTCGGTCGAAGACTCTGAACTCGAAGAAGCAGAAAAGCAGCCATCTAGGGCTGATTTGATGAACCTTTGGTTCAGGAAAGAAGAAAAGAAGACAAAGCCAAAGATGAAGAAAAGAATGAGAATTCTGGGCGCTGGAAATCTCTCTGGAGGAATTATAAGCTGCTTCTTTGACCGAGAACTGCAGTTATTTATATTGAAAAGGAGAGATGGTCTTCAATACTTGAGGCGAACACTGAAAGTATTTAATACACTGCCCAAGATTAAAGTGAAAGAGTTAGCCTGGAAGGAGCTAATCAATATTGGAGATGATCCGTACGCCGAAGTGATTGCAAGGATTATAAGGAAAGAAGGTCGGTCAGGCACATTTGAACGACTCACGCCAAGGACTGGAAAGAGGGTCGAGGATGAGTCGAGGATAGACCCTCATACAGGTAGGCCATGGGCCAGAATGGTATACAAACCTGTGAGATGTCTAAAGAAGATGCCAATGAAATCGATGCCACAAGATGTTCTAGGTAACATGAAATGGTGGTATGTCGATAATGAAACGGCTGAAGTTGTAATGGAGGATACACAGGACAAAGTGATTTTGAGAGTGTATGATCCACTGCACTTAATAAACCTATTGAAGGATGACCTGAAGAAGTTGCATGATCAACCTATCTTCTTTCACGAAGAATGGAGATCTGACGCCAGGAAGTACCAAAAGGTAGTAAAAGTATGTATAGATGTAGGACTATATGCAGGTAGCAGTTTATATGATCCTTAGTACTTTATCAAATTGTAAATAGTTAGAAGCTATCGTCAAGGGGGAGTCTGTTGGTACACCCTGTGTGACGATAACAGTCTAAGTATAGTTAGCATTTTGTGTAAGTCAAGTTACGTAACATTGAATATTGACTAGTGTTTGATATATGTGACTATGTGTGTTTGATATTGGTTGATTGTATGTTTGAACTTGATGTAACGTATTACAAGAAGTTCAAACATAAAGTTCAAAGATAAATTCAAACATAAGTTAAAACATAAGTTCAAATATAAGTTTGATACGCGAAATTCGAATTTGTAGTAAATTCGAATTTGTTATTTAAGGAAATTCGAATTTGTAGTAAATTCAAATTTGTCACTGAGGTAAATTCGAATTTGTCAGGAGGACAAATTCGAATGGGCCTTGGGCCTGTTTCGAGTTTGTCCTATGACAAACTCGAATTGGTCAGATTAAGGATTAACTCGAATCATTATGGGACTTTTGCAGAATTTCGGAGAGTAATTAAGTAAAGGCGATCTCGAGTTTACTAGTAATCTTAGAGTGTTTTCGGAGAGAATCATCGTGTAGGTTCGTTCGTCGTCGTTCGTATAACATCTTGGTAGTCTCCGCGTTTCTTGCTTGTGATATTACCGTCAAGCCGCTAACGAGGATTCCGCACTCGTTGGACGGTGTCGCGTTTAGATAGATCCGTAGAGTGAAGACCTTACAATCACCACATAAATTATTACATAATGATCTGAAAGCTTAATTAAAGTGCGGAAGCATTAAAATACATAAAATAAAATAATACAACTGTTTTAAAAACCCTACGGTGCTACAAGGTTCCAATTCTAAATCTACATACTCAAACTTTATTACAACATCCAAAATACATTACATCATTTGATCCCATAGCAAATTTACCAATTGAGTAGCAGATATCTTCCAAGACTTCACAAATGACCTAACTAGAAGGTCCCGCAGCAGATTTCCCTTTTCCTGTAAAAAGTCAACAACTGAGGGGTAAGCGAATGCTTAGTGAATACACAGATTTACGCATTTTATAAATCCTTATGCAGCCCACAAGAGTATCACTGACGACGCACGTCGTGCACTCTTCACCTACACAAAGTACGACACACATGAGTCGTCGCTCCTATGAGCCCAAAGCTCGGTATACAAACCAACCATCTGAGACAGACATAACATCGGGGATGACTTACTGCCTACCAGAACCTCGGAGGGATCAGCTCCGGGTCTTATAGCGCAGTAACATCAGAGTAAGAGATGCGACCCGCCGGTCCATCGATAGATGCTCAACAAAAGAACGGACATGCAACAAGTACAATGTGCATCTAAATCTACGCAAGTTAGTAGAGTTCCAAACGAATATGAGGCAACATGTGTCAGCGGACAATAGCTAACATAAAGCGTATATAAACATGTGAAATCATATGTACTCACAGTGGGTGCGTTATTAAACTTTAAGTTATCTTATTTCTCCTCGGGCTTTCAACCAGATCACAAAGTACCCCACTGTGGGTTTACAACACCATAAGGGACCAGTTACATTTTCATATGATAAACATATCATCATTACATGTTCTTTAACAAATTAGCATCAATTTGTACAAACAAAAGTATTACAACATTCGGAACCGTCATCCGAAACTCATATTAAAAGCCATCATTTAGTGTGTTATCATTCCCAAATAACCCTTCATTATATTCCTTAATATAGTACAAAAGATATTACAAAAGTGTGATTATTTGTCTTCAGGTCCTTAATAACCCATCCAAATTACCCTAAATGCAGGCGACTCGCCGAGTTGAGGTCCGAATTACGGATCCTCGGCCGGATTTCGGATCCATCCGAATCAAGTTGACCCATCCGAATTCGGGTCCATCCAAGTTCGGTTCCTATTCGATTTTGGTTCCTTCTAAGTTCGGATCTCATCCGAATTCGGGTCCCAATCGAACTCGGATTCAACACTTATGAATTTTTGAAGATTTTATGCAAGTGTTCTTGGTGACTCGCCGAGTCGACCCACCGACTCGCCTAGTCGACCAATAAATGTGCAGGTCGCAGCTACGGGTTTTCTTAAAAATTGCCAAAAATCCATTTTTTTATCACATGCAATCCATAGCAATGGTATACTATCATATATTCATTGTTTCTAGACTATTTTCCTCATGTATTACACACTAATTTGTCCAGATTCGCCCAAAAATGAGGAAAAACTTCAAGAACACAAAAACTCAGATTTATTACCTTTTTAAAACGAATCAAAGCATGATTCTTGTTTCTGAACCTTCAAGGGACTTCAACTGATGATTTCCAACTAATATAACATACATGCATTACAAATTTTTCAGATTTAGAATCCGAATTTTATGCATTTTATTCTCAAAATAACCCCAAAAGAGAAATGATATTCTTACCTTGATTTCCACTTTGAATCTTGTTAATTTCCAGATGTAAATCCACGAATTTATCTTCACTTAATCGATTTTCAGTAGAATCTTAGAGAAAGATTGAGAGAGAGAGCTTGAGAGAATTCTTTGAAATAAGAATGAACCATAATAAAAGACCAAGGGTCTTTTGTTTCTCAAGTTTCGGCATTTGGCACATTAGCCCCTCAACTTATCTGATCTTACTAAATACTGATTTTGTCTTAGTTTTATCATTACTAACCATTATAAATCGTAATACTCCATAATAATAATTCAAAATTCTCAAACTTCTTGATTTCTTAAAATAGCAACCAACTTTTAAATATCCAGACACATAATCATTTTTCATAATTTAACTTAATTATACAAAAAAATTCATCTAATTATCCCAATTACAATAAATTAAATCCGAGGATGTTACACCCAACATTATACAATAAGCCAGGTTGGTTAATCCACTAATATAATCGCACAAATGATCCAACATGGATCAGAACAAGGTTTAAGTCAAGCATCCACTATGATACTCAAGCTTCAAACCACAAGCTCTGATACCATCATGTAACACCCCTCCCCATCACAAAAATGTCACGTCAATTCAATACACAGGTGGCAACATCGCAATAACTCTATAACACATATGTCAGAAGATAATACAGATCACTATTAATTTAAACTTTCACGCGAACATCTTTGACACATAATTTACTAATTTAAAACATCTCAAAGATACAATCGCAATTTACACTAACGTAACCACAAACCAAAACAGACGCAATAGCCTTCGATAACAACAAGCCCCTAATCAGCAAACCCAACTACCGATCCCTTCTCTGATACCCTGAACATGGTAAACTCGAATACGTAAGCTCAGAAGCTCGTGAGTACGCGAGGTCCTCTTCTTTTACTATTATACATGCCCATGGAACTGTGCACTATGGTTGGTTGGCACAAATTGTAGATGGCAAGGAGAACGAGGCAACAAACCCAAAATGTTGATATCCCAATAGATTCGTCTCCAAACCTCCTTTTATCCCAACACCCCGAATACATTAGAACACATTTGTTCTTATATAGGAAATATTGAAATAAAGTGTTGACTGAAAAGAGGGTTAAGAGGAGTGATTTTGAGGATTACGGGATCCCATATCTTTTTTATTATTTGGGGTTGGTAGGTGTGTTTGAGTTAGGTGGTAATGATATTTACCAATCTGATGTAGTCGAGTGGATGTCTACCCTACGAAGGGAGACAGGTCGTTCAGCGAACGACTTTAGGTTGATGGGCACCGTCCACGGTAGGGACGTGGCGATGGATGCACAAATCCTTCGCCAATTATTTTATTTAAAAACTGGGGTAAGCTACGAAGGGTCTGACCAGTAGGGGTACGAATATATGAATGAGGCCCAATTGGCCTTCACTGATATGACTTGGTCAGGGGAGTAGACGGAGCAGGTTAATAGAGTCTTTATCTCATCGATTTTTGTGAAGACCACCCCTTACGGGGCAGTGCTCACTAGTCTAGGTCCCACATCATGCAATACGATATCAACCATACTAAGATAGGGTAATTAAATTGCGGAATAATAAAATTACATGTACATACAAGATTAGGATTAAGTTTACATATTTCAAAATTAAGTTATAAAAAGGGTAACATCTAATCTAATCATAATATCATATATTACATCAAAACTACCCAGAACCACCACAATTGTTGTCTTCCAATCAGTACCAGTAAGATTTGTTGAGTAGTGGTCTAGAAAATCTTCAAAACTTGAATCTTGAATGACCTAAGTACTAGGTCCTGCAGGTGATTTTCCTTTGGCTTTTCCTGTAAAATATTAAAGCAACATCTGTAAGCAACGCTTAGTGAGTTTATAGATTTTCAATATCAACATGCGTGTCAAGCGGAGTCATTAGTCTTAGCGTGATATGTCTTGGCTTCCGCTACAGCCCTCATGATTGAGATATAGAATCATAGAATTGGATGATGTTCAAGCCACACTCACGCTTAAATCGTGGGGATCAGCCACATACTGGGCTAGCTACCAGTAAGTCAATATGGCGGAACATCGGAGGTCATTACCAAATTCATAAGAACTGGTGAAATAGCCGGGTCTAGAACAATAGACCATAAGGGCTAGTCAAGCTGAATCAATCTATCAAATGTCTGATCAATGATATAAGCATATGTCTTAGAAGTCATGATAGTAATGAATCATAAAGCAAAGTCTGAAGCAATATTAAATGCAATATGAAAAGATAATCAAATAGCTATCATGATTCACTGGACAACACCCATCCATGGTGTGCACAGGTCTCACTCCAGCTGATAAAGTGAATATCAATAAATCTATCAGCAACAATATATCTCAACCGGATCTATGCATGTTCAATCTGAATATCTATAACTCACAGGTTTGGGTCTATATCAAACAGATATAAGAATCTGCCACCTGAGTTATCTCAGGATTTTATCTTGTCTATTCTGTTCTTTGTCAAATCAAGTCTCTGACCCGCTTTCAAGTCTTTATGTCTTTAAATCTTTGTTCAGAATATACTGAACCTGTTCAAATTCATTCATGATAATATCATGTTAATTTCATCGTCTGTATCATCATCATTATCATGGAATTTCATTATTTCTTTTAGTCATTAAAATCTGTAATTCTATCTGATTCTGATAATTTCTTTATTCTCAAATTATTCTCTGTCTCAATATTTCTCAAAAAGTCCCTTATTTATACATTTAACAATGTATATAATCATTCATTAAATATCAATTATATAAATGTTGGGTTTCGGATCCCTCTATTTCGGATCAATCCGGATTCGGATATATCCGGATTGGGAGCCCGGATTCGGATCATCCGGATCCGGATCAAAGCATCATCCGAATTCGGACATAGGATCGAATTTAGTGTTATCCGAATTGGGATTAATATAGGTATCGAATTCGGATCATTTAGATCCGAAATGCTAAGATCCGAATTTGGAAAGCATCCGAAATAGATAATCATCCGGAATAGATATTATCCGAACCGAAGCTTAGGTCCGAAATGGGCATCATCCGAATTCGGAACCGAAGTGGTGCATCATCCGAATTCGGACATATCCGAATTCGGATCCTTCATGTTCATAAATTTCCAGATTTTGTTCTTCATGTTCATACTTATACTCATACGGATTTTCACATAAAATTCACAAAACATATTTATATTAACATGCAACGTTTTATTTTGTTGTATTATCATTATTTGAGTGTTTTTATATAATCTTTTTGATCAAAAACATCTTAATTTAGTCAAGATCATCCAAAAACTCATAATTTTCTCAAGAACACTTTATTATAAAAATCCATATTTTCTTGCTTATTTTTGATAATCTGATCTCATATTTTTGTTTCTATTACATCTATTATCATTAATTCATCATAATCTACTAAGATCTAACACATGCAACCTTAAATTCATGTTTTTACATCTTTGGTTTCGGTTTTTATCAAAACCGAACCAAACCTTTAAAAATCTTAAAATATAACTCAAAATTACCTCAAATCCTGTAGATTCCAATTGTTTGATGATAATTGTAACTCCTTCTTGGCTTTAATCTTCAATTTAATGCCGATTTTTATGGAACTTTTGATGGATTTGTGAGAAATCCGTAAGTTTTAGAGAGAAGTTAGAGAGAGAGAGTTAATTGTAATAATGATCTTAAATGATCATTATTTAGTTTATATACTTCATTTGTATTTAACCCACTTCTATTTTTGTATTTTACATCTCCTTTGTTTTACTCATTTTAATTATATCATAAATATAATTTAAAATCATATTTACTTAATTAATATTTGCATCATAATAATATAACAAAATTACATTATTATATCAAAATCAAGCGTTACATGATTGATAAAAAGTTAGGTTGTTACAATTTTGGAGTCCGAGTCCTCCGCTTCCTACAGTCGAAAGGCTTATCTCCGAGGTGCAAGGTGCTTCACAAGATTCTTGTGAATAACATCTTACCTCGTGATAGTGACCTGACCAATGTCAGGCATAGGGATATCACTGTCCTTCACGTCCTTATTAAGGGTAAGCCCAGACTGTCCTTTGCATGGACAGTTATGAATGATTTATGGGCTATGTACGACACAAGAGAGAGGACGATCATCCCCCATGCTTGGTTGATCTCCAAGTTCCTTGAGAGGACGGGCTCACTTTCGCCCGATTCCCTGCTATCCCCCATTTCAGCGACGTTCATTACGGCCGCCATGTTCCCTACCTTGATTTTTAGGGAAGTTGACGAAGGGTTCGAGATATTCGACAAGGAGACAAATAAGTCGTATATCGAGGACTATACTGAGGATGAGAGGAGAGAGGGAGAGAGGAGAATGCCGCCAACGAATCCGAAGTTCCGCATTCTGAGTCGAACCTTGTTAGTGCATCCTGTGTGACGATAGCAGTCTAAGTATAGACGATATTTTGTAATATTCAATTTGTTCATAATTGCATATTAATACGTGTTTGATATATGTTTGTTATATGTTGGATAATATATGTTTGATATTGATTGTATGTATGTTTGAACTTGGTTGTAATTGATGACTTACAATAAGTTCAAACAAAAGTTCAAACATAAGTTCAAAGACAAGTTCAAACATAAGTTCAAAGGTAAGTTCAAAGGTAAGTTCAAAGTCACTGGTTAGAACTTATAGAGGACAAGTTCGTGGGCCTAGGGCTTAGTCGAACTTGTTCTGAGCAAGTTCGAATCAGGGGTTATAATTAAGTGTTAATAACTTTTGCAAATCTTGAGCAGAGATTAAGGCAGAGGCGATCTCGAACTTACAAGGCGATTTTGTGTTTGTTCTTGGAGAGAATCACGTGTCGGGGCGTTCTAGTGATCGTCTATCACTCTATGTGTCTTTGGGTTTCGTGTGTGTGATCTATCCGTCAAACCGCTAACGAGGATTCCACACTCGTTGGACGACGTCACGTCAAGATAGGATCCGTAGATAGGGTGTTCTTAGTGTTCTTCGTGTTCATATTCAACATCCGTGATTTCTTGGCATTTTTGGACCGAACAATCACTTTTTGGTTAGTTTTTCGAGTTATACAAGCAAGATAACGTAGAAACGTTTACATTAGTTCACTTTTTTGGTCGATATCAGTACTTTTAGACTTAAAAATATTGGTTTAAACTGAAAACTTGAAAAAAAATCGAACTTTTGGCCGTTTTTCTAACTTGCGTCGCTCGAACATAGGGGGTACTAGGGTTTGTTCGAATTTGACTACAATTTCGAACTTGTCAGAAAATACGCTCGTCACGAATTTGTTTTAGACCACGAGGTTGGCAAGGGAAATTCTCCACCAAAGCTGATGAGGTTGGAAGACTATACTGGTGGAAGGATAGGATTTCCGATTTCGCTTGTTTCAATGACATGCGAATGTGGATCTGTATCGATTAGGGATACATTCCACCTACTCAGGAGTTTGAGGGTCGTCAGAGAGTCCTGACATATTGAAAGATGAAGGATGATGAAAAGAAACTATATGAGGCCGAAAACAGAGCTTTCTCGATTATTCGCATGGCACTACCTCAGGAGATTCTACACACTTTCAGGAATCATCGTATAGCTAAAGAGCTATGGAATGCACTCGAGAAATGGTGTGAGGGAAATTCGAGGTATAGAAAAGGAAGGATCGAGATGCTTAAGCAGTAGTTCGCAATTTTCAAAGCATTGAAAAACGAAAAGCTGGATGAGACAATCACAAGGTTCTACCATTTATTGACGGAGTTGGATAATCACAATGTCGAGTATCGTGAAGTCGAGAAGACAGAGAAACTACTTGATGCTTTACCAGCGAAGTGGGAGATGTACATAGCGCTTATAAATCATGATGAAGAAAAATTTGAAACTCCTACTCTCGAAGGAGTCATTGGTACGCTGAGGGCATAAAATTTTCAGTTACTCAAAAAGGGAAGGGAATATGATCAGGTCCAAGATCCAGACATGTATTTTGGAAAGTCAAAACCTTCTATCGCGAGTGAACTGAAAACTGCTACAGCTTTATTCACGGGTGAGGCGTCTATTCCAATGGACATAGAAGAAACAAGTAGTCGGGCTTTCTTAGGGTATTCTAAACCGGAAGAGAAACCGACTCACTCAGCATCTACTTCTCAACAGTACACAAAGATGCCTATGAGTGCACAATCAGCCGAAACTCACCTGAATCTTTTGGCTTCGTTTGTTGCACCACGAAAAATCAACGATCCTGCGTTGTGGGAAGAGGACTATGATCAGGTGGATCCTGGTGATTTGGAAGGAATGGATATTCAATGGCAACTGGCCATGGTGACTCAGAGGGTTAAGAGATTCATAAAACGAACAGCCAGAAATCTTAACGTTAGCAACAATAAGATTGGGTTGGACAAATCAAAAGTTAAGTGCTATAACTGCCAGGGATTAGGACTCTTTGCTCGAGAGTGTCAAAGACCCAAAGTTGAAAACTATCAGAATCAATCTCAGGGAAGATATCAATCTGGTAGCTCGGGAAATCAAGCGAACATCGCTGGTCTGTTAACAAACGTATCATCAGACAAACAGCTTGATGGGACGTATGATTGGAGTTCACATCCAGAGTCGAACGCTAGAGCCTTCATGGCTGAAGTGACAGAGACTAGGAATGATGGAGCAGAGGAAGTCACAGAGGACAATGAACAGAGTGATACAAGTCCTGTGTTGGTGGAAAAGTCAGACAATCTGACTATTCTGGAGTTTTCCGCACAAATGGCAAACGTGGAATCAGATCACAAGAAGGTAATTCTGAACTTTTCTACATTCCGTATAATATGTGTTTTATGTGCAACTTCCAATGATAGGTTGAATTTAGGTCTAGAAACACATCAAAATTTAACTACTCAAATAGAATCCTTAAAATCAGATAATGCTAGCCTCCTAGATATTAAAGAAGATCTTAGGAATAAGCTTAAAGCAGATGCTCAAGATGTAATAGTTCTAAAAGACAAGCTAAGTGAGCATTGTGTCAAGATAGAACTGATGTATGAGCATGTTGAGGCTTTAACAAAAGAACTTACCATTAAAGAGGTTGAGCTAGCTGAATCAAAGGTTAAAGTTGCAGAGGTAAATAGTAAGTTAGAAAAGTTTAGGAACTCTTCACTAAATCTAGAGAAAATCTTAGATGCTCAACGTCAATCTCAGCTGCTACCTCCACCTTTTAACGATAATTATGTGCCTCAACCACAGGATAAAACTTTTAAACCAGTTGAGTCAGAGGTAGCAGCTGAAACTGTATCTGCATCTGTTAAGGATAAATCAACTAAGGTGACTAATAATAATGCCACGATTAAGAAAGTCAAGTTTGTGTAGTCTTCTAGTGACAAAATTCTAGGAGAAGCTAAACCTGAGATTCATAATCAGAAAGAGGAAATAGTCACGGTAGTTGAAAAGAAAGAACCTGACACTAGTGAGACACCAAAGTCAAAGGGCACTCAAAAGAAGTTAATTGATAAAATGTCTTTCTTTAGATGTCATTATAGGGGACATGTTGCGTCTAGCTGTCCAGACAAGAAGGTAGAATCTACACCTATTGTTGGAAAGCCTGAACAACATAAACCCTCACCAAGTGTAGCTAGCACAAGTGGTTCTCAAAACACTGAGAAAATTGTGAATGCCACACCAAAGACTGCTGTTAGACAAATACCGGTGTCGGTTAGACCAAATGAAGCGGTTAGGACTAAATCACCGAATAGAGTCCTTAATCAATCTAGGTCAGGACCTCAACAATCTTATAGGAGTACAACACCTAGAAGAGCTTACACTCCTGTTAGGTCTCACACTCCTCTAAGACATCATACACCAGGTAGAGCCTAGAGATATGAATCTGAAATGCCCTATAATAAAATTATTCGAGAGCTCCACAGCAAATGCTTTACAAAGGCCAAGAGTGAATTCAAATCACTCTGCACGACAACAGGTTCTCAATCAAACACCCAAGTCATCTGAAAGGAGAGATGGGTATTTGAAGGAGTTCACGTATGTGGATGAGAATGGTATTACCAAGTCAGTCATGGCTTGGGGTTCCCGTGATAACTAATCTCTTTTCTTTCATATGCAGGAGATAACTACAGGTCTAAACAACAAGTGGTTCGTCGACAGTGGTTGCTCTAGGCACATGACTGGGGAAAGAAGTCTACTCACAGACTTCAAGGGTGGGAACAGGGGATGCGTATCATTTGCTGGAAACAAAGGGGGAAATATCACCGGAACTGGAGTGGTCACTAATGGCACTATCAAACTTGATCAAGTTTACTATGTTGATAATCTTGATCACAATCTCATTAGTGTATCTCAAATCTTTGATAAGAAGAACTCAGTTATTTACTGAGGCGTTAGTGCTAAAACCGGGATTTAAAGTACCTGAAGAATGGATACTGATGAGAGCCCCAAGGAAGAATGATCTGTACATGCTAGATATGAATAAACCGGATTCTTCGATGGGACCAATATGTCTTCTATCCAAAGCTTCAGAGACGGAATCCATTCTGTGGCACAGACGCATGACACACTTGCACCTTAGGAAAATGAACTACATCACTAAACATGGACTAGTGAAAGGTGTCCCGATGAAGAGTTTTCAGTTTGAAGACAACTGTGTACCGTGCAAGAAAGGCAAACAACACAAGAAGTCACACAAGTCTAAGTCTCAGAACTCAATCACTTCCACTTTTGATTTGTTGCATATGGACCTATTTGGACCTTTCAACAAAAGGAGTATAGGTGGTAGTTGGTACTGTTTACTCATCACTGATGATTACTCATGATTTTCGGTTTTCTTTTTAGGTACGAAGGATGAGACAGCTGCAAAGTTGATTGGGTTCTTAGACCAAGTCGAAAACTCCTATGGGACGAGGGTAAAACGTATCAGGAGTGATAATGGAACGAAATTTTAAATGTAACAACCTAACTTTTGACCCAGTCGTAAATTCAGTATTTTCGAACCGATAATGTAATATTATTACATTATTTGATATATAATTTAATCAAGTTATGAAATATTAATTGAATTATATAAATATTTAAAGATTATGATTTAATAATTATTAAAGATAATTAAATAAAAGAGATATAAGATACAAAAATAAAAGTGGGTTAAGTAGCAAATATAACTAGATGAAGTATATAAACGTAATTAAGATTATTTTAATTATTCATTTCCAAAATCAGACTCTCTCTCTCTCTCTACTCTCTCTCTACTCTCTCTCTACCTTCTCTCTAATTTATCTCCCAAACCGACCGGCCGATTATCGAGTTCTATACGTCATCGGAAAGATCTCGGAGAATACTACACGAATCTGCTATTGCATGTTTGATTTCGTATGAATCTGAGGTAAGAATCGACATCTTTAGCTTTTATATTTTCGGTTTTTAAGAATAAATTCGAATTTGACTATTTTGTGCGATTAAAGTTAATTTAGCTTGAGTTTTAACTAGAATATGTATAATATAATCAAACCTAGGATTAATACATAGCATATTCATGATTTTGTGTAAGAAATGCATGATTTAAAGCTGTAAAATATGAACAAATTCGAGATGCCTAGAACAAACTCGAAATATATGGAACAAACTCGATTTTTTGTAGCTAAATTCGAATATATGTTCGAAATTGTCCATTAAATTCGAAATATATGACTCGAATTTATTAAATTCGAATGAAGCTAGGAGTTTGAACATTAAAATCGAATTTGACTCAAATTTAGTCAAGATCTCGAATTTAGCATATATATTCAAATAATGGTTGAGTTTAGCCATGGATTTCTAATTTAATATATATATTTGAAAGGTAGCATTCGAATTTAATACTTAATCGAATTTAATGCTTTCGAATTTAAGCTATATATTCGAATTTAATTATATAAATTCGAAACCCAGTCCTTAAATTCGAATGTATTGAATAAAACACTTGGACAACGCATAAAATAACAAGATATTTAGCAAAATGATTATATATATATGTATATATATATATATATATATATATATATATATATATGTGTATATATATATATATATATATATATATATATATATATATATATTGATCCTTTGAGAAGTTAATGAAACAATGAATATAAATGAAAGAAGGATTTATGAAAGAGCAGTTATCAGAATCAGATATAATAAAGATTTAAAGACTAAAAGATGATGATATTGACATGATATGATATATCTGGACAGGTTCAGTGAAATTCTGAACATAGATACAAAGATTTAATGATTTAAAGCGGGTCAAAGATTTGAATTGACAGAGAACAAAATTGACAAAGATAAAAATCCTGAGATAACTCAGGTGGCAGATTCTACATCTGTTTGATAAAGACCTAGATCTGTGAGTTATAGATATTCAGATTTAACATGCTTGAATTTCCGGTTGAGACATATAGTTGATGTTAGATTGATTGACATTCATATTATCAGCTGGATTGTGACCTGTGCACACCATGGTTCGGTGTTGCCCAGTGGATCATGATAGCTATTTGACTTATCACTTCATATGATATTGCATTTACAGTTCAATTCTGTCATTGCTTTAAGATCATTGCTATCATGACTTGATTACATATGCTTCATCATTGCATATAACTTGACATATTGATTCAGCTTGATTAGCTCTATCGGTCTATTGTTCTAGACCTGGCTACTTCACCAGTTCTACTGAACTTGGTAATGACCTCCGATTTTCCGCCATGTTGATTTACTGGTAGCTAGCCCAGTATGTGGCTGATCCCCATGATTTAAGCCTGAGCGTGGCTTGAGCATCATCCGATTCTATGACTACTATGTCTCAATCATGAGGGCTGCAGCGGCAGCCAAGACATATCACGCTAGACTGATGATCCGCTTGACATTGCATGTTAATTTGAAAACATATTTACTCACTAAGCATTGCTTACGGTTGCTACATTAACATTTTTACAGGAAAAGACAAAGGAAAGTCACCTGCCGGACCTAGTACTTAGGTCTTATCAGATCAAGGAAGGAGTTCTCATAGACCTCTACTCAGCAAACCCATTTTGGTACTGATTGGAAGATATTTATGTGGTGTTCTGGGTAGTTTTATCTTGATATATGATGACATGAATTAGATTAGACTTGTGTCCTTTATAAGTTTAATTTGAAAACCGTAAAACTGTATTAAACTAAATCTTAATAGCTTGTACTGTAATTTTTATAATTCCGCAATATAATTACTCTATCTTAGTTATGGTTGATATCTTATTGCATGATGTGGGACCTAGACTCTGAGGACTGCCCCGGAAGGGGAGGTCTTCACAGGATGGTATCAGAGCCCATAGTTTGAGTGAATCAAGTATTACGTGAGTATACTTGGTCTCAAACTGAAGCAATACATATGTATCAATCATTTAGGTGGTTTGAACAGAGATAGGATGTACAGACTATTAGGATGGGAAAAATGGTACATAGATCTAAGTCTATAAACTGATAGTTAAATGCTTTTAATTTTCAGTTAAGATGTCAGGATCAGGATCAGGATCAAGTGACATACCAAGCAACATGACCCCACAGCAAAATGTTTGAAATGATGCAACAACTTTTAGCCCAACATTCTGAACAACAAAATAAGATTATGCAAGAACAGTTTCAGGCCAGAGATGAGGCCGAAACTAAGAGACGTGAAGATAAAAAGAATAAGAGAAAAGAAAAGCAAATCCAGAATGAAGAAACTGATTCTGATAACTCTACCCCTGAAACCCAAATTGCTCAGTCAAAAGGCTGCAAATTTAAAGATTTCAAAGCAAGCGGTGCCCTGAACTTTGAGGGTACAGTAAATCCAATTCAGGCGATGGATTGGATCAGCCATACCGAAGAGATTTTCAGAATCTCTGATTGCTTAGATTCAAAGAAAGTGAGTTACGCGTCTGCGTTGTTTGTTGGGGCTGCTCGTGCTTGGTGGAAGACTCAGAGGAGCATATATGGAGAAGAGGTGATACAGACTTTAGAGTGGAATCAATTCTTAGATATGTTTAACACGAAGTATTGCCCGATCGACCAACAAGATAAGATGGAAGTCCAATTGATGCAGCTGACCCAAGGAACCAAGACAGTTTACGAATATGAACATGAATTCTCAAGACTATGCGGCTACTCCTCGTATCAAGTAGCTACTGAGGAAAGGAAGATGAATAGATTCCGCGGAGGATTCAACCCAAGATACCGACATCCGATGAGTGCGATAAAATACAAGAGTTACTTAGAAATGGTTGAAGCAGCTAGACAGATCGAGAGGGGTTATTTAGAGTACGACGATCAGCTTTATGCTCCATCAGCAAACCCGACATGTCCTTCTCCACCGAAGAAGCAAAGATTCGGTAGATTTTTCAAGACGAACAAATCCCAGACTCAACAGCCACAGCAGTATAGTTCACAGCCGAAAGCTCAAGCGTATTCACTAACGAATGAGCCACGATTCTGCAAGAGATGCAGAAAGTCACATATGGGACTGTGTAACCCAGATGATGTTACTTGTTTTGCGTGTAACCGAATCGGTCATAGTAGTGAAGAGTGTCCACAGCAAGGACGTGGATGTGCGAAATGCGGGAAGAGAGGACACTTCATGTATCAGTGTCGCAGCGGGCAACGAGGACAGTCACAGTCGTCAGTTGGAGGATTTACGATGAAGAGTTCAGCTGCAACTCCGATCGTAAGGACTCGTGCGTTTCAGATAAAAGCCGAAGAAGCGAGAGAAACTCCTGATGTAGTTACCGGTATGTTCATGCTTAACTCAATCCCTGCTCCCGTATTATTTGATTCTGGTGCTAGTCGTTCTTTCATATCAACATCTTTTGCACAACGATTATATAAGTCTCCATCGAAGCTTCCTGTTGTGATTGATATTTAGACAGCCAGTAAGAACTATGTTATGGCTGATTCTGTATACCGAAACTGCACTCTACTCGTTGATAACATCGTATTCAACCTTGATCTCATTCTTATTCCGTTGAAAGAGTTCGACGTCATCATCGGCATGGACTGGTTAACGAATAACGAGGCTACAATCGTTTGCAATCGGCGAATCATCAGAATTAGGTCTTCAGACGGCCGAGTATTGGAAATCAAAGGCGAGAAGCGAAAAGGTGCACATTGTTTCATATCAGTTGACAAAGCGTATAAGTATTTATCTAAGGGTCACGAATCTTATTTATGCTACGTCTCGTCTGAATCTATCCCTGAAGCCCAAAAGAAATCTTTATCTGACATCCCTATCGTCTGTGAGTTCCCAGACGTATTTCCGGATGATATTTCTGGAGTGCCACCGGAACGTCAAGTCGAATTCGGTATTGACTTAGTTCCTGGTGCGGCTCCCGTTGCTAAAGCTCCCTACAGACTTGCACCTGCAGAAATGCAGAAAATGTCAAAGCAGTTGCAAGAGCTGTTAGAAAAGGGATTTATCCGACCGAGTTCATCTCCGTGGGGTGCACCTTCTTATTTGTAAAGAAGAAAGACGGAACTCTGCGAATGTGCATCGACTACCGCGAGTTGAACAAAGTCACTATAAAGAATAAATATCCTCTGCACAGAATTGATGATTTATTCGATCAGCTACAAGGAGCGAGCTACTTCTCCAAGATTGATCTTCGTTCTGGGTATCATCAATTGAAAGTAAGAGATGAGGATATTCCGAAGACAGCCGTCCGAACAAGATACGGTCATTACGAATTTCTCGTGATGCCGTTTGGATTAACAAATGCACCAGCGGCGTTCATGGATCTCATGAATCGCGTGTGTAGACCGATGCTGGATAAGTCAGTTATCGTTTTCATAGACGATATTCTGATTTATTCCAAAACGGAGGCTGACCATTCTATTCATCTGCGGCAATTGCTAGAGTTACTGAGAAAAGAAAGACTCTACGCAAAATTCTCTAAGTGCGAATTCTGGCTCAGACAGGTACAACTTTATATTGTCTTGAGTCATTCCTAAGCGTCCTTTGATTGAAACAAAGCTTGAAATTTCACTCTGATTTCTTTCTAGATTCAATTCCTTGGCCATGTCATATCTGGCGAAGGCATCTCAGTTGATCCGTCTAAAGTCGAGGCCGTTCAAAAATGGCAAACGCCTCGCAATGCCTCAGAATTAAGAAGTTTCCTTGGATTGGCCGGTTACTATCGGCGATTCATTAAGGACTTCTCGAAGATTGCTATGCCACTCACAATGCTAACACGAAAGAATACCCTTTCGTATGGGCGAATAAACAGCAAGAGGCATTCGAAATTTTGAAACAAAAGTTAATTCAAGCGCCGATCGTAGCCGTACCAGAAGGCAATGATGATTTCGTTGTTTATAGCGATGCATCTGGTACTGGCTTAGGATGTGTTCTAATGCAAAGCGGAAAAGTCATTGCCTACGCTTCAAGGCAATTGAAAGACTACGAGAAAAGAGCACCAACTCATGATCTTGAGTTGGCTGCCGTTACCTTTGCACTAAAGATCTGGCGTCATTATCTTTATGGGACTCGGTGTCAGCTTTACACAGATCATAAGAGTCTCAAACATCTCTTTACTCAAAAGGATCTGAATATGAAACAGCGTCGGTCCCTGGAGCTTATCAGGGACTATGATTGCGAGATCCTATATCATCCCGACAAAGCTAATGTTGTCGCGGATGCTTTGAGTAGAAAGACATACCCGGAAAACTGTTGCTATGCACTGACTCCTGTTGTATTCTCTTCCGATCTTATCGAGGACATCAGATCTGCTCAAGTGGAAGCATTGAAAGAAGAGAATCTCGGTTCTGAAAATCTCAAAGGGCAGTTACAATTCTTATCTTTGAACCATTTGGGACTTCACTGTCTCCAGGGAAACCGAATCTGGATTCCTAAATATGGTTCTATTCGCAACACTCTTCTATCTGAAGCCCATCTGTCCAAGTTATCTGTTCATCCTGGCAGCTCGAAGATGTACTTTGATCTGAAAGCTGACTACTGGTGGCCAGGAATGAAGAAAGACATCGGTCTATATGTTGAAAGCTGCAGGGTATGTCAAATGGTTAAGGCTAAACACCAGAACCCCTTCGGGGATATGCAACCACTACCAGTTCCTGAGTGGAAGTGGGAGCATATAACAATGGACTTCATCACGAAGCTGCCGAAAACAAAGAGATAGCACGACTCCATCTGGGTAGTCATGGATCGATTAACGAAGTCAGCTCACTTCATACCGATGAAAGAGACGTACTCCCTTGATAGATTGGCACAGATGTACATCACTGAAATTATTTATCGTCATGGTGTGCCAAAGTCTATCGTATCTGATCGTGATAGTCGTTTCACATCTAGATTCTGGCAAGCTCTACAAGACGGGATGGGTACTCGAATCTCTATGAGTACTTCTTATCATCCTAATGCAGATGGCCAGAGTGAGCGTACTATCCTTACTCTCGAAGATATGCTTCGTACCTGCGTTCTTGATCTGGGTGGTAATTGGGATGACCACTTGCCTCTTGTCGAATTCTCTTACAATAACAATTATCATTCAACGATCAAGATGGCTCTATTTGAAGCTTTATACGGACGAAAGTGCAGAACTCCCACCTGTTGGCGCGAAACAGGTGAATCGCCAATAGCAGGACCTGCCCTTCTACAGTTGACTCATGAGAAGATTCAACTTGTCAGAAGGAATATTCTCGAAGCTCAAAGCAGGCAGAAGTCATACTATGATAATCGACACAGATCAATAAGCTTTGCGGTTAACGATTGGGTGATGCTGAAAGTATCCCCAATGAAGAATGTGGTAAGATTCATAAAAAGAAACAAGCTACCTCCGAGATTCATCGGTCCGTTCAAGATTGTCGAAAAGATAGGAAATCAATCTTATCGTCTTGAACTACCAGCAGACTTATCTGGAATACATCATGTATTCCATGTTAGTCACCTGAGAAAGAGTTTAGCAGATGAAAGAGAAGTTCAAATACCACACGTTAATCTGCAAGTTGATGAGAAGCTTCGAGTGGTTGAAGAGCCAGAACGTATTCTGGACTCGAAGACCAGGAAGCTTAGGAATAAAGAGATACAGATGGTGCTCGTCCAGTGGAAACACCACAAGGGTTCGCATCAGTCTCGGGAATCTGAAGATGTCATGAAAGCAACATATCCCAGTCTGTTCGAACATAGCTAACTTCGAGGACGAAGTTTGTGCCTGGTGGAGTGAAACACCCCGTTCTAATAACGCGGCGCTTTTACTAAAATCTGCAACATTAACCTCAAATTCAGAGTGCGCTAAATAAATTATCTAGTTATTACAACCAAATCGAAAGTCTAGGATCTACCCATCCCAATTACAAATTCAAAATATTTACAAATTTTACGGAAAGTCTATCTGATACCACGAGTCCTCAAACTCTTGACCCTGAAGTTGGTGCTTTCCCCTTATCAGCTAAACCTGAAACATTGCCCCCACAACCGGGGTAAGCCGTCGCCTAGCGAGTAACAGATTTAATAGCACAAATAAACATGAATAACATGAATGATACAAGTATCGGCACAAATTCAACATGTGTAGCACCCGGCCTTCCCAGCAGTGCGTCCACGATTAGGTATTCTGTGTAGCATCCGGCCTTCCCAGCAATGCATACACAGTAACACAGCTTGCGGCACTCCCGACTTACAGCGTATAAAAATAACATGCAGCCACACAGGCATGCAATCAACACATAAATACACAGTATGCATTCCGGAGAATAAGGGTTCTCATATAATAGCTCATGGTGATGAAATGAATAAACGACATTAAGTTTAGCATGGCAATGAAACGATAAGCATGACAAGAGAAATGAAACAGATATCCCGTATAAACATATCATAAATGATCATTCGTGAATATTAAATCAATTACTCACTGTGCTTGCAATCCGTACTCGCCAAGTGACTAATCAATATCAGCTGAAAACCCTACTGAGAATCGCACGTCTCAATCAAGTCACTATAATCCTGATAACAATGTATATTGCTTATTTATCAATTCTAGAAGTAACTAAATCTGAGGGATTAAATCAATATATTTTTGATTTATTTCTTTTGTTACATTAATAAAGCAATTTTATAAATTAAAGTAATAATTTAACTTTAATTATATCACCAACGATGGTAAAAAGTATTATATGAAATTGCACCAACTTAATTAGAACAATTATTATACACATGGAATATTTAATTCTATTTAAAACTCGGTGATTAAATCGGTGTACTTTGATTTATTAGAATCTTCACATATTACAATGTATATCATTAAAATATATTTCTTTAAAATTACACCTATGTAATTATTTATAGGTATTTCAGATAATACTAAATTCGCTCCAATTTGACCCACATATAAATCTAATATAACCTAATTAAAGAACTCATCTAAATTTAAATAAATTAAAGCTATCCAATTAAACTCTAATCTACATATTTTAGCTTAATTTAAAATAAAAGACCAAACCCATTTAATATGAGAAAGCCCATTTTAATTTAGTCATCAATCCTAGAAAATATAAAGCCCAAAACCCAACTTTTAACTTTAATAAATCTATTAACCCAAAGTTTAATTATATTTGAGAAAGCCCAACAACTAATAAAAAAATTAGTAGCCCAAATAAATAAAAATAACTAGCCCACTCTTATTGGTTAAGTGGGAGCCCAACCTAATTTAATTAATTAATTAAGCCCAAAAACTGAAAGCCCAAAAGACTTTAAAGAATTTTAAAAACCAAAACCCTAATCCCATATCTCTTTTCTCTTCTCTCTTCTCCCTTCTCCCTCTCGGTTCACCCACAGAGAAAACCAATCGCCGCCGCCGCCGCCCGGAAGAAAAAAAACCGCCGGCCAAGGGATTCCGATCACCTCCGAACACCACACTACACACACACCCACCGCTACTCCCTCGTTCCTCTTGTTGAACGAAAATAGAAAGGGAGCAGGCAAGGCAGGCCATGGCTCCGCCCTCGACAGCCGCCGTCGCTGGCAGCGCCGCCGCCGCCAGCCTCTCCGGTCGGTTCCCACGCAACTCACACCCTATTTCTACCTCTATTTACTACTTCGATTACATATTTTTTTTTCCGGTTATTAACTTGTTCAATATCACCTCCAAGAATCAAAAATATTATTGGAACTCTCTCAATATCTTTAAATCCGCAATTTCATATTCAAATAACATTCTAATTAGATTTCTAAACTCATTTCTAATGTTTTTATATAAATAGTTGAATAAATCTTTAAAATCCACTAAAAACTTCCATTGATGTTCTTGGAGTTTTTAGTTCCAGAAAAGAAAAGAAATGGTGAAGATGATGATACTAGATGATGTTGGTTGTTCATTTCTTTGTTAGTAAGCCATTTTTATACCTATTTTACGAATGCTAACATTAGCCAAAAATTATACATACGGAAAGTGCACTATGTCTAAGTTTTGGATAGAATACCTCAAGCTTAACAATGGTGTTGATTTGGTGAGGATGATGATATGAAACTTGTTGTCGCGACCCTTGAATCCAGCTTAAAAAAAAGAATCAAATTCAAAAATGTATGTGTGTGTTCTTGGCATATGAAGAAAATGAAAGAAAAGAATGGAGAAATGGTGACATGGTGATGAATGATTCTGTTATAATCTTTTTTTTTTCTTTTTTTTTCTTTTTTTTTTAAAATATATATTACCTATAAATATTTATCCATCATTACCTCTTTTAAGTTATGAAATTAAATATTTAAAAGTCAACCACCAAATTTGATAATTTACCTATCCTTTATTGAATTAAATAATTAAATTAAATAACTCGAAATTAATAAATTACCTCGAAATTAGCGGGTGTTACAATCTCCTACAAGTTTGATTGATCTCGTCCTCGAGATCAGGTGAATTTGAACAGGTCGGGGTACTTCGCCATCATCTCTGTCTTCGGCTCCCACGTATGATTCGGTCCAATAAATCTAGGACTAAGTTTGCCTCTCTTACCGAACCTCATAATACCCTTCCAGGGTGACACCTTCAGCATCACAAAGCTACCCACCTCAAGCTCCACTGGTCGATGTCGCTTATCAAAATACATCTTATGTCGATCCTGAGCAGCCCTCAATCATTCGCGAATAATCTGGATCTTATCGTGCGCAATCTGCAATAACTCAGGTCCGCCAATAGGTTTCTCACCCACCTCTCGCCAACACGTGAGTGTATGACAACTACGACCATACAATGCCTTAAACGGTGCTATACCGATAGAAGAATGATACGAGTTATTACAAGAAAACTCGATCAACGACAAATGAGTATCCCAGTTACCACCAACTTTAACACGCAGGTTCGTAGCATATCCTCATGAGTCTGTATCGTACGCTCGCTCTGGCCATCTGTCTGTGGGTGAAACGACGTGCTAGGAGTAACACGCGTACCCAGCTCGTCCTGTAAGCTCTGCCAAAACCGAGAAGTAAACCGCGAATCTCGATTAGTCACTATCTTCTTAGGCACCTCATGTCTAGCAATGATCCCGCCTACGTAAATCTGTGCCCACCGATCCATCGAATAGTTCTCTCTAACTGGAATGAAATGTGCGCTCTTCGTAAGTCGGTCAACCACAACCCATATCGAATCATGCTGTCGTTGTGTCTTCAGTAGTTTAGTGACAAAATTCATCGCAAACTCCTCTCATTTCCACTGCGGAATAGGTAAACACAATAAATTGCCATATGGCTTTTGATGCTCGGCCTTCACTTGCAAACAAGTAGTACACTGCTCAACGAATCGACCCACATCTCGCTTCAAGCCGGGCCACCAAAAATCATAACGTAAGTCACGATACATCTTCGTAGCACCAGGGTGGACAAAAAAATCGAGATTATGAGTCTCGGCCAACAAAATATCACGTAAGCCACCAAATCTAGGAATCTAAATCCGTGTATCAAATAGCAATACTCCTCGACTATCAGGAGAAAGACACTCTATATACCCAACCATGTGCTCGGCCTTCAGATGTTCAGCCATCGACGCCTCAGACTGATATCTCAGAAGATCTGCAATCATAGAATCCTTCACAGAAGAACGTACCGTCGCACAACACAATACACCAGAATAGGACTTGCGACTCAGCGACTACATTCTCTTTACCAGGATGGCAAAGGATCTCGCAATCGTAGTCTTTAATAAACTTCATGGCATGATACTGTCTCATTTTCAGCTCCTTCTGGTCAAAGATGTACTTCAAGCTCGTATGGTCAGTGAAGAATTGATATCTCGTGTCATATAAATAGTGCATCCATAACTTCAACGTGAACACCATAGCAGCCAACTCTAAATCATGAATCAGGTAGTTTCTCTCATGGGTCTTCTAACTGTCTTGAAGCAGAAGCGGTCACTCCTCCCCGTTGGATCAAAACAACCCGAGATCGTGTAAAGATGCATCTCTGTAGACAATGAAATCATCGTTGCCCTCAAACATGGAAATAATCGGAGTCGCACTCAAACATTGCTTCAACTCCTGAAAGGCTTGCTCCTGCGGCTCACCCCAAACGAATCTCACGTTGTCCTTGTCATTTGTGTCAAAAGGCACTGCGATCTTAGAAAAATCACGAATAAAAATGCCGATAATAACCTACCAAACCGAGAAAACTACGAATCTCCAAAGCATTATGAGGTTGTTCCCAATCCCGAATAGTCTCGACCTTCGACTGCTCAACAGATACACCATTGCCACTGATCGTGTGGCCAAGAAACTGAACCTTATCATTCTTGTACAACCTATGTATATAAATCTAAATGTTATAGCAGCTTTAAATCATAACGATTCTCATTTATATCCTTTCAAAAGTTATTATTATTTATTTACACGAACAAATTCTAAATTCCATAATGTTGTTAATCGAGTAATCCATTTCGAGCAATCACACTTGTATGTTACGGTAGGGTTTGGATGGTATTAGTTTAACTATTCGTTAAAACTTTTTTTTTTTTAGGCAGTAACAATTATTCGTTCATTGGAGTTCAAGATCATTTTATAATTCCAATAGTATCATCCTCATTTTATTTCCCACAATAAGTTCATTATATTTATTTGACCTTGTATAAAGACCCAATTAAACCAATCAAGTTTCATTCAATCTTAACAAGGTTTTAATACCTACACACGACGCCATGGTGAGTAGATAATAAACTACGATGTTTCTTATATGTAGTGATATAATCAAACATAAATCAATAAAATTATATAAAAATCAGTATCTATATGTTGTTTGTATTTATAATTTCAAACTTTAATACAATTTCATTTTAAATATTGGTTAAATACCAAGAATTGATGTTTAAATCTTTATTAGATATCCAAAGGTCATCATTCATTTTTTTTTTCCCCACTCGTGACTGTGTTGAGTTATTGTTTTACCATTATCATTTGTTTAGCAGTTGATTTCCAAGTTTTTCTTTTCTTCAAGCTAATATCATTGATCACTGCATCAGATTTGTCATTCCTCGCAAATGAGTTATAGCAGTGTATTAGTTACAAATCAATCATACATCATCGGCTACGATCAGACTCACAGTATCGCTCGTTAATTTATGTACATCATGTTAGGTTATATCGTATTAATTCTTGTGTTCTTATATATCTTTTTGCATCCCTAGCCTATTATGCCCCACTTTGTCATCTTGATTCACGTTACACTCTTTTAAATCCATTACACATTGAGTATTACTTTGAGTTTGTCAGATTCTTTAACTGCACAACATACAGATACCAAGAAGAAATGAATACCACCACCCGAGGGTGTGATCACAGAAAAAAAAAAATTGAACAGACACTCTCGTCTGTAGCGCGCAACTGGAAAGACTCTAAAAGATCACATTGACCAATCAACAGACTTGTACCAATTGCATGAACAATTACTGACACGAACACACATTCATGAATATCGGCAGGTTATGGGCCCATGATGATGAATCAGACAAAGTAACGAATAAGTAAAATGACTACAATAGAAATGGAATGACCGAGATACTATATTGATCGAATCACATATTTGAACAAGACTGATATCATGTATATGCAACAATCAAAAGTTCTGACAACTCTTATTTATGGTTGAAGTCATAACTTATTGAATTCATGATAGAGAGTGCCATTTTTTTTCCTACCATATCGGTAAATACTCTTATGTGATTATCTCAGTTTAGTTATTTAATTATTTGATGATTTAATACGCATTTGATTTATCCACTACAAGCCCCGCAACATACTCCACCATACCACTCTCCAAATAGTGGCTCAGGTGAGATGCCTTCTCTGAACACTCTAGCCAATCCAGAGTCTTTACACGCTCCATAGTGTGGAATATTGTGGCTCCCGTCGTCATCTATTGTACCGAAATTAAGTTTATGAATTTAGTCACCAGTTTTGTTTTATGTTTTCATACTTATTAAATTCTAGTTTTGCCATAAGGGTATATATCTATATATATTTATGAAGATTACCATTAAGTCCTATCATAATCGTACCCAATACCCTAAGGCCATCAGGGTAGAGTTGAACTCGTAAAATCATACTTAAGCTAACAGTGATCATGCATCCTACGGTTTAAGACTAAGTACCTAAGAGATACTTAATTCACTTAAACCAAACTAGTCTCTGATATTGAAACACCCCGTTCTAATAACGCGGCGCTTTTACTAAAATCTGCAACATTAACCTCAAATTCAGAGTGCGCTAAATAAATTATCTAGTTATTACAACCAAATCGAAAGTCTAGGATCTACCCATCCCAATTACAAATTCAAAATATTTACAAATTTTACGGAAAGTCTATCTGATACCACGAGTCCTCAAACTCTTGACCCGAAAGCTGGTGCTTTCCCCTTATCAGCTAAACCTGAAACATTGCCCCCACAACCGGGGTAAGCCGTCGCCTAGCGAGTAACAGATTTAATAGCACAAATAAACATGAATAACATGAATGATACAAGTATCGGCACAAATTCAACATGTGTAGCACCCGGCCTTCCCAGCAGTGCGTCCACGATTAGGTAGTCTGTGTAGCATCCGGCTTTCCCAGCAATGCATACACAGTAACACAGCTTGCGGCACTCCCGACTTACAGCGTATAAAAATAACATGCAGCCACACAGGCATGCAATCAACACATAAATACACAGTATGCATACCGGAGAATAAGGGTTCTCATATAATAGCTCATGGTGATGAAATGAATAAACGACATAAAGTTTAGCATGGCAATGAAACGATAAGCATGGCAAGAGAAATGAAACAGATATCCCGTATAAACATATCATAAATGATCATTCGTGAATATTAAATCAATTACTCACTGTGCTTGCAATCCGTACTCGCCAAGCGACTAATCAATATCAGCTGAAAACCCTACTGAGAATCGCACGTCTCAATCAAGTCACTATAATCCTGATAACAATTTATATTGCTTATTTATCAATTCTAGAAGTAACTAAATCTGAGGGATTAAATCAGTAAATTTTTGATTTATTTCTTTTGTTACATTAATAAAGCAATTTTATAAATTAAAGCAATAATTTAACTTTAATTATATCACCAACGATGGTAAAAAGTATTATATGAAATTGCACCAACTTAATTAGAACAATTATTATACACATGGAATATTTAATTCTATTTAAAACTCGGTGATTAAATCGGTGTACTTTGATTTATTAGAATCTTCACATATTACAATGTATATCATTAAAAGATATTTCTTTAAAATTACACCTATGTAATTATTTATAGGTATTTCAGATAATACTAAATTCGCTCCAATTTGACCCACATATAAATCTAATATAACCTAATTAAAGAACTCATCTAAATTTAAATAAATTAAAGCTATCCAATTAAACTCTAATCTACATATTTTAGCCCAATTTAAAATAAAAGACCAAACCCATTTAATATGAGAAAGCCCATTTTAATTTAGTCATCAATCCTAGAAAATATAAAGCCCAAAACCCAACTATTAACTTTAATAAATCTATTAACCCAAAGTTTCATTATATTTGTGAAAGCCCAACAACTAATAAAAAAATTAGTAGCCCAAATAAATAAAAAGAACTAGCCCACTCTTATTGGTTAAGTGGGAGCCCAACCTAATTTAATTAATTAATTAAGCCCAAAAACTGAAAGCCCAAAAGACTTTAAAGAATTTTAAAAACCAAAACCCTAATCCCATATCTCTTTTCTCTTCTCTCTTCTCCTTTCTCCCTCTCGGTTCACCCACAGAGAAAACCAATCGCCGCCGTCGCCGCCCGGAAGAAAAAAAACCGCCGGCCAAGGGATTCCGATCACCTCCGAACACCACACTACACACACACCCACCGCTACTCCCTCGTTCCTCTTGTTGAACGAAAATAGAAAGGGAGCAGGCAAGGCAGGCCATGGCTCCGCCCTCGACAGCCGCCGTCGCTGGCAGCGCCGCCGCCACCAGCCTCTCCGGTCGGTTCCCACGCAACTCACACCCTATTTCTACCTCTATTTACTACTTCGATTACTTATTTTTTTTTCCGGTTATTAACTTGTTCAATATCACCACCAAGAATCAAAAATATTATTGGAACTCTCTCAATATCTTTAAATCCGCAATTTCATATTCAAATAACATTCTAATTAGATTTCTAAACTCATTTCTAATGTTTTTATATAAATAGTTGAATAAATCTTTAAAATCCACTAAAAACTTCCATTGATGTTCTTGGAGTTTTTAGTTCCAGAAAAGAAAAGAAATGGTGAAGATGATGATACTAGATGATGTTGGTTGTTCATTTCTTTGTTAGTAAGCCATTTTTATACCTATTTTACGAATGCTAACATTAGCCAAAAATTATACATACGGAAAGTGCACTATGTCTAAGTTTTGGATAGAATACCTCAAGCTTAACAATGGTGTTGATTTGGTGAGGATGATGATATGAAACTTGTGTCTCGACCCTTGAATCCAGCTTAAAAAAAAGAATCAAATTCAAAAATGTATGTGTGTGTTCTTGGCATATGAAGAAAATGAAAGAAAAGAATGGAGAAAGTGGTGACATGGTGATGAATGATTTTGTTATAATCTTTTTTTTTTTCTTTTTTTTTTCTTTTTTTTTTTTAAAATATATATTACCTATAAATATTTATCCATCATTACCTCTTTTAAGTTATGAAATTAAATATTTAAAAGTCAACCACCAAATTTGATAATTTACCTATCCTTTATTGAATTAAATAATTAAATTAAATAACTCGAAATTAATAAATTACCTCGAAATTAGCGGGTGTTACATGGAGCCCATTCTGTAACAACCTAACTTTTGACCCAGTCGTAAATTCAGTATTTTCGAACCGATAATGTAATATTATTACATTATTTGATTTATAATTTAATCAAGTTATGAAATATTAATTGAATTATATAAATATTTAAAGATTATGATTTAATAATTATTAAAGATAATTAAATAAAAGAGATATAAGATAAAAAAATAAAAGTGGGTTAAGTAGCAAATTTAACTAGATGAAGTATATAAACGTAATTAAGATTATTTTAATTATTCATTTCCAAAATCAGACTCTCTCTCTTGACTCTCTCTCTCTCTCTACTTTCTCTCTCTACTCTCTCTACCTTCTCTCTAATTTATCTCCCAAACCGACCGGCCGATTATCGAGTTCTATACGTCATCGGAAAGATCTCGGAAAATACTACACGAATATGCTTTTACATGTTCGATTTCGTACGAATTTGAGGTAAGAATCGACATCTTTAGCTTTTATATTTTCGGTTTTTAAGAATAAATTCGAATTAGAGTATTTTGTGGGATTAAAGTTAATTTAGCTTGAGTTTTAACTAGAATATGTATAATATAATCAAACCTAGGATTAATAGATAGCAAATTCGTGATTTTGTGTAAGAAATGCATGATTTAAAGCTGTAAAATATGAACAAATTCGAAATGCCAAGAACAAACTCGAAATATATGGAACAAACTCGATTTTTTGTAACTAAATTCGAATATATGTTCGAAATTGTCCATTAAATTCGAAATATATGACTCGAATTTATTAAATTCGAATGAAGCTTGGAGTTTGAACATTAAAATCGAATTTGACTCAAATTTAGTCAAGATCTCGAATTTAGCATATATATTCGAATAATGGTTGAGTTTAGCCATGGATTTCTAATTTAATATATATATTTGAAAGGTAGCATTCGAATTTAATACTTAATTAAATTTAATGCTTTCGAATTTAAGCTATATATTCGAATTTAATTATATAAATTCGAAACCCACTCCTTAAATTCGAATATATTGAATAAAACACTTGGACAACGCATAAAATAACAAGATATTTAGCAAAATGATTATATATTAATATATATATATATATATATATATATATATATATATATATATATATATATATATATTTATCCTTTGAGAACTTAATGAAACAATGAATATAAATGAAAGATAGATTTATGAAAGAGCAGTTATCAGAATCAGATATAATAAAGATTTAAAGACTAAAAGATGATGATATTAACATGAGATTGATATTAAAATTCTGGACAGGTTCAGTGAAATTCTGAACATAGATACAAAGATTTAATGATTTAAAGCGGGTCAAAGATTTGAATTGACAGAGAACAGAATTGACAAAGATAAAAATCATGAGATAACTCAGGTGGCAGATTCTACATCTGTTTGATAAAGACCCAGATTTGTGAGTTATAGATATTCAGATTTAACATGCTTGAATTTCCGGTTGAGACATATTGTTGATGTTAGATTGATTGACATTCATATTATCAGCTGGATTGTTACGTGTGCACACCATGGTTCGGTGTTGCCCAGTGGATCAGGATAGCTATTTGACTTATCACTTCATATGATATTGCATTTACAGTTCATTTCTGACATTGCTTTAAGATCATTGCTATCATGACTTGATTACATATGCTTCATCATTGCATATAACTTGACATATTGATCAGCTTGATTAGCTCTATCGGTCTATTGTTCTAGACTTGGCTATTTCACCAGTTCTACTGAACTTGGTAATGACCTCCGATGTTCCGCCACGTTGATTTACTTGTAGCTAGCCCAGTATGTGGCTGATCCCCACGATTTAAGCGTGAGCGTGGCTTGAGCATCATCCGATTCTATGACAACTATGTCTCAATCATGAGGGTTGTAGCGGCAGCCAAGACATATCACGCTAGACTAATGATCCACTTGACATTGCATGTTAATTTGAAAATCTATTTACTCACTAAGCATTTCTTACGGTTGCTACATTAACATTTTTACAGGAAAAGACAAAGGAAAGTCACCTGCCGGACCTAGTACTTAGGTCTTATCAGATCAAGGCAGGAGTTCTCATAGACCTCTACTCAGCATACCCATTTTGGTACTGATTGGAAGATATTTATGTGGTGTTCTTGTTTATCTTGATATATGATGACATGAATTAGATTAGACTTGTGCCCTTTATAAGTTTAATTTGAAAACCGTAAAACTGTATTAAACTTAATCTTAATAGCTTGTACTGTAATTTTATAATTCCGCAATATAATTACTCTATCTTAGTTATGGTTGATATCGTATTGCATGATGTGGGACCTAGACTCTGAGGACTGCCCCGGAAGGGGAGGTCTTCACATTAAAACACTGTAATTGGTGTATATTGCCTATCCAAAGGCATAGTGCATCAATTTAGTGCACCATACGAGCCACAACAAAATGGGGTGGCAGAACAGAAAAACAGGACTTTGATTGACGCAGCAAGGACCATGATCTCGGATTGAAAGTTTCCTACTATGTTTCGGGGGGAGGCAGTGAATACCGGATGTCAAATTTTGAACCGGGTCCTTACTGTCAAATCACTGAACAAAACCTGTTATGAAGTTCTGAATAAGAGACCACCAAATTTAACTGGGTTCGAACCGTTTGGGGTACCGTCTACATTAATGAAAACAAAACATCATCCTAAGTTTGGTGAAAAGACTGACGAAGGTTATTTCCTAGGTTATGTGCCTAACTCACCAAACAAAAGGGTTTTTAACAAAACAAAGGGTACGGTAGAAATTGTGTATAACATTGATGTAACAAGTTATACACATGAACCCCAAACTCGTCCGGAATGGATATTTATTATGACAAATTGTTTGAATCATTTAACATTCATTTGGATGGAAATGCTGGTACAATTGAAAATGACTTATCATCATTAAATCTGAATGACGACGGTCAAATTTTTCCAAGGACGAGCATTCCATCAACTTCTGAGCCTACATCGACAGAAGATGGATCTCCAGCAGAGAATGATTCTGAAATACCTACAAACGAGAATCAGACTACTAATTCTAACTCCGACGACAGTGACCATGAGGAAGAGAATGTAACGTCTGAATTCGTTCCCCTGTTAGGTGAAATAGGATCTAACTTAGGAGATAATCTTAGGGTTGATGAGATTGAAACATCAAGGATAAACAAGGGTCGATAGGTTAAGAGCATCATAGGAAATCTGTATTCTGGTTTGAGAACTAGGAGTAGTTTGAATAACAACACAGTGTTGTTGTCGATGATTAATTACTCCGAGGCCTTTGACACTTGTCTTTATTCGTGTTTCATCTCGCAAGTAGAGCCGAAGAATGTGCAAATGGCACTGAAAGATAACTTTTGGGTTGAAGCCATGCAAGAAGAACTGTCACAATTCAGAAGCTTGAAGTGTGGGAGTTAGTGTCGTTACCTCGAGGAGAAGTTGCTATAGGAACCAAATGGGTTTTTAAGTGCAAGAGAGATGATCGGGGTATTGTTACTCGCAACAAGACAAGGCTTGTAGTAAAGGGATTCAACCAAGAAGAGGGAATAGATTACAACGAGGTGTTTGCACCAGCGGCAAGGCTTGAAGCAATCCGTTTGTTTCTGGCATTTGCATCCTTCAAAGGTTTTAAAGTCTATCAATTTGATGTAAAGAGTGCCTTTCTGTATGGAAAGGTGAAGGAACTGGTGTATGTCGAACAACTGCCCGGGTTCACTGATCCGAAGTTTCCCGACAGAGTGTATCGACTAGATAAGGCTCTGTATGGATTGCATCAGGCAACAAGGTCATGGTATGCGACGCTATCAACTTATCTTTCAGACAACGGGTTTGAAAGAGGGAGAATTGATAGTACCTTGTTCATGAAGAGGAAGGGAGAACATTTTATCTTGGTACAAGTGTACGTGGATGACATCATTTTTGGATCATCAGACGAGCAGATGTGCAAAGATTTCGAGAAGGTGATGAAGTCAAAGTTTGAGATGAGTGTTATGGGAGAGTTAAACTTCTTTCTGGGTTTGCAAGTTGAACAGACAAAGGAGGGCATGTTTATCCATCAGACGAAGTATGTCTATGATATTATAGAGATCTTCGGGATGGAAGGAACAAAGCTGACAGCTCATTTTAGTACTCCAATTCAAGTGAATCACAATCTCTGACCGGGTACAGAAAGTGATACTGATGTGGATCCAACTCTATATCGGGCCATGATTGGGACACTCATGTATTTAATTGCTTCTAGACCTGACATAATGTTTGATGTGTGTATTTGTGCTAGGTTTCAAGGCAATCCAAAAGAAATGGATATGAAAGCTGTGAAGCGGATTCTGAGATACCTTCAGTCGAAACCGAAGCTGGGACTTTGGTATCACGCTGATGGTGATCTGGAATTGGAAGCATTCAAGGATTCAGACTATGGAGGTTGAAGCTTGAACCGGAAGTCAACAACTGGAGGTTGTCAGTTCCTTGGAGGGAGGCTCGTATCCTGGCAATGCAAGAAACAGACTTCGGTTGCCGTGTCAACGTGCGAGGCCGAATATGTAGCTGCTGGTAGTTGCTGTTCACAAGTTTTGTGGATACAACAACAATTGTGGGACTACAGTTTGACTTACACTCATACTCCCATTAGGATAGATAATCAATCTACTATTTCTATAACTAATAATCCAGTTAAACACAGTAAAACAAAGCACATAGACATAAGACATCATTTCATACGTGATTGTGCTGAAAAGAACTTAATAAAGCTTGTAAAAGTGGCAACGGAAGATAACAGTGCTGATTGATTCACTAAAGCTTTTGATAAGTCACGCTTTGAGTTGTTAGTTCAATTAAATGGTATGCGTAATCCAGGGTAACTTGACCTTAGTACATTTTCTTTCTTTTTATAGTAAGTTAGTGGTTAAATAGAATTTATTTCTTTTTATAGTAAGTTAATGGTGAAATAGAATTTATTTCCTTTTATAGTAAGTTAGTAGGTTAGTTTATTAGCCTTTCTTAATTATGAAAAAAACGAAAAAAGAGAGAAAACCATAAAAAGCTCAAAAAATAAGAATATTAGAAAATAGAGTTAAGTCTTAGAGACATAGGTTCAGAGTGACGAAAATTAGCACAGTCTAAACAAACTCTAAGTGTTAAGCATTCGCCAATAATGCACCATTTATTTTAAGTGATGTACAATTTCTTGTTTGATGTGTTGCTAGACTTAATACACAAAGGAAATCCTTAACAACTAATAAAATATTCAAGAAAAGGTTATATGTGTAACTAACATAGATGTATGACCAAATGTTCTTAATTTCTATGTTAGAGACATACAGGCAACGATTCTAAATGAGGTATTCAAATTTTCTGGGCGATGTGTAGCAACATCAAATACATCTTAAAGAAAAGAAAAGAAAAGAAAAATTTTGTACAAAGGAGAGAGTCAAAACAAGTCGCTTTGTTGTACGTAAGTACATACCTGTCACATCTGTTTTGACTCGAGTTAGCAAGATAAGTCACTTTGTTGTACGTAAGTACAGACATGTCACGGCTGTCTTGCTAGCTTTAAATAAACTTTAAGACAAACTAAGACACTCTTTGTATTTAAATACAGAACTGTGTCCGACGTTTGCCTTTTAAAGAAAATTTGCAATACCGAAAAGTTATAATCATTGTGTGTATGCCTTGATCATAGAAGTATGTCTAAGTATGGGACACGTAAGGAAGTTTCTTGATAAATAAAAAGGCCAAGGGATATTCCAAAGTGTAAAATGTTTAAAGGGAAAATCATACCGAAAATCGACTTGGAATGTATATCACGACAAACAATCAAACGAATCAAAAATTCCTAAGTCTGAAAGTGAAATACTGAAAGTGCGTTTGACATCGCTATCTGATTGAACCTTCTTTGACTTTCTCACAAAAATATTCTATTAGTTTAGGTTGTAAATTATTAAAAGTAGTTTTGAGTAGCTTAAGTTTAAATTTTAGTCAAATTTTACTTTATATTATATTATATTATATTGTTTTATTTTATTTTATTCTAAGTAGGAAAAAGGTCAAAGTTACTAGGATGCATTTTCGGTTGAATAAACAAATATTGCGTGAAAATCTGTAGCTTGGTGTGAATGATTTTGCAAGGTTTAAAAAATTCCGTTACACGAAAAAGTTGAAAAAGTTAAATTTTTATTCAATTATTTTCAAAATTTTCACTCAAGTTCGAAATTCAGACAAATTCGAACTTAACTTCGAATTTGTCAGGAAGTTCGAATATATGGCAAGTTCGAAGGTAGTTGGTATAAATAGGTCAACAGTACTTCATTTAAGGCACCTACCTTCGACTTCAATCATTCGAACTTGTCTCCGGCGATTTCGAACTTGTTCCCTCGAACTTGTCGCATTCGATTTTCTACCTATTCCTTGAAGTTTTGCACACTTTTCTCGAACCTACTCACATACTTAGGTATAGTAATCATTCTTATACAAAGTTTGGGTAGTTTAGGACTTTAATATGGCAAAAATCGAGTTTATTTGATGTTTTTTGGGTTGAAACTATGTGGTTTAAAATCACAAGTTTTGACCGGTAAAAGTTCAAATAAAACACATATAACTTCGATTAGAACCCAATATGACTAGATAATACTATTTTTTTAAAGTCAAATGGGGTTAAAATCTTGGATTTTAGTTTTAAAATGACCGTCTACGAACATGTTCTTCATGTTCGAACTTGTTGAAATATCTACAAGTTCGAAGTCAGTCAAGTTCGAACATATTCCTTGAATTTCTTTAAATTCGAATGTTTTAAAATAAATTCAAACTTGTCTAAATTTGAATGTGTTGGATTTCGAACTTATGTAAGTTCGAAATTATGCATATTCGAAATAAACAAGTTTCATTTTAATTTTAATTACTAATATTGGTTGTTGTGTCTGTGTGCAGTTATGGGTGATCGGGCATTCTTTAATAAACATAACATGGTTATGTCGGTGGATAGGGAATTGCCTGAAGCTCAACTGTACCGTCACATGATCGAGTTTTTGATGCAGTCGCGGGTCGCTTATGCTCTTACCCATAATCTGCAAATCGTTTTGCCTTATGTGCGTTAGTTTTGGGAGCATCTTCAAGTTGATTGCTCAGTAACGCCTACCATACTACGAACAAGAGTTGGGGGACGGCCTATAGTCTTTTCAGCCGATATGTTACGTCAAATCCTACAGCTGGTATTGGAAGACCAAGAGTGTGACACCCTTGCCACAACAACCACCATTAACAAGACACCCAGGATTAATCACCAATACACCAATTACATAATGATCTGATTACTTAATTAAAGTGCGGAAGCAATTAAAGTACAAAATGAAGTATTACAACAATTCCATATCACTCTACGGTACTACAAAGGTTACATGTCTATATCTAAAAACTTCCATTACATTACATTGTCCCAAATTTATTACAACAATAATCTCAACAATTAAGTTACCAAATAAGCAACTGAGTCTTCAGTTCACTTCAAACAACAGCCTAGCTAGATGGTCCCGCAGCTGATTTTCCTTTTCCTGTAAGAATTTCAACAACTAAAACGTAAGCGAATGCTTAGTGAATACATAGATTGCGCATATTATAAATATTTATGAAGCCCCAGAGTAACCCCGACGACAAACGTCGTATACTCTCTTCGTACACCAAGTACGGATCAGAGTCGCAGCCCCTTCGAGCCCAAAGCTCGGCATTTACACATACCATCTGAGACAAACGAACGATCGGAGATGACATACTGCCTACCGGACCTGGAGGGATCAACTCCAGCGTCATATAGCACAGTAACATCAGAATTAACGATGCGACCCACCGGTCCATCACTAGATGCACAACAATCGAACGGACATGCAACAAGTAAGAATGTGCATCTAAATCTACGCAAGTTAGTAGAATTCCAACCAAACAAATGAAACAACAGGTCTCAGCAGGCAAAGCTTAACATAATTCAGATATAATCATGTGAAATCTACTGTACTCACAGTGGGTGCGTTATTAATCTTTAATCAATTTTATTTCTCCTCGGGCTTTCAACCGGATCCACAAAGTACCCCACTGTGGGTTAAACAACACCACAAGGGACCTGTACGTCAGTTGTAACAACATATCGTGTCAATATCTTGTTTAATTTCATAAACAATAATTTATAAAGTTTTTGCAATATCTGATCCCCATTTCGGATCCATGTCCGAATTCGGATCCCTCCCGAATTCGGACCCCAATTCGGTCCCCATGTTAAGTTCGGACAATGCCAATTTCGGACCCCATTAGGTCTCAATTCGGACCAATGCAATTTGGACATCATCTGAATTCGGTCCCCAAAACGAATTCGGACCCCCATCCGAGTTCAACACTTAGAATATATTTTTCTGTTTTGCATGTTTATCATTTCGGATCCTGTCCGAATTCGATCCGGATCCGAGCTCCTGCCAGATCCAAATTCGGACGTCCGAGTTCATAATGGTGCAGTCTTGATATTTTCCAGATTTAATCCAAGTCATTTCTGGTACTAATTCATTACGTGAAATAACTCATACCAACTAAAAATACATCTATTTTCAACATTTTAACACCAATATTAACATCTTTATGTATCAAACCACTTCCTTTTTTAACCCTTTTTCATCATTTTCGAACACACACTAAAAACACACACAAATCTCTAAAAATCATACTTCCAGGTCGAATCAGAAGCTGAAACTTGATATCTAGCATCATATATACTCGATTTAAACTAATCCATAATAAAACCAAACATGCATTAACATTTGAATCTCCAAAAATCAAATTTTCGGTTCATATAAAAACCGAACCAAAACCACCAAAATCGAAGTGTTGATGAAATTTTCACCTTAATTCGATGATTGCAGATGTTTTAGTTCCTTGAATGCAATCTGAATCCAAATTTCCAGCTTCAAATTTCAACTTTTGATGATCTTCAATGGTTTAGAGAGAGAGAGCCGAGAGAGATGAGATTTTTAGAGAGAGAGAGTTTTGTATCAAATGAATTGAAATAACTCTTTTCCCCCCTTTTATTCCAAATTTCCATCTTTAGCACTTTTAGTCCCTCAATTTAACCGGTTCCATTAAATACTGATTTTATAAGATAAAAGAATTCTATCTTTCATCTATTATCTTAATAATTTAAATAATCATTTTCACTTAAAAATTTTAAAATTCTAAATTTCCATAATATGCAACCGACTTTATAATTAATCCAAAACTTCGTACCAACTTTCATAATTCAACTTAAATTACAAATTTAAACTTAATAACTTTAAATACAATAATTTAAATCCGAGGATGTTACAGCATGGGCTCCACCACGCTTAACTTCGTCCTCAAAGTTACTCGGATTCGAACAGTTGTGGGTATTTCCTTAACATTTCCGCCTTTGTCTCCCAAGTGTGATTCGCTCCTTTGTGATGCTTCCAACGTACAAGCACCATTTCTATCTCTTTGCTCCTTAATTTCTTCACCTTAGTATCCAATACACATTCCGGCTCTTCAACATATCGAAGCCTTTCATCAATCTGCAACTCAGCGTGATCAGCCCAATCTTCATTTTCTGCAGTGAAAGACTTCCTAAGATTCCCAACATGAAACACCGGGTGTATGCCCGACATCCCTTCAGGCAATTCTAACCGATAAGACTGATTTCCAACTTTTTCAACGATCCTAAATGGTCCGACGAATCTTGAAGCCAACTTGCCTCTCTTCACGAAACGAGTAACACCTCTCATAGGTGATACTTTCAAGTAAACCCAGTCATTCACTTCAAAGCTGATGGGTTTGTGCCTTCTGTCGTAGTAACTTTTCTGACGATCCTGGGCCGCTTTCATGTTCTGCCTGATCAACTGTATTTTCTCATTTGTTTCTTGAAGCAAGGCCGGCCCAGCAATTGGTGTTTCACCCGTTTCTCTCCAACAAGTAGGAGTCCTACATCTCCTTCCATACAGAGCCTCGAACGGTGCCTTCTTTATCGTCGCGTGGTAACTATTATTATATGAAAATTCGATCAATGGCAAATGATCGTCCCAATTACCACCAAGATCCAATATGCACGACCGCATCATATCTTCAAGCGTTAAGATGGTCCGCTCACTCTGACCATCAGTTTGCGGGCGGTAAGCTGTACTCATTGCTATCCTCGTACCCAACCCTTCTTGTAAAGCCGACCAAAAATTTGAAGTAAACCGGCTGTCCCGGTCAGATACTATGGACTTAGGCACTCCATGCCTAGAAACAATCTCGTCCATATAAATTTTGGCCAACTTTTCTAAGGAGTAACTTTCTCTTATCGGTATAAAATGTGCGGACTTAGTTAATCTATCGACTATCACCCAAACTGCATCATGTTGGCGCCTAGTCTTCGGCAGTTTTGTAACAAAATCCATAGTAATGTGCTCCCACTTCCATTCCGGAATGGGAAGCGGTTGCAGACTGCCATAAGGTCGTTGATGTTCGGCCTTTATCAACCGACAAGTTTGGCATCTCTCCACGTACTGACCTATGTCTTTCTTTAGTCCGGGCCACCAAAAGTCTGCTTTTAAGTCATTGTACATCTTGGTACTCCCGGGATGTACAGAATATTTTGATTGATGCGCTTCTTCGATGATTACATTTCGCATCCCACCAAACTTCGGCACCCAGATTCTCCCATATATACCTTTCAAACCCGATTCACTTGTTTCCATATTCTTTATCTGCACCCTTATATCCTCAGCACCAACATTCTCGTCTTTCAAGGCTTCATCTTGAGCGGCCTTGACATCATCAATAATTTTGGATGTTAACATAGTAGATGTCAACATGTAACAGCAATCTTTAGCATATGCTTTGCGACTCAAAGCATCAGCCACCACGTTAGCTTTTCCGGGGTGATAAAGGATTTCGCAATCATAATCCTTTATAAGTTCCATCGATCTACGCTGTCTCATGTTAAGCTCTTTCTGACTAAAGATGTATTTCAAACTCTTATGGTCCGTGTAGAGTTGACACTTAGTCCCATATGAATAATGCCTCCATAATTTCAATGCAAACGTAACAGCTGTTAACTCAAGATCATGAGTTGAGTAGTTCTTCTCATGTTGCTTAAGCTGTCTTGAAGCATAAGCAATAACTTTCCCACGCTGCATCAGTACAGCGCCTAACCCCAGTCTTGAGGCATCCGTATACACCACGAAATCATCGTTGCCTTCAGGTAAGGCAAGTATCGGCGCTTCACTTAACATTTTCTTCAGGATCTCAAATTCCTCCTGCTGCACAGTTTCCCACACAAACGGTGCATTTTTCTTTGTTAATGCAGTCAAAGGAACTGCAATCTTAGAAAAATCCTTTATAAACCTCCGATAATATCCTGCCAACCCCAGGAAACTTCTAACTTCAGTAGCTGAACGAGGCGGTTCCCAGTTCTTTATTGCTTCAACCTTAGCTGGATCTACCGAAATCCCAGCTCCAGAAATCACATGCCCTAAAAATTGAATCTGTCGTAGCCAAAACTCGCACTTTGAGAACTTGGCGTACAACTTTTCCTTCCTTAACAATTCCAACAGTTCTCTCAGATGTTCAGCATGTTAGGCTTCAGACTTAGAGTATACTAAAATATCATCAATGAACACAATCACTGATTTATCCAACATCGATCTGCAAACTCTATTCATTAAATCCATAAACACTGCCGGGGCGTAGGTTAATCCAAAAGGCATCACCAGAAACTCGTAATGTCCATACCGAGTCCTGAATGCTGTCTTTGGCACATCTTCCTCTCGAACCTTCAATTGATGATATCCCGATCTCAGATCAATCTTAGAAAATACACTAGCCCCGTGTAACTGATCAAACAAGTCGTCTATCCTCGGCAGAGGATACTTGTTCTTAATCGTCAACTTATTCAGCTCCCGGTAGTCAATGCACATTCGCATTGTGCCATCCTTCTTTTTCACGAACAATACCGGAGCTCCCCACGGCGACGAACTCGGCCGAATGAAGCCCTTGTCCAACAACTCTTGCAGCTGTGTCATCATTTCCTTCATCTCGGTTGGGGCGAGGCGATAAGGAGAACGAGCTACCGGTGCAGCTCCAGGGATCAGATCGATTCGAAACTCAACTTGTCTCTCAGGCGGCATGCCAAACAAGTCTTCCGGAAACACGTCCGGAAATTGTGAAACAACAGGCACGTCTGCCAACGTCCTCTTCTCAGCCCTGGCATCAACAGCATATGCCAGATAGGCGTCACATCCCTTTGCAACAAGCTTTCGAGCTTTTGCAATGGTCAGTAAACACAGATCCCCACTTCTCCTATCCCCATATATACAGATCTCACGCCCCTCCGGAGTAGTTATCTTGATCATACGATTCTTACAAACTATGTGAGCTTCATTTTCGATCAACCAGTCCATCCCGATAATTACATCAAACTCACTGAATTCTATCGGAATCAGTTCTAAATTGAAGACTACATCTTCAATTACTAACGTGCAATTTCGGTATACATGATCTACCTTAACTAAAGTATTGCTAGCAGTTTCAATATCAAGTATAGCAGACAACTTAGACAGTGGCATGGCAAGTCGTTGTGCAAAAGTAGTAGACACGAAAGAACGGTTGGCACCCGAATCAAAAAGAACTCGTGCAGGCATCGAATTTACAATAAACATACCCGTGACCACCTCTGGGTTTTCCCTTGCCTCCTCTGCAGTTATCTGAAAAGCACCAGCAGGTGCCCTCTGTGACTGACCCCGGCGGTTAACTGAACCACCACTCGAACCTCCAGACGATCGTGTTGATGATGGGACAGCAGCCGTAGGAGCATTCTTTCTACAATTCCTGCTATAGTGACCCCACACCCCACACTTATAGCAAGCATCACCCTTCCTTGGGCAGTCATTCTGAAAATGGCCCAGCTCCCCACAGCAAAAACAAGCACGTCCGTTAGTGCATTTGCCAAAGTGCTCCAGATGACATTTATTGCAATACTGCGACTCAGTGTTGATGGAGTATGCACGCGCACGACCGCGATCAGATGAACCAGATTGTCGGCGATACGACTGTTGAGGTGAGTACTGTGAAGACCGGGAAGAACCAGAATATCCTCCCTCGCGTTGGCGCTTCGGCGGTGACGGCTGTGTTGGATTGGTGGAAGCAGCAGCAGACCCGATCGAGTAACCCGACAGAAATCAAGATCTGTTCTACATTTCTGGCAGCCTCAAGTAAGCCAGCAAATGTAGGGTAGCGGACGTTGCTCATAACCCTCCTAATCTCAATGTCAAGACCAGCCTCGAACCTGGTCACTTTCCTTTCTTCAGTATCAACTTGATGAGGCGCAAACAGACTCAGCCTCGTGAACTCCACAGCATACTGGGACACAGTCTTAGTCCCCTGCATCAGTGCCATAAACTTTGCTTCCAACCTCCGGCGCTCATCAACCGGACAATATTGCTGAGTGAATAGATCCTTGAACTCAGCCCAAGTCATAACAGAAATCTTCTCCAATGTCAAAGCGTTCACCATGGCATTCCACCACATGATTGCATCATTCGTGAACATAGCAGTTGCATAACGAACCATGTCCTTCTCAGCACAGGCGCTGATTCGGAATGTTCGCTCAGTTGCTGTTATCCATTCCAGTGCGGCAACAGCATCCCCTAAACCGTTAAACTCTACAGCTCCATTTCCTTTAAAATCCTTAAACCGACAACCCCTGGGCTTATTAGATGACCCACTGTTGTCATCTTGTTCCTCATTATTTCCTTCTCTTTCTTTTTCTTTGTTCTTCCTTTTATCTTCTCTTCTCTTAGCATCGGCCTCATCTCGAGCCCGAAACTGGTCTTGTATCATCTTATTCTGCTCAGCCATCATGGCTAGCATCATCTCTCTTGCTTCTTCCGGTGTCATTCCTCCAGACATGTTCTGAAAATATAAACATATAACTTGTTTAGTAACATGTCATTTATTTATAGACACCGCCCAATTGTCCCATATGATAGTCAATATTCTTATGATTACTAGATCGTAACCTATCTTAGTTCAGATCATTACTTAGAATCACTACATGTCAACACTTAATGTTTGAGACCAAGACCTCACGGACACTTGAATCTCAAACTACTGCTCTGATACCATCTCGTGTGACACCCTTGCCACAACAACCACCATTAACAAGACACCCAGGATTAATCACCAATACATCAATTACATAATGATCTGATTACTTAATTAAAGTGCGGAAGCATTTAAAGTAAAAAATGAAGGATTACAACAATTCCATATCACTCTACGGTACTACAAAGGTTACATGTCTATATCTAAAAACTTCCCTTACATTACATTGTCCCAAATTTATTACAACAATAATCTCAACAATTAAGTTACCAAATAAGCAACTGAGTCTTCAGTTCACTTCAAACAACAGCCTAGCTAGATGGTCCCGCAGCTGATTTTCCTTTTCCTGTAAAAATTTCAACAACTAAAACGTAAGGGAATGCTTAGTGAATACATAGATTGCGCATATTATAAATATTTATGAAGCCCCAGAGTAACCCTGACGACAAACGTCGTATACTCTCTTCGTACACCAAGTACGGACCAGAGTCGCAGCCCCTTCGAGCCCAAAGCTCGGCATTTACACATACCATCTGAGACAAACGAACGATCGGAGATGACATACTGCCTACCGGACCTGGAGGGATCAGCTCCAGCGCCATATAGCACAGTAACATCAGAATTAACGATGCGACCCACCGGTCCATCACTAGATACACAACAATCGAACGGACATGCAACAAGTAAGAATGTGCATCTAAATCTACGCAAGTTAGTAGAATTCCAACCAAACAAATGAAACAACAGGTCTCAGCAGGCAAAGCTTAACATAATTCAGATATAATCATGCGAAATCTACTGTACTCACAGTGGGTGCGTTATTAATCATTAATCAATTTTATTTCTCCTCGGGCTTTCAACCGGATCCACAAAGTACCCCACTGTGGGTTAAACAACACCACAAGGGACCTGTACGTCAGTTGTAACAACATATCGTGTCAATATCTTGTTTAATTTCATAAACAATAATTTATAAAGTTTTTGCAATATCTGATCCCCATTTCGGATCCATGTCCGAATTCGGATCCCACCCGAATTCGGACCCCAATTCGGTCCCCATGTTAAGTTCGGACAATGCCAATTTCGGACCCCATTAGGTCTCAATTCGGACCATTGCAATTTGGACCTCATCCGAATTCGGTCCCCAAAACGAATTCGGACCCCCATCCGAGTTCAACACTTTGAATATATTTTTCTGTTTTGCATGTTTATCATTTCGGATCCTGTCCGAATTCGATCCGGATCCGAGCTCCTGCCAGATCCGAATTCGGACGTCCGAGTTCATAATGGTGCAGTCTTGATATTTTCCAGATTTAATCCAAGTCATTTCTGGTACTAATTCATTACGTGAAATAACTCATACCAACTAAAAATACATCTATTTTCAACATTTTAACACCAATATTAACATCTTTATGTATCAAACCACTTCCTTTTTAACCCTTTTTCATCATTTTCGAACACACACTAAAAACACACACAAATCTCTAAAAATCATACTTCCAGGTCGAATCAGAAGCTGAAACTTGATATCTAGCATCATATATACTCGATTTAAACTAATCCATAATAAAACCAAACATGCATTAACATTTGAATCTCCAAAAATCAAATTTTCGGTTCATATAAAAACCGAACCAAAACCACCAAAATCGAAGTGTTGATGAAATTTTCACCTTAATTCGATGATTGCAGATGTTTTAGTTCCTTGAATGCAATCTGAATCCAAATTTCCAGCTTCAAATTTCAACTTTTGATGATCTTCAATGGTTTAGAGAGAGAGAGCCGAGAGAGATGAGATTTTTAGAGAGAGAGAGTTTTGTTTCAAATGAATTGAAATAACTCTTTTCCCCCCTTTTATTCCAAATTTCCATCTTTAGCACTTTTAGTCCCTCAATTTAACCGGTTCCATTAAATACTGATTTTATAAGATAAAAGAATTCTATCTTTCATCTATTATCTTAATAATTTAAATAATCATTTTCACTTAAAAATTTTAAAATTCTAAATTTCCATAATATGCAACCGACTTTATAATTAATCCAAAACTTCGTACCAACTTTCATAATTCAACTTAAATTACAAATTTAAACTTAATAACTTTAAATACAATAATTTAAATCCGAGGATGTTACAAAGAGGCGGGGCCTATAGATTTTTCGCTACATATCAGGCAAGCGGCATTTTTGAGAATGGGATATGCCCAAGACATTGCGAAGGCCTCATATGTAAAGAGTGTCTTCATTGGCCAATGTCGTTATCTGGTGCACGTCATTATGGTTTGTATTGCGATGAAGAAGGCCAGTTTTGATACTATGGTGTCCAAGCTCCAATCGGCGTTAATTGCTTTAGTGTACAACAAGCAGTTAAGTTTTTCGGAAATGTTTTTTGGGGAGTTTGTGCACCAAATCACAGCTCCAGTGAGGGAAAGCTTTTTGATGTATCCTTGATTTGCGATGATGATCATCCACCACTTTTTGCCAAATTTGCCACAACTTCCAGATACAAATGGCGTGGCGATAATAGATAAAAGGATTTTTGCTGACTGCCAGTCACATAATGCGAGAAGGGCTGAGCTGGTCATGCCGCAAGTGGCACCTCTGTTCGGGGCAGTTATTGACCCTAATTTTGTAGCCCTAGAGGGAGATAACTGGGCAGGTGAAGTACCTCAGCAGCAACAACAACAACAGCAGCCACAACAGCAACCGCAACAACAACAACGTCAGAGGCAAAGAACTCCAGCTAGAAGAGCTCCGGCAGCTAGACCATCCTCTAGCCGCCAATAAGAATCTAGTGCAGCTGGTCCATCAACGGATGCTGCCGGCCCTTCGAGTTCGGCCCCCGCATGTTGATCAGAGGGCGCAAACTCTAGGAGAGACCTGGGCTCAAGGAACTGCTGTCGAGCAAGGTATTGCGGCAACATTAGTTCATGAGATTTTGGAGCCTCCAACTGAGTTCAATGATATATTTAGAGACATTGATGAATACCAGCCACCTGAAGCTGAGGATATGGACACAAAGGTCCAGAGTGAAGAAGAAGAAGAAAGAGTACAGGCTAAGGTTGAAGGGCATGTTGACAACGCCTCAGAGTATAGTTCTGATGACGAGGATCCAAATATCGTAATCAGTAGATTTAGATCAATGTTATTTGTAAACAGATTGAGACCAACACGATCGACTCTGATTGATGAAGAGACCGAAGAATCTGAGTTTGAAGAGGAAGAAGAAGTTCCACTCGTACCTAGGCATAGCGCGAGGCGACATAGATTTATGCAGGGAGCTCTGTCCACTTCGACTCCTGAACCTGTGTTACCGGCTGCTCCAATAACTACAACCGCCGCTCCAAACATCCGCCTCCATTCCATCAACATCAACTACATTTACTGACAATCAGCGGTTCACAGAGCTAAAAGGAAAGGTGGACTTCCAAACAGTCCAAATTTTTCAACTTTCAACAGCCGTGAAAGAGCTACAAGAGTACAATGCCAGACTTGATCAAGAGAATGCTGAGTTGAGAACAACAGTAGCTGATCAACAGTCTGAGATAAAGACGACGAAGACCCTCCTGGAGCAATTATTGAAAAATCTGCAAGCTCATGGGGAGAGTAGTTGCAAGGAAGCTGAGGTGAGGAGAGAAGATGACGACGACAATGATCCAAATGCTGAAAGAGAAAGTGATTCAACAGATCTTTCTCATAAGAGTGCTCAGCAAGCACAAATTTAGGGGGAGCCGATTCAGTCAGGTATGGGAGAAGGAGGCGCAATCCATACATAGCCTTATCAAGGTGATATACTCTGTCGGGATACTTTGATATACTTTGAACCCTTTGAGGGACATGTAAGCCCGAAACAGTGAATCGCTTCAAGCCTCACACTGGTGGAAACACTTCGTTATAATCAATTCCCTCCTCCTGGTTGAACCCCTTTACTACAAGTCTTGCCTTTTTGCGAGTAACTATACCCCGATCATCCCTTTTGCACTTAAAGACGCATTTGGTCCCTATGGCAACTTCTCCTCGAGGTAACGACACTAACTCCCATACTTCAAGCTTTCTGAACAGTGACAATTCCTCTTGCATGGCTTCCACCCAAGAATTATCTTTCAGTGCCATTTGCAGATTCTTCGACTCTACTTGTGAGATAAAACATGAGTATAAACACGTGTGAAATGCCTCGGAGTCGTTGATCATCGATAAAAGCACCGTGTTATTATTCACACTACTCCTAGTTCTCACACCGGTATTTGGATTCCCTATGATACTCTCAATTGGATGATCATTGTTTATCCTCGATGTCTCAATCTCATCGACCTGAAGATTATCACCTAAGTTTGATCCTATTTCACCTAACGGGGGTATGACTTCAGACAGTATATTCTATTCCTCATGATCACTGTTCGGAGTTATAATTATTTGTCTGGTTCTCATTCGTAGGTAATTCAGGTTCATTCTCTGTTAGAGACCCATCTTCTGTCATTGTAGGCTCAGATGTTGATGGAATGCTTGATTTTGGAAAACCTTGGTACTCGTCATTAAGGTTTAATGATGAGAAGTCATTTTCCACTATACCTGCATTTCCACTAAACCTTGGTACTCTTCATTAAGGCTCAGATGTTCATTCCAAAAGCATGGTCCTTGCTGCCCCAATCAAAGTCCTATTCTTACGTTCTGCCACCCCATTTTGTTGTGGCTCACAAGGTGCACTAAATTGATGCACTATGCCTTTAGATAGACAATATACACCAATTACTGTGTTTTTAAATTCAGTTCCGTTATCACTCCTGATACGTTTTACCCTTTTCCCGTATGAGTTCTCGACTTGGTCTAAGAACCCAATAAGCTTTCATGTTCCTTCGTCCTTTGTACCTAAAAAGAAAACTCAAGAGGAACGTGTGTAGTCATCTGTGATAACTAAACAATTCAAACTACCACCTATGCTCCTTTTGTTGAATGGACCGAAGAGATCCATATGTAGCAAATCGAAGGTGGAAGCTATCGAGTTGTGAGTCTTTGACTTGTGTGACTTCTTGTGTTGTTTTCCATTCTTGCATGGGACACACTTGTCATCGAACTGAAAACTCTTTAGTGGAACACCTTGCACCAGACCATGTTTAGTGATGTAATTCATTTTCCTTAGGTGCAAGTGTTCCATGCGTCTGTGCCATAGAATTGATTCAGATTCTGAAGCTTTGGAGAGTAGACAAATTGTTCCCATCAAAGAGTCTGATATGTTCATCTCCATCATGTACAGATCAATTTTCCTTGGGGCTCTCATCATGATCCACTCTTCAGGTATTTTAAATCCCGGCTTCAGCACTAACGCCTCAGTTTCAGTAAAAATAACTGAATTCTTCTTATCACAGATCTGAGATACACTAATGAGATTGTGATCAAGTTCATCAACATGGGAAACTTGATCAAGGGTGATTGTCCTATTAGTGACCACTCCAGTTCTAGTGATATGACCTCCCTTGTTCCCAGCGAATGATCCAAAACCCTTGTTCCCTCCCATGAAGTCTGTGAGTAGACTCCTTTCTCTAGTCATATGACGAGAGCAATCACTGTCGACGAACCACTTGTTGTAAAGACCTGTAGTTAGCTCCTGCACATGAATGAAAACAAGTTAGTTATCACGGGGAACCCAAGCCATGACTGACTTGGTAATACCATTCTCATCCACATACGTGAACTCCTTCAAATACCCATCTCTCCTTTCAGGTGACTTGGGTTTTTGATTGAGAACCTGTTGAGGTACTGAGTTATTAAGATTCACTCTTGGCCTTTGGGCTGTCATTTGTGGTTGAGCCCTAGAATAGTTTCTATTATAATGCATTTCATTTTGATATCCCTGGGCTCTACATGGTGTCTGTTGTCTTTGAGGAGTATGTGACCTAACTGGAGTATAAGTCCTTCTAGGTGTTGTACTCGTATATCCTTGTTGTGCTCCTGACCTAGACTGACACGGAACTCTATTTGGAGAATTAGTCCTAAACACTTCTTACTGTCTGACCGACACCGGTATTTATTTAACAGGTATCATAGGTGTTGCACTCACATTCTTCTCTATATATTGAGAATTACTAGTGCTGGCAATACTAGGTACTGGTCTTTGTTGTTCTTGCTTTCCTACAGTAGATCTAGACTCTTGTTTAGAGGGTGTAGACTCCACTTTCTTATAAGGACAGCTAGACATAACATGTCCTTTCCCATGACATCTAAAGCATGAAATCTTATCAATTGGCTTTTTATATGTACCCTTTGATTTAGGTGTCTCACTAGCGTCATTCTCTTTTGTTTCAACTACAGTTATTACTTCCTCTTGCTGATTATTAATTTCAGGTTTATCTTCTCCTAGTATAGTGTCACTAGTAGACTGCACGAACTTGACTTTCTTAATTTTAGAGGTAGTATTAGACACCTTAGTTGACTTATCCTTATCAGATTCAGTTCCAGTTGCTACCTCTGATTCGACCGGTTCATCGGTTTTATCCTGAGGTTGAGGCATATAGTTATTGTTGAAAGGTAGAGGACTCTCTTGATAACCTAAACCAACTGTTTTCTTAGACTTCCGTTGAGCTTCTAAGATTTTCCCTTGGTTTAGAGACGAGTTCCTAAACTTTTCAAGCTTACTCTTTACCTCAACAACCTTTACTATTGATTCTGCTAGTTCTACATCCTTAACGATAAGTTCTTTGTTTAAATCTTCAACATGCTCATACATATATTTTACCCAACACATTGTTCACTTAATTTGTCTTTTAGAACTATGACATCGTAAGCATCTGCTTTCAGCTTATTCCTTAGATCTTCCTTAATATCTAGATGACTAGCGTTATCTGATTTTAACGATTGGATTTGAGCAGTTTAGTTATTATGTGTTTCTAGTACTAACTTTAGCCTATCATTTAAAGTAGTACTTAAAACACATAAATCATGGAATGTAGAAAAGTTGAGAGTTACCTTTTTGTGATCCGATTCCATGTTAGCCATTTTAGCAGCAAACTCCAGAATGGACTGCTCCTCTGACTTTTCCACCAACAAAGAACTTGTATCTGTCTGCTTGGTGTCCTCTGCAACTTCTTCAGCTCTGTCATCCGCAGTCTCAGTTACTTCAGCCATAAAGGCTCTAGCATTTGACTCCGGATGAGTACTCCAAGCATAAGTTCCATCAAGCTGACTGTTAGATGACACATTGGTTAACAGACCAACGATGGCTGCTTGATTTCCAGAACCACCAGATTGATATCTACTTTGGTTCTGATTCTGATAGTTCTCTACTTTTGGTCTTTAAGACTCTCTTGCAAAGTGTCCCAATCCTTGGTAGTTGTAACACTTTACCTTTGATTTATCAAAACCAACCTTGTTGTTGCCTAGGTTCAGATTTCTTCCTGTTCTATTCATGAACAGCTTGACCCTTTGAGTCACCATGGCCAGTTTCCATTATAGGTCGATTTCTTCCAAGTCATCAGGATCTACCTGATCGTAGTCTTCTTCCCATAACACAACATCGTTTATTTTTCCATGAACGCAGTTGTCGTACGCTGCGACAAACGAAGCTAAAACATTCAGATGATCTTCAGCGGATATTGTGCTCATTGGCATCTTCGTATATCCTTGAGACGTAGACGCTGAATGTGTTGGTTTTTCTTTTGGTTTGGAAAACCCTAAGAATGCCCTGCTGCTAGATTCCTCTATCTCCACTGGAATGGATTCTTCTCCCGAGAAGAATGTTGTGGCCCCTGACTTCAGTTCACCAGCAATTGATGGTTTTGATTTTCCAAAATACAATTCTGGATCTTGAACCTGTTCAAACTCCCATTCTTTCTTCTGTACCTTGAAGTTATATGCCCTCAGCTTTCCAATTACTCCTTCAAGAGTGAGAGTCTCGAACTTCTCTTCATCGTGCTTTATTAACGCTGTGTACATCTCCCACGTCGCCGGTAAAGAATCTAGAAGCTTTTCTATCTTCTCAGTCTCTTGATAATCGACATTATGATTGTCAACCTCAGTTAACAGATGATAGAATCTAGTGATTGTCTCATCTAACGTCTCATTCTTCAATGCCTTGAAGATAGCAAATTGTTGTTTCAGCATCACAATTCTACCCTTGCGAACCCTTGGATTTCCCTTACACATCTTCTCTAGAGCATCCCATAGCTCTTTAGAAGTCCTATGATGTCTTAAAGTGTGTAGAATTTCTTGGGGTAACGCCATCCTGATAATTGAGAAAGCTCGGTTCTCGGCCTCATAAAGTTTCTTGTCATCATCTTTCATGTTCTGATAAGTTAAGACACTTTGTCGGCTTTCTAGCTCTTGCGTAGGAGGAATATAGCCCTCATCAATGCATATCCACATACGCATGTCATGGAATCGAGCAAAATCAACAAACCTATCCTTCAACCAATAGTAGTCCTCAAGTTTCATTAGCTTTCGCGGAGAATTTGCTTTGCCGACCTCGTGGTCCATTTCTATTAATTTTTGCAAACTCGACATTCTTTCTAAACTTTTTCTTTTCGAACTTATGCAATTTAATTCAAAAATGAATTTAAAATAAACCCTTCGAACTTATGCAAGTTCGAATAATTTAAATTTAAATTCGCTTGAATTTAAATTCGAATTAACTTATCTTCGAACTCAACAAGTTCGAATGAGTGTAAGTTCAAGAAAACCCTGGAAATTCTTACAAATTCGAACCTCTGACAAGTTCTAATAAACCCTATATTTTTGACAAGTTCAAACCTCAGGTAAGTTCGAAGAAACCCTAATTTCTGACAACTTTGAATTCTGACAACTTCGAATTTCCAGTTAAATTCGAATGAAGCCCTAAAACAACTTCGTGAGGAGCGTATTCTGACAAGTTCGAATGAACCCTAATACCCCTTAAGTTCGAGCACCGCAAGTTTGAGAAACGGCCAAAAAATTGATTTTTTCATGATTTCAGAATAAACTAATGTTTTTCAGATTAAAAACACTGATTTCAACTAAAAAAGTGAACTAATATGAATTTTTCTCCATTTGCTTGCTTGTAGAACTCAGAAAACGTGATTTTTCCGATAAGAACGTCAAGCAACAAAGAATGTTGTATGAACACGATGAACACTCTTTATGGCTCTGATACCACTTGTAAGGTCACCTACCTACGGATCTGATCTTGACGCGACACCTTCCAACGAGTGTGGAATCCTCGTTATGGGTTTAACGGATCGATCACACACACGGAAACCCGGAGACGAACACAATGATCGATGTTACGACGAACGACCCGACACGTGTATTTCTCCGAAACGACTCTCTGAAATATTCACAAGTTCGTACGTGCAATATACGAGCTCTGAATTCTAATCTCTGCAAAAGTCTCTAATTCTAACTGATTTGCTCTTAATTATAGGGGTTAAATTCAAACTTTGCTAGGACAAGTTCGTATAGGCTCAAGCCCACGAACATGTCCACTACATGTTCGAACTTAGCTCCATTAAGTTCATACCCTAGCCTTTGAACTTATTTTTGAACTTGTCTTTGAACTTGTTCTTGAACTTATGTTTAAACTTATCATTGAACTTATGTTTTAAGTTATCTTGGAACTTATGTTTTAACTTAAGTAAACATCAATCACAAACAAGATCAAACATAAATATAACTTGTAATTACAAATCCTGAACTATGACAAAAGACTATCTATACTTAGATTGCTATCGTCACACATGATGCACTAACATAGTCATAGTGAAATCCTTTATCATGAAAGAATCACTCTTATTTGTTCCGGCTTAGTCACTTTGGACTAGCAGTTTATAGTCACGTAGTCTGTTAGACTAGACGTGTCCTAAAAGTGTATATAATCAATTCTAGACACAATATGCATCAAATGAAGTCGGAGACAATGTCTTCCTTGTTTCAATATAAAAAATATCTAAATGATATATTGATTGAAATGTGTTATATCTTTGTGATTATTGAAATAAAAATATTTTGAGAGATAATGAGTGGTTGGTGGGGTTAAGTGCATACGTCACTGGGTCCATGACGTCTTTTTCATTATCAAGTAGCCTCGGGCTTGATAAATTATGTGGTTTACCCAACAGACACAGTGTATGTAGGATTATCTTTTCTTCAAATCTTTTCTCAACACTCAGCTCTCACTTTTGAGAAATAAATTTTGTCAACCTTATAGAGAAAGCATATTCTGATGCACCACCATCTCCTCTCACTATATGCCTCTTATTTACATTTTACCTCTGCTCGACCTTGTCAATATCCTGTGATACCTGATACTTCTCAACTAATAGACCTAAAGACACCTCACTCACACAAACTATAGGTGGTTTGCTCCTTAGGTAGGTCTTCCGGTTCTAGTTAAACTATACAAGCGATGTTTATGCCTATCTCACAATTTGGTGCATAATCGGAGTCAGCAGAAATAATCTTATGCATTTCAGCTCATGGGATACTACACAAAGGATGATTAGAACTTTCAGCTCAGATGAATTAGGAGATGAAATTCAGAATGAATTTGGGGAATGATGAGTTGGGAGATATCATAATGAAAAGCAAAATCTGATATATGATATGATATGAATCAGATTGTCATGAAAGAATTATCTCATGGGAGATCATGAGAGAATCCTATATGAATGGGAGAATATCAAAAAAAATCTCAGAAACAATGAGATAATGAATATCAAAGAGGTTAGAACAATTAACCTCAATGATATATTCAAAGAGTCTGTCAACAAAACAAAAAAAATATTCTTTTCAGCTCAAAAAATGTTTTATGTGTTTACAAAATATGTTCGTGAAAATTACACACAGTTTTTAAAAAATGTCAGCGTCAGAGTGTGTCTGAAACTCCCCCTGGAAATAAGCACACAAAGTTAGTCAACTCACAGAAAATAAATCAGTATGAAAAAATTGTAAAATAAAACTCCCTCTTTGTCAATTCAGCTTCAGAGTTGAATTCAGGGCAGAAATTTCAGAAAGATTTGTCTTTCAGAATCGGGTTCTAATCGGAAATGATTAGAAGCCTTTGTTACGGAAGCTCAGGTTTCAGTCAGTTGTAACTGAAAGCCTTTACCTCGGGTTCTGTACTGAGAAGTACAAAAACCATTTCATTAAGGCTTGGGTCCTGATCTGAAATGAACAGGAGCCATATGTGTGAAAATCGGAATCTGTACTGATGTGTACAGAAAACATTTCTGTTGAAGACTAAGTTCTTGTCTGATTTGACTAAAAGCCATTTGAGATAAAATCCTGGTCCTACTCTGTTATGAGTAGATTCCTTTGTTATATGCAAAAATCAAGATGTCTTTGGTATCCAAATCGATTTCGGTGTAGACTTGTTAGCACTTTTGGGTACCCATCTCATAACGGGTTTTGGTACCCCCTGGAACTTGGGTTTTGGTACCCATTGCAGATTATAACGTTCAACTTCTCTCAGAAAAATAGAAAAAAAATTTCTTTGAGTATTAGAAAATTGAAAATCTGAATTTCTAAAGAAACTTGAATATAATTATCAGAATTTTGTGAACTCTTCCTTCTGAAAAACTACCTTGTTCTTGCATGTTTCTGATAATACTTGGTGTTTTTATGTGAAAATGTTTTCTGATAAGACTGACTAGTATTTTTAGAAACTTTAAGAAAATTTGACTTCGAAGACTCACCAGTGTAAATCTTGACCGGAAGTTGTTCAATAATTTTATCTTTGCCTTTGTATATCTTTAACAGATACTTATGTTTGAAATCTGAAGATGAATCAAACTTAGATGATTTAGTTGGATTCCTTTCACTTTCTGTAGAAAAATCAGATTGATCAACTTTATATTTCAAACAATCATTAGAATTATTAACTTATGATTTATTTGAAGAATGAGAAACATGAAATTGTTTAGAAAGATGAAGTATCTGATCTTCCAATCCTTTGATGATGACCAAATATGAATTTATGTCATTATCAAATGATTGATAATCGGTTTTGAAATATTGTTTTTTAATTAAGAACACCTTTCTTTCATCTTCAAACAATTTAGATTTCGCTTTGAAATCTTATTCTTTAAGTAAGAACTCATTTCTTTCCATCTCAAATAAATCTTTATTTAAAGATAACTTTTTTTCAAGAACAAAATATTCTTCAGATTTGTTTGAAACACAGCTTTGATCAGAATGATTTGTCTTGGAAAGTGTTTCCTCAAGATCTTTAACTTTTTTACACAATCCAGTTCTTTTAGGCAAAAGATATTTCAGTTGAGTTGCAGTCTGAAAATTCTCTTGTTTCAACTCATCAAGTTCTTTTTTTAATTCAGATATTTTCAACTTAAGAGCACAACTCTCAGACTACTGTTTTTTCATTAAGCTCAAAATTTCTTCCTTCAGTATTAATACATCACGTAAAGTATAAGCTTTATATGTATTTAACTGAACAAGAATGTCATAATTGTTCTTACGAATCCTTTCAGATTTAGTAAGTTTTACAATCAGCTCATACTTTGAAAAATGTTCATATGCCATTTTGAATTGTTTGAAAATGAATTTTTAAGTTCTTTTATGGACTGATGATGAGTTTATCTGATGAAACTCTATGAACACTGAAAGACGTATTTGTTAAACATGACTTGTTGAAAATCAGCTTTGAATTGACTTTTTGACGTTGAAAATTTCAACTTATCTGCCGAAAAAATGCCCGTAACTTTTTTTTGGAGTGGAATTGGTCCTCGAAAATTTACCCAACCGGCTTTGCCAATTTTTGAAATTGTAGATCTTGGTTCAAACTTCATTTTGGCATATGGTAGGCCTTCTAACGATGTTCCAGTCAAAAGTTATGGCCAATTGAAGCAGCAAAGGTCATATAGTCAAAACTCAAATTATTATTGATGAAACTCCAAGAATGAAGGACCAAACTCGAATGGTTAAGAGTGAAACTCGAATGATTAACAACTAAACTCGGTTGACAAAGCTTGAAACTCGATTAAAGAAAGATGAAACTCGAATAAGTCTTTGATCAATCTCAAATTAAGGATTACCAAACTCGGATAAAATCCCAAAAACCTCGAATGAACTCTCAGAAAACTCGAATGAAAGATAATCATCTAAGTATGAAACTTGATCACTTAAAAATAAAACTCGAGTAAAATAGCAATGAATCTCGGATAATGAATACAGAAACTCGAATATGAAGTGTTCAAACTCAAATCAAACTTGATCAACCTCGATCATCAACTGATCAAAACTCGATTAACACATAAGTAAACTCGATCAACAAAAGTTACAAACTCGATATAAACTTGTTAAAACTCGAATAACATATGAATGTAGTTTTGATCGAGTTTTAACAAATTTTCAACAAAAAACCAAGTCTAAATTCAAAATTTTCAACAAAAATCAATGACTTGACCCCAGATTGCAATCGAAGATGCGGATTTCACACACAAACACCTTTTGAAAAACACCTTTGTCTAAAATCAGATAAAAACCTTGAATTTTGGAAAAAACTGGATGAACTCGACTTTTTCCGAAAAAATCAGAAAATCCAAATTAAATCTTGTGTGTTTGGAGTTATGATTTGAGACTTATAACATCAGATTCGAATCAAAAACGTCACCTTCGATGACAAATTCACACCATATCATCCAAAAATTCAAAAACCTCAAGTGATTTACTGATTGTCGAGAAAAAGAATATAACAGTGTTCGGATATTTTCAAAAATCAGATTTAAAATTCACTCAAATTCAGCCATATTAGGCTCTGATACCAATTGATAATTCATATTACATGCAATTCATTCAACATTAAACACAATCTTATGAACATCAATCATAAACACAGGAAGCCGAATGCTTAGATTGATAGAGATAAAGATATTACTATATGAAGTTGTAGGTCCCAAAAGGTTTCCCTTATATGTTGCTCTAAGCTATAGAGGGGGGTGAATACAACTATTTAAAATTCAAGACCCCTTTCTCAATGTTTGTGTATATTATCAAAAAGTGTTAATTACAAACAAGCCAGAGCTGCGGAATGCTTCAAGCTGAGATGACGGAAACAACAGATGTTTAACTAATCTAAGGCACACTCAGACTAGATACAATGAATACACTCATTAAGATGAACTCACTGTTTACAACAGACAGATGGATAGCTTGAATAAGAACAACTTGGACACACATTACTATTCTATTCAAGCAGACTTGCATGCATGAAAACACACTCCTTTGCACGTTTTGAATATCATACTCTTGGTTATCTCATATTCCTTAGAAGCTTCCTATTATACTTTCACTGAGAATCTTAGTGAGGCTTCCTCATTGGTCATAGAGATAGTGGAATGTCATTCCAAAAAGACAAAAACAACTTTTCTGCACGTTCTGACAAAGCAGAATTGTCTTTTCATTGCAGAATCTTTGTCTTTTCCTTTTTGTCTCTGTTGTAGAAGGCTTTAAGTAAAAGAAGAATGTCAACTTTAAACCTTTCATCTTCTGTTATGGCCATTTTGATATAAGAAATGGTCTGTCACCCATTTCAAATATCCACTTTTTCTTCATGTAACAGAACAGCGTAGGTAGTCTTTGCAGTTTCTGTTTCCCACTTTGTCTTCGACTTTGTAAACTGATCTTGTAGTCCAATAAAATGCATGAGGACATGGAAACATATTCCATAAAGTGTTTAGCCTGTTCACAAAGAACAGGTTCTGTTCACAAAGAACAGAACACTTAGAATTTGTCCAAGCTGCTCAATAGGTTAGAGCAGTGTAGACAGTTTATGTCCAGTCTGTTCATCATAATAGAACAGCTTAGGCAATCTGCCTTAGTTGCAACAAATTTAACAGGGTAAACAGCTTTGACTAATATTGCAAATCACTTATCAGGTTTCAATAAGGCATTAACAGGCCTTAAATTATACCTTCAAGTGCATCAACCAGGTTTGATTAATAATCTCCCCCTAAGATGTAGAACATGTTTGACTGAGGTCTCTTTGTGCTTAACAATCTCCCCCTATTTGCAATAATCAGTCTAAGCTGATTCTATCAATAATCACCATATACTTTTACAATAGACTTTGCTCAAATGAAATTACAACATTGAAGTAAAGTAAAAGATCAGTTTATATATACACTGATATCGATTGCAAACAACACATGTTTTTACAAAAGTACAACTAATGTACTAAAGTATATTAAAACTGATGTAATCAGAAAATTAAAACTAATGTAACGAAGTACAACATACGTAGAAGGAAAATTTTCAACAACTTTGGACTGTTGATGGTGGGAGCAGGCAATGGCAAGCCTGTCCAACTTATGGACAACTTCCATTCTTCATCTACTCAACAGTAGATGGACTTTTAAGGAGTTCTGGTCCTTCTTTGAAAATTTGTTCAAAATGCTCCCTCGTTTCTTCAATTTCCTCCATTTCATTTCTGAGGAACATGAAGTTAGGATGTTGAAGCTCTCCTATCTCATGGAACACTTTAAATTGTTCCCAGATAGCTGCTCTCCATCTTGAAGATTCTTTGAAGGAGTTGGCAAGTCTAAAAGCTATGAGCTGCTTAAGACCAACTTTATGCAAATCAGATGCTCTCTGGAAACACATTATCTTTGTTAGGGGATCTACAAAAAATACCCCAAACTCAGGTTCTTCTATTAGCTTGTCTTCCTCAGGTTCCACTCCTTTGGGTAGGCTGTGATTCACTCCCTTGATCTCAACAGCTAGCACGCCTTGATCAAGCATAATCAGGAGTTCTTCCAGCTCAGTATTCTTCCTCTTTCTTCTAGCCTTTATGTTGAGTTCAACCACTATGGTACCCTTGATTTGTTCTTCTGAGATCAGGCTAAGATTCTTATCTCTTTCCATTAATGTCTTGACATATGCTCTGATAGATAGTCTTAGCAGTTTCAGACTTAGACTGACTAGGGCCAACTGCCAATTCAACCCTTTTTCTGTACCCCATTTGAGCAACATTAGTGTGTTCATATGTTTCCAGTTCTGGGCCTTCAGCACCTTCCCTGGTTATATGGATTTTCCACTGTTTGCCTTTCTTGGGAACAGCTTTGACAATTATTGTCACACCCCGTTACCCCGGTTGGCAACGAAGCGTGACGTCGCGGAAGCGTAACCATAATCATAACGAACGACCACTATATGGACGTTTTAAAAAATACACCGATATAACTTTGAAATATAGAAATGTTTTACATAACCCGAAAATGATAAAGAGTAGTTCGCAAGATACAGAGATTTAAATACATAATTAAATTAACCAAAATAATGCAAATAAATCTCCGATGGTTTGAAAAGTAATGCGACTCCAAAAGTATGGAAGCTTGAAAATACTTCCGATGCGGTGCACGTGCCTTAATTTCCTGAAAATATACGCTAAAATACGTCAACAAATTGTTGGTGACCTCATAGGTTTACACGTAAATCTGACTTGTATGGACAACAACAGTTGAGTTTGAATTTATAAAATCATAAATTCCATGTTATGTATTACATATAAACCATCATGCAACCGAAGCTTAATTAAATGAGTTTGCCCTGTGCAGTATTCCCATATGTGTAATACATAATAGAAATGAAGTTGTTTCAGTATATTCGCGCTTACAAATAAATGCAATTAACGGTTCATGATTTGAGGGCTGATGGAACCACATGTGTAATACATAATAGAAATGAAGTTTTTTCAGTGTCCATATGAAAATGTAGCATGTATTTCAACCCCAAAATATAACAGTGTGAAAATAGGGGCTATGAGGACTCACCGAGAGTGTGATGCCAAAATGTTTGCGTAAAATGCAATTTAGCGTAGATTGATGTGTGATGCACCGGATGTGTTTAATCGAACCCTAAATGATAATAGGGACTTAATAACTATCATATATGATAATATGTATACATATAGGTTTTTATATCTTTAATCACCCAACATTACAAGTTTATAAATAAAACTACTTAAAACGTCAAGTTTATATATATATAATTTTCAAGCTTTTCGAAGGTTTTTCGGCCTACTTTGAGGCTGTTTTTGACCAAGCTCCAAAACAATTTAGGCTTTGGTTTTCTTGGACATTAAACTACTATATAAAAAGAATTATTAAAGTCAAGAACGGCCATTTTTCGATGTGTTTAGGTTAGTGAAAAATCTCCTTAAAAGCCCTATGTTGGCCATTTTTACGCTGTCAAACTTTCGGGTTCCCAAATAATATCTGCGGGTTCTAAATTCTATAATAAATTATGAAAACTTCAAGATTTTTATTTAAGACATAGATCAAACTTTTGAGACAAGAATCAACTCATTTTGTTAAGTTATGAATTAGTTATGATTTTTCAAAGTTGATGCAACATTTCTGCCGAAATTCCGCATTTCATAAACTTGAAATAACTTATGATACTAGTTGTTTATGAAAAAACTACTTGTATAAAAGGTTATAAAACACATTTATATAACTTATTTTCATAATATTTACACTTACATGTGTTTATATAGTTATAAACACATTTGAAGAAAACAACTTAAAAACAAAAGTATTGATTTATAAACTTGAGTTTTTATGAAACTTGTTGTTGTTGGTGATTATGTATATTATGCAAGACTTATATAAACATTAATATGAGATGTTATGAGTTAGTATTTACTTACTTTGATGAAATATAAGAATGCAAATGAGTAGAAGGATGGATCTTCAAGGATTTCACCAAGAACACTTAAAGAACACTTGAAAGAACAAAAGTTGCAAACTTTTGGCTTTGGTTGACACCTTGGCCGATTTTTTTGAGTGAAATGATAGTGTTTTCTTGTGTTTTGGAGGTGTGAAATTGAATGGAAGTGAGCTCCCTATTTATAGGGAAAATTTGGTCTTTCAAAGTGGAGGTTGAATAAGGATTTGGATGAAATGAAAGGGTATGATGAATGAGGATTTGATGGTGATAGTGTAAGGTTGTTTTAATAAAAAAAAGAAGTCAAACTCTATAAAAGGACTATCTATGGGCAGATTTTTGAAGATATTATCTTGTATTTTCATTTTTTTTTTGTATAAATGTATTTAGAATGTATTCTTGTATTTCCCTTTTTATGTAAATTCATAAATACTTTTGAATGCATTTGTTTAATGAATTGTTTTAGTCTTGCATAATTAATGTTAAGTAAGTGTACTAATGCATGATTAGTGTCACTAATCATAATATAATTATGTACTTAGTTGAATTAATCATTCGTATCGTAAATCGATCGGATTAATTGATTTCACGATTCATCGCACCGATGAATTTGATTCTTATTGAGTTGAATTTCGTTGTGAACATTGTTAATCACTTTGATTAATTGCTAATGACCATTGATTAGGTTATAATTGGCTATTAAATACTGATTAGGTAATAGTTGCTAACCTGGTTTAATGTCGGATGTTACAATTGTTTCCTTGGCAAGCCTTCTGTTGGCAACATCAAAGAATTTCTTCCTTGCCAAGTTGTCAAAGTGTGTTTGGGCTCTTCCTGAGGAGGATGCTGACTTTGGTTTGATCACAGAGACCTGAGCACCCTTTTTTTTTCTCTCCTTCTTTCTCAGCCACTGACTCATTGGCAGCCTCTAGCAGTTTCCTTTGAACATCCAAGGAAGGCATTTTAGCTTTCTTGCCTCCATGTATGCAAAGGCCTTTGCAGCTTTAGTAAAGGCTTCTTCTTTCTTTAGCCTTTCAGTGGTTCGAAGCTGCTCTTCTTTGAATTCATAATAAGTTTCCACAGGGAGACCAATTTCTTTGGCTCGAGCCTTTTAAAATTTTAGTTGAGCAGCTTTGAGGTAGTCAGGGTCCACTGACGCTTTCCTCTTCCCTTTAGCTATTGTGGTTATGACAGCTTCAGTTTCCTCTTCCTCTTCTTCTTCAGTTTGCTCCAATATTAGATGTCTCCTTATCTGTTTGGTCTGTCCCAATAATGGATTCCTCCCCCTTAGATGGTGCAGGGTTTGGAGATCCAGCCTGAGTAGGCTGAGTAGCTTCAGTTGTTTTGGTGACATCTGTAGTAGGACCTATGTGGGAAAGACCTGCTGCTTGTCCTACTGATGCTGATTTCTCCTTAGAGGGAGATGAAGATTTCTCTACCTTAGACTTGGTCTTTGAGGCAGATATCTTCTCCCCCTTTGATGGAGATGGCACAAAGCCTTCAACAATGGGTCTTCCTGTAGGAACGGATCCAGCAGGCTGGGCAACAGTTTTGGTAGCAGGTTTAAGACCAACGAGGCCATGCACTAAGAAAGCCAAGTAATCCTTAACCTCTGCAAGTTGGTTAACACGGGTTTGAAGAGAGGCGGAGTGGAATGTAGCAAAAGATGACAGCTGAGCAATAGCTTCCCTGTCAGAAGCTGTGAACAACAAACTTTGAAGTTGTGCAAGATTTAGTTTTAGAGAATCTTGCATATCATCAATGGTTGATGACACAGAATTGGACAGAGAGACCACTAAGGTGTTCAGGCTGGCCAAAGTGGAAGGGAGAGTGTTTGTGCAGGTGTCAAGGAGAGCTGACATCTGTTGAGAAACAGCTGCCAGGGAGGACACAGAGTCCTGTTGGGTAGAAAGAATTGTTGAGAGGGTAGAGGAGAGCGATTACAGCTTTGAACTGAGTACAAGCAGCTGAGAGGATGGATCATCTTGGGGAGCAGGGGTTGGAAAGGAAGTCCTGAACGAATCAAGGAACCCCTAAAGCTGAACAGACATAGAGTCTGATATTTGGGAAGGTAGGAAGGTCATTGAGGTTTCTAAATATCCAACTTTGTTGGTCATCAAAGACATTTGATCCTTCAAAGGAAGATCTTTGGGGGATGGAGGACTATGTGTGGATTGTTTGGACCGGGTAGATGGTGAAGAATGTGAATGTGATGGTGATGGGGAAGATGTAGGGGTTTGTGGATTAGTGGGGAAAGGTAGGGAGACTTTAGAGAGTCATTCCATAGCCTGGGCATATGTTAGATGGCCCAGCTTGGAAGGGTTAATTGGGCCTTCAGCAGTGGGTATATCTGCATCATGAGGTAAAGTGGTAGGGGATGGTGGCCTTTCAGATGCTGCTTGTGTTGTAGCACCTTCATTAAGACCTAAGGTGGTTCCCTCAGTAGCACCTTGTTTTTTAGGCACCTCTTCATGGGGAGAAGGGATGTGCATTTCAACATCATCAGTGGTGAAACCTAATGATGGAATGTGCACTTGGGGAGCAGCCTCACCAGAGGGATGATCCATTCCCTCAGGTTGATCAACTTGGGATGAGGGTCCTTCAACAGCTGTTGGGTGTACAACAGCTGCATCACCAGGAGCAGAAGTTTGAGGCTGATCTGCAGGATGGTCTGTTCCTGCAGCTTGGGCACCTCGTGCAGACTTAGATGGTATATGAGAAGTATGAAGTGGAGACTTCGTGGACTCAGAATGGAGTGGAGTGGACTCCAGTCATTCAATATCCTTATCCTATTGGGAGGCTGGGATAGTGGATGTGGTAGGCTCCTCTTTTACAACTTGTTCCTGCTGGGAGGAACCAGAGGGTCTAGGCTGACTCTGGGTTGACTCTTGTTGGAGTGAAGCTTGCTCTAAATGTGCTGAACTTTCTCCCAACATAGGGGAACCAGAAGGGGTTGCTTCTTTGTGAACGGATTCCTGTTTGGAGGGGTCAGAGGGGCTAGTATGAAATGAAGGTTTCTTCCTAGCTAGAGATTTTCTCCTTGAGTATTGAGACATGGTGGGGGACTGAGGAGAAGTGGCATGGATTTGTGTTTGGACTAAATGTGAGAGTGGGTCAAGAACTAGAGGGTCAGCCTGTTCCATGGTCTCGTGTGCCACAGAGGCACCAGCCACAAAGGCTTCAGGTTCAACAAATGAACCAGGGTGAGAACTCTGCTTCCCCTCAGCCATCGTGGCTGATGGGATAGACTTAGACTTAACAGTTTTAGCCTTCTTGCGAACAGGCTCAGCTTCAGTCTATTCCAAGCCCCTTTTTACCAGCTTGGGCCTGGATTTGGATTTTCTCTTAGGAGCAGCCACTGGATCCACCCTCACAGTAGAGTGTCCTTCCACCAAACCAAGTAACCTCCTCATTGTGGTAGACAGAGGAGGCTCATTGTTGAGTACTGGAGTGAAAAAGACTCTATTCCCGATGACAGGGAATGCAGCAGTAGTTAACAAGGGTTGAGAGTTGTAGAGATGCTCACCACAGACATGTTTGAAGATGAGACTTAGAAACCGTGGGTATCTTACAGCAGCAAACGATGTTCTTGCTACACCAAATTCATCATATTCATGAAAATCCATCTGGGCATGTTTAGTGTAGTCCCAACCACAAATTGCAAGACTATGGGAATTTCATCCCTGCTAAGCTGGTCAAAGGAACCAACTTTGCAGCCAAAAGACATCACCACTGAGGCAAATAGGAAACTGTAAGTGGGGGATAAATCCCTCCTGAACAATGTAACTCCAACTTTTGGTTCTACTACGCCACAGTAGCGTAGCAGGTTGCCCATCTGATCATCCTCAGGCTGTGGTTTATCATAGCTTTCAGCAACAGGAAGATGAAGAACTTCCCAGAGAAGAGCAGTGGTTATCTCAATGATTTGAGACCCATTGAGGATGGTTCCCCTGATGGTTTTGGTTGAAGGATCATAAGCACAGGTGTACCAAAACTCATAAACCATCTCCTGGTATAGAACACCAGGAGAGGTAGTCATAGCATAGTGCAGGGGATGAACTTGCAGAAACTCCACCATATTTTCATACCCCTTTCCCACATAGGTTTTGGGAATGGTTAGGTTGGCTATGTAGTTTGTGGGTTTAAGAGTGAGCAATGTGGTGATGGAAGCATGTTTTTGAACATCGTCACCAACGAATACTGGTAGCCGGGGGTTGTTTGGTGAGCCATTTGAAAGTAGTAGGATGAAGGATTACTTGACACTTAGTCGATTTAGGGTTTTTCAGGTAGTTATGGAAGCAGTATGGAAGAAGAAGATGATGAAACAGTGAAAGAGGCATTTATAGGATTTGAATGTGAGTGATTAGGAGAGTGAAAGGTTTGGGTAGTTGATTTGAAATGTTCTTTAATGGAAAACGGAACGGTTTGCCATGTTAGAACGGTTGTCAGACCATTTTACCCTTTTTAACTACTAACACACGTTAACAAACATTATCTGTAGGTAATTAAGTTAAATAAATGCATAATTTAAGAAACCTAAACATGAAGAAAGGTAATTAAAACTGATGTTCCAAGCTGTTGTCCAAACCTGTGATGAGCAGGTTTCATCACAAACTTATCATCTCCAAGCTGTTCATTCAACCTGTGCAGCTAGATGAGAACAAGTTTCTGCTCAAAAGTTGATCAGGTTAAAAAAGATTGTCTTGCTTGACAAGTTGAGAGAGTGAGCAGGTTAGAGGTTTGTACAACAGAACAGGTTTGAGATTAAAACATATTTTGTCAACCCTGTTATACGTCTAAGCTGTCCGAGTTTTCAGAAATTGGCTAAGTACTAAACAAGCAGAGCCTGTTCTGTCCAAGCTGTTCTGAGAAATCTGAACAGTTTGAACATGCACTCTTTTAGAGCATCAATGACACTTAGTCACTTTTATTTAACTTTCCCAGCTTGCTTACAAGGTAATTAAACCTGTTTTCGTCAAGAGGTTTGGTGAAAATGTCTGCAAGTTGTTCATCTGTGGAAATAAAACTTACCTCCACATTACCTTTCTGAATTTGATCTCAGAAAAAGTGATATCTGACTTCTATATGCTTTGTTCAGGAATGAAAAACTGGATTGTTGGAAATAGCTATGACACTTGTATTATCACACAGAATAGGAGTTCTCCTATATACAAGTCCATAATCATCAAGTTGATGTTGCATCCATAGAATCTGCCCACAGCAACTTCCAACAGCAATGTACTCAGCTTCAGTAGTAGAATTAGAAACCGAGTTCTGCGTCTTGCTACACCAACTGATCAACTTTCCACCAAGGAGTTGACATCCATATGTTGTGCTTTTCCTATCTAGCCTGCATCCTGCAAAATCATAATCTGAATAGCCAATTAGTTCAAGGCTGGAGTCTTTGGGGTACCAAAGACCCAAACCTAGTGTGCCCTTTAGGTATCCGAAGATTCTTTTCACAGCAGCTAGATGTGATTCCTTAGGATCAGCTTGAAACCTAGCATATGAACAGGTAGCAAACATGATATCTTGTCTACTATTAGTTAAATATAGCAAGCTCCCAATCATGCCTCTGTAAGCTGTTACTGAAACAGCTTTGACACTGGCATCAACATCCAATTTGGCATTGGGGTTTTGATGGGAGAACTTTGATCAATTTTAAACTTTTTCAAAAGATCTAAAGTATACTTTCTTTGATTAATAAAAATGCGATTTGACGTTTGTTTAACCTGTAATCCTAGAAAGAAAGTAAGTTCACCCATCATACTCAATTCATATTTTGATTTCATGAGTAGTGAAAAATTCTTGCATAGCTGCTCATTAGTAGATCAAAATATTATGTCATCACATAAATTTGAACAAGCATAATATCAGACTTCACCTTCTTTATGAACAATGTGGTATCCACTTTACCTCTAGAGTAGCCATTGCTCATAAGGAAATTAGTAAGAGTGTCATACCAGGCTCTAGGGGCTTATTTTAGACCATAGAGAGCTTTGTCCAACTTATAGACAAAACCTGGATGTTGTTCACTTTCAAAACCTGGAGGCTGCTTGACATATACTTCTTCCTGCAAAGTGTCATGGGAAAATATTAGTTATTTTTAGGGGAACTCATCATAGGGATGAGTTCTCCTTCTTCATCAACACTAGTTGATGGACCAGTAAGATCAACAGTAATATTTCCTATCAGGATTGTAACAGCTTCGATACTATCCTCATGGACCATGTTACTTCCAACACTGCTGGTTTTTGCAATGTTGGAACTAGCAGTGTCAGCAGGCCTTATGTCCTTAGTTTCAGGACAGTCTTTGGCCATATGTGTCTTCTTCCCACATTTGTAGCAATTTCTCTTTTTAGACTTTTTGGAAGAAGTACTTCTAGAAACACATTCTGGAACATTTTTATTGAACTTCTCAGCAGGTTTTGCAAACTTATTACTATTTTTAGAAGAATCAACAGTTTGAGTAGAAGGCACAACAGCAACAACTTTACCTGTGTCCTCTTTCCTCTTTTTAGGAGGGCAGAGATCAAATATTGGAAGTTTGATTGGTCTTTGTCCTTCCACAGGTATGGGAAACGTATTCCTAACTTTCTCAGGTTGAGCAATGGTTTTGCCTTTGCCCTTACTAAGATGTGATGGATGTTGCCTCTCAACATAATCACTGCTTCTGGTTTTGAATGACTTACCTTCATTTATAACCAGTTTTCCACTATGATTTAAAAACTTATATGAAATCACAGCAGATTTACTTTCAACATGAGACTTAACCCTGTTGAAAGTAGGCTGCCTACCTTTTGAAAACCTTTTCTCAAAATGTTCAGCATCAAAAGGATTAACAGGTTTATTACCATCAGCTTTAGATCCAGAACCTCTCTTGTTGACAGGTTTAGTGTCCAATGCTGCAGTTTGAACTTGTTTTCCCTTCTTTTGCTCGTGAGACCCAGCTGAGCACTAAGCAGACTGATTTGCTGGAGAACACATTCCATCATCAGTTTTTAGAACTTTTTCACACAAGCTAACAGTGTTTTGAGTCCTGACAAACCTATTTGTTGAGACTAGCTTTCCATTTACTCTCTGAATGAAAGTACTTGGAAGCTCACCAAGAGTGGATAAGTCTTTTTCCAGATTATTTATCTCAACAATTGAAGCTGCTGTATCAAGATACCCTCCAAGATAGGCTTGGATTTGAGCAGGGATCTTGACTGATACAATGATTGACTTTCTGTGCAGATTGGCACCAAGTGTCAACAATCTTTTGAAGCTTGGCATGCTTTGTGTCTGTCTCTCACTTTTCTTCTAATAAAATGGAATTGATGTGTTTTAATTCATCGAGTTCAGTTTCCAACTTATGGAACCTGTCCAGTTCACTAATTTTTATTTCAAGATCAGTTTTTAACTTGGAAATATCAGAGAACAAAGCATCATGCTACTCAATAGCAGCCTTTAAATCAACAAGTAAATATTTAAACATTTTAACTTTTTCATCAGAACTGTAATCCATAAAATTTTGTACCTTATACATCATTGTTGGGTTCCAGTTCTCCAAGCTGCTGAGAGATTCAGGTTCAGCCACGTGCTGTTTGAAATTGCTTTTTTTGATGGGACATCACTGTTGGCCATCAGACAATTGTTATCTTCTTCATCTAATGATGAGTCAGATTTCTCCCAATCACATGTCTCAGCCATGAGTTCCTTTTGCTTGTTGGAAGCCACTAGTCTTCCAACTTTCTCATCTTAGCCATCGCCATTAGGTACTTAACCCTGTAGCCATCGTCCCTATTTGTCTTGTATGGTTTGGATGTTGAGCCAATAGCTTTAGACACACCGTCAGCAATTATATGGTCTATTTTGCCACATTTAAAGCATTCAGCCTTAGTTTTGTCAAATGCTTACTTTTTGATGGCACCTGACTTCTTTTGCAGAATCTTTCCACCAAACCTCTTCTTATTGAATTTTGTGACAAGCATGGCAATCATTTGCTCATCATCAAATTCAGTAAGATCTTCATAGTCTTCTTTCTCAGACAATTCTTCCATTTCATCATCACCCTGTTGATCAGCTTGTGTGAACACATCACAAACCTGACCAGCAGGTTGTCTCACACTGGCCACTAAGGCAGCGCCTCTTTTGGACATCTCCAAGGCATTTCTTTTCTGTTGCCTTGATTGTTCATCATTTAGTAAGGACCCATACAGATTTACAAGATCCATACCTTTGATGGTGCCTGAGTTTCTTAGGGTAGTAGAAAAATAATTCCATTCCACAGGGAAAATGTCAAAAAAAAAACTAGTTTACAAGAGTTAAGATGTCCTTGGTGATCCCAACAGATTTGAGATCATCGATTAGAGCAGTGAATCTGGTATAAGTTTCAGTGAGAGACTCCTTTTGCTTTGCAAATAAGAGTTCATACTGTCTAACAAGATTGTTGATCCTGTTATCCAGTGTAATAGTGGGACCATCATAGACGGTACACAAAGTATCCCACATCTCCTTTGCATTCTTCATTTTCTCAACCTGTTTGAACTCATCATCAGGAAGAGAAATAACCAATTTGTTCCTGGCCTTTGCATCAAGAGCAACCAGTCTTTTGTCTTCATCAGACCATTGAGCTTTTGCCATTTCAAAGGTCCTGATTTCAGGAACAGCTCCTTCAGCAGCAGGAGTGATAGTAGTAACAGAAGTTGGCACATAGGGACCTTCCATTACTATCTCTGGTAGTTGTACATCCAGATTCTCTAAGTAGAGCATCATTCAACAGTTCCAACCAGAGAGGTTCTGATGATTGAACTGGGGGGGTTTTGCCATTGAACCATTGTCATAGTAAGAGGAAGAGCTGGCATCACTGTTGTCCATGGGGAAATAAGGAGAATGAGAGATCTAGAGTTAACACACACTCAACCTGGCTCTGATACCAGTTGTAGGTCCCAAAAGGTTTTCCTGTTATGTTGCTCTAAGCTGTAGAGGGGGGTGAATACAGCTATTTAAAATTCAACACACTTTTCTCAATGTTTGTGTATATTATGAACAAGTGTTAATTACAAACAAGCCTTAACTGCGGAATGGTTCAAGCTGAGATGACAGAAACAACAAATGTTTAACTAATCTAAGACACACTCAAACTAGATACAATGAATACAGTCACTAAGATGAACTCACTGTTTACAAGACAGACAGATGGACAAATTAAATTAGAACAACTTGGACACACGCAACTGTTTTATTCAAGCAGACTTGCATGCATGAAAACACACTTCTTTGAACGTTCTGAATATCACACTCTTGGTTATCTCACATTCCATAGTAGCTTATACTCTCACTGAGAAACTCAGTGAAGGTTCCTCATTGGACATAGAGATAGTGGGATGTCTTTCCAAAAAGACAAAACAACTTTTCTGCACGTTCTGACAAAGCAGAATTGTCTTTACATTGCAGAATCTTTGTCTTTACCTTTTTGTCTATGTTGTAGAAGGTTTTATCTAAAAGAAGAATGTCAACTTTAAACCTTTCATCTTCTGTTGTGGTCCTTTTGATATAAGAAATGGTGTGTCACCCATTTCAAATATCCACTTTGTCTTTATGTAACAGAACAGCGTAGGCAGTCTTTGCAGCTTCTGTTTTTCCACTTTGTCTTCGACTTTGTAAACTGACCTTGTAGTCCAAAACAATACATGAGGACATGGAAAGATATTCAGTAAATTGTTTAGCCAGTTCACAAATAACAGGTTCTGTTCACAAATAACAGGTTCTGTTCACAAAGAAGAGAACACTTAGAATGTGTCCAAGCTGCTCAACAGGTTAGAGCGGCGTAGATAGTTTATGTCCAACTTGTTCATCAGAATAGTACAGCTTGGGCAATCTGCCTTAGATGCAACAAATGCAACATGATAAATAGCTTTGATTAAATTATACCTTCAAGTGCATCAAACAGGTTTAATTAATAATCTTCCCCTAAGATATAGAACATGTTTGACTTAGGCCTTTTTGTGCCTAACAAAAGTTCTTCTTTCTTCTACAGCACTTCTCAGATCAGTATTCTTCTATGAATCCGTATGTGTTCCAGTTTGTTATCTCTCAAACAGTACACCTACCCTTCTATTTATACACACTACCCAACTATTATGAATTTACAATAAAGCCCCCTGAAATTATACAATATAATTGATTTCAACTCTATATTAATTTGTACCCAACACAGTTGCCCACACTGCACACATTTTTAACATGTATGTTTAAAAAGGAAATAGCTATTGTGAGTTGATTTTGTTTTATGGTTCAGCTTCACACACACACACACACATGCTTAATAGGCTAAAAAATTAAAATAAAATAAAAGAAAAGTGTTGCATCTGTTTTATACGCACAGCCCTCACATACACACATTCTTAATTTATATAAATGACAATGAAATGGAAGAGAAAAGGCTGCTAGAATTTGTTTTTGCAGGTTCAAAATTACCGAAACCTTGGGAAGAAAAAGAAAATAAAAGTTTGTTGTGACTGTTGCTTATATCCGAGATTCACTTATTGTGAATCTCGGTTCTTTTCACCAACATATAAAACCGAGATCATACTACATCCTAGATTGTGGTTTTACACACATATAATAAAGATTTCAAAGGTATAAAAGAAGGGTTGCTGAGTTAGTATATCCGAGATTTACAATCACACACACACACACACAGATATATATATATATATATATATATATATATATATATATATATATACATACATACATACATACATACATACATACATACATACATACATACATACATACATACATACATACATATATATATATATATATATATATATATATATATATATATATATATATATATATATATATATATATATATATATATCCGAGATTACATGCATTTCACCGAAATTATATTTCGATATTCATCGAGATTAGTTTCCGATATTACTATCCGAGATTAAACGAGATTACTATCCGAGATTCACTGAGATTGTGGATCACACAAATATTCGAGACTGGTTGCTTATATCCATCATTGGTAGCTTTTATCCAAGATTATCAAAAGAATGAAAGAAACGTTGCGGTTTTGTTGTTTCAACATCCGAGATTTACACTAAGAGTGAATCTCGTTTCTCTCTTTTTCTTACAAACACACTCACGACACACACACACACACACACACACTTCTTTTTCCTTCTGTTTTCTTTGTTTCGGTAGCAACAAATATGTCAAATTAAAAATATAATACTTACATGCATGTGTATTATTTCAACCATACAACACTTGATTTGTAAAATTTTTTGTAATTTGAAACTCTATTGATGTTCATAAAACTTATAGAAACGATGGGTTTTAATTTGAACATAAGAGCAATTTAAACATAACCATTACCTTGAATTCTTGTTAAATCTTGTTGCTTGATGTTGTCTGAAATTTTCCTTGCCTTAAGTCTTGATTTCTTGTTGAAATTTTGATAATCGTTGATGAAGATTAAAAGTAGGAACCGTGGATTGCAAAGAATAAGTGAGCAGAGAGTGGTTTGGTAGAAAATGAGAATATAATCTCATTTTGGGCTTATATATTTACATAATTTCGTACTTCTCATTCTAACCACCAAAGTTTGTGTTTATCTCTTTCATTTAATTTGGTACCTTGTAACTAATTCATAGCCTAAAATTAACTTAAATATCTATTTTGTCGTCACTTTAAATAAATTACACACAAATAATGTTCTTAAAAATTACATTATTAAATCAGATACAAAATTTAAAAGTTCGGTTAAAAGCTAGGTTGTTACAGAATGGGCTCCACCACACTCAAACTTCGTCCTCGATGTTAGCTAAGTTCGAACAGACTCGGATTTGTATCTTTCATTACATCTCTTGATTCCCATGACTGATGCAAACCTTTGTGGTGTTTCCACTGAACGAGCACCATTTACACCTCTTTATTGCGAAGCTTTTTGGTCATTGAGTCCAGAATATATTCTGGTTCTTCAACCATGCGAAGCATCTCATCAATTTGCAGATCAACATGTAGTATATGCACTTCTCTTTCATCAGCTAAGCTCTTTCGCAAATGACTAACATGGAATACAGAGTGTATACCAGCTAAGTCTGTTGGCAATTCAAGATGATAGGATTGATCCCCTATCTTTACAACAATCTTGAATGGTCCAATGAATCTTGGAGCTAGCTTGTTTCGCTTTATAAACCGCACCACAATTTTCATTGGGGATACTTTCAGCACCACCCAATCGTTGACTGCAAAACTGATCGATCGATGACGTTTGTCATAACAGGATTTCTGTCTACTTTGAGCTTCAAGAATATTTCTTCTTACCAGTCGAATTTTCACATGAGTCAACTGTAGAAGTGCAGGGGCTGCCAATGGCGATTCACCTGTTTCACACCAATAGGTGGGAGTTCTACATTTTTTCGGTATAGACCTTCAAAAGGAGCCATCTTGATAGTGGACTGATAACTTTTGTTGTATGACAATTCGACCAAAGGTAAATGGTCATCCCAGTTACCACCCAAATCAAGAATGCAGGCATGGAGCATATCCTCCATAGTTAAGATAGTGCATCCACTTTGGCCATCAGCATTAGGGTGATAAGTAGTACTCATGGAAATTCGAGTACCCATCCCATCTTGCAGCGCTTTCAAGAATCTTGAAGTGAATCGACTATCACATTCAAAGACAATAGACTTTGGCACACCATGACGAGAAATAACTTCGGTGATGTACATTTGCGCTAGTTTATCGAGAGAATAAGTGTCTTTTATAAGTATGAAATGACCTGACTTTGTCAGGCGATCCTCGACTACCAAGATGAAGTCGTGCTGTCTCTTGGTTTTAGACAACTTCGTGACAAAATCCATTGTTATAATCTCCCACTTCCATTCAGGAACTGATAGTGGTTCCATATTCCTGAAGGGTTTCTGGTGTTCTGCCTTAACCATTTGACATACTCTGCAGCTTTCAACAAGTTGACCTATGTCTTTCTTCATTCCTGGCCACCAATAATCAGCTTTTAGATCAAAGTACATAGCAACACTTTCCTGAATATACTTTTCTACACAAAGCATGCACAACCACGTTTGCTTTGTCGGGATGATATAGGATCTCGCAATCATAATCCTTGATGAGCTCCAAAGACCATCGATGTTTCATGTTCAGATCCTTTTGAGTAAATAAGTGTTTAAGGATTTTATGGTCAGTATAAAGCTAACACTTAGTATCATAGAGATAATGACGCCAGATTTTCAGTGCGAAGGTAACGGCAGCCAACTCAAGATCATGAGTCGGTGCAATTTTCCCCTTTGCATGAGGACACAACCTAAACATGTACCAGATGCATCACTATAGACAGCGAAGTCATCATTTCCCTCTGGTAAGGCTAGGATTAGCACTTGAATGAGATTTTGTTTCAGAGTCTCAAAAGCCTTTTGCTGCTTATCAGCACATACCAAAGGAGTGTTCTTTCGTGTTAGCATGGTGAGTGGTACAACAATCTTCGAGAAGTCTTTAAATAATCACTGGTAGTAACCAGCCAATCCGAGAAAACTTCTGATTTCTGAGGCATTGCGAGGTGTTTGCCACTTCTGAACAACCTTGACTTTGGACGGATCAACGGAAATACCTTGATATGACATGGCCAAGGAATTGAATCTATAAAGATAACAAAGTAGAATTTCAAGTTTTTATTGAGACAATGAACGCTTAGGAAATAGGTCGAGACAATATAAGGGTTATACCTGTTTGAGCCAGAATTCACACTTGGAAAATTTTGCATACAACTTTTCTTTTCTCAATAGCTCTAGCAATTCACGTAGATGAACAGGATGATTGGCCTCCGTTTTGGAGTATATCAGAATATTGTTGATGAACACTATAACTGACACATCCAGCATAGGTCTGCACATACGATTCTTAGATCCATGAACGCCACTGGTGCATTTTTTAGACCGAAAGGCATTACGAGAGATTCGTAATGACAATACCTCGTTCGGAATGCCATTTTCGGGATATCCTCTTTTTGGACTTTTAACTGATGATACCTACAATGAAGATCAACTTTGGAGAAGTACCTTGCTCCCTGTAACTGATCACCTAAGTCATCGATTCTGGTGAGGGGATACTTGTTCATGATGGTGACTTTGTTCAACTCACGATAGTCGATGCACATACGAAGAGTTCCGTCTTTCTTCCTAACGAATAAGACAGGTGGACCCCATGGAGATGAACTAGGTCTTATAAAACCTTTTTCCAACAGATCTTGCAGTTGCTTGACATTTCCTGCATTTCTGCATTCGCAAGTCTGTAAGGAGCTTTGGCGATTGGAGACTCACCAGGAACTAAGTCAATGCCGAATTCGACTTGACGTTCTGGTGGAACTCTAGAGATATCATCGTGAAAGATGTCTGGGAACTCACAGATGATAGGAATATCAAATATAGTTTTCTCGTTGACCTCAGAGACAGATTCAGATAAGACGCAACACAAATAAGATTCGTGACCTTTAGACAAGTATTTTACATGCTTTCTCAACAGAAATGAAGCAATGGGCACCTTTTCGTATGTCGCCTTTGATTTCCAACACACGACCGTCTGAAGATTTCATTCTGATGATTTGGCGGTTGCAGACGATAGTTGCCTCGTTATTCATTAACCAGTCATGCCGATAATGACGTCGAACTCTTTTAACGGTATCGGAATGAGATCGAGGTCGAACACTACGTCATTGACAAGTAAAGTGCAATTTCGGTACAGGGAATCAGCCATAACGTAATTCTTACTGGTTGTCTCAATATATAGTATAACATGAAGCTTAGAAGGATATTTACACTGTCGTCGAGCAAAAGCATTCGATATAAACGAACGACTCGCAACGGAATCAAATAGTACGCGAGCAGGTATAGAATTTAGTAAAAACATACCAGGTGCCACATCTGGGGTTTCCTTTGCTTCCTCCGCTGTTATTTGAAATGCTCAAGTCCTTTCAGTTGGATTTGCAACCGAACTCTTCATCGTTGAACCACCGGCTGACGACTGTTATTGGCTTCAGCGTCCCTATGACACTGATACATAAAGTGTCCACGCTTTCCACATTTTGCGCGTCCAAGACCCCGCTGGGGACACTCCTCACATTTATGGCTGATCTTGCTACACACATAGCAGGTAACGTTATCAGGATTGCACTGCCCCATATGGGATTTCTTACATCGTCTGCAAAATCGCGGGTTTATTCGTGATAGCATAAGCCTGAGCTTTTTTTGGACGAGCTATACTATCGAGATTGTTGGGATTATTGAGATTTTGATTTGTTGGGCTTAAAGAACTTGCCGAATATTTGCTTCTTCGGTGGAGAGGGACACGTCGGAGATACTGAAGATTTCTTGAGTGTGGCTAATCTTGTCCATAGCCTGGATTGGGTTTACTGTACCCTCAATGTTTAGGGCACCACTTGCTTTAAAATCTTTAAACTTACAGCCTTTTAGCTGTTCCATTTGGGTATCCGGGTCGGAGTTATCAGAATCAGATTCATCGTTTTGGACTTGTTTATCTTTACTTTTATTTTTCTTATCAGCACGTCTTTTAGCTTCAGCCTCATCTCTGGCCTGAAATTGTTCTTGCATATTCTTATTCTGTTATTCTGAGTGTTGTGCTAACAGTTCTTATACCATCTCAAATATTTGTCCGGTAGTCATGTTGTTTGGGATATCACCATATCCTGACATCTTTACTAAAAATTGAAATAATATAACTATCAGTTTATAGACTTAGAGCTATGTACCCTTATTCCCATCCTAACAGTCTGTACATCCTATCTCATTTCAAACAACCTAAACTATTGATACTTATGTAATGCTTCCGATTAAGATCAAGTATTACCCACATAATACTTGATTCACTCAAACTATGGGCTCTGATACCATCCTGTGAAGACCACCCCTTACGGGGTAGTCCTTAGCGCCTAGGTCCCACAAATTGCAACACGATATCAATCATAACTAAGATAGAGTAAATAAGTTGTTGAATTATAATTACAGTACAAACATTAGGATTTATTTTAATACAACTTTAGTACAGATCACAGTGTTAAAATTAAACTTATAAAGGGTACAAGACTGGTCTAATACATATCATCATACAATCAAATCAAATATACCCAAACCACCACAATTATCATATTCAAATCTGTACAATAAAGGGTGTTTTAAGTAGCGGTATACGAAAACTTCTACTTGATCTTGGGAGACCTAAGAACTAGGTCCAGCAGGTGTTTTTCCTTTGTCTTTTCCTGTAAAGAGATTTAACATCAACTGTAAGCAATGCTTAGTGAGAACATAGATTTATCAGATTACATGCAATACAACAAGGCAGAATGTGGGTATAACGTGATATAACTTGACTGCCACAACCACGCAAGGATTAGACATAGTAAATAGGAGTAGGATGATGTCTAGGCCACGATCACGCTTGTAATGGAAGCTATCCACTAAATGCTAGGCTAGCTACCAGTAGACTACGTGTGGGGAGCATCGGAGTAATCAATACAAAGTTCAATAGAACTGGTGACATTGCAAGGTCTAGAATAATAGGCCGACAATGCTAAATATGCTAAGATGAAACAATACATCAAAGACGCAAACAACAATGATAAGCATAAATAAGCAGAGTCATGATAGCAATATCAATTTGTAACGATAACTGTAATGAACTGTAAATTTAATGTGTGCAGGATTGTATTCTAACATCCTCAGATTTTCAATTATTATATTGGAAGGTTATTAGTTTAAATATTTAATTTAAGTTGAGTTGAAATTTGGATTAATTATAAAGTTGGTTGCATTATTTGGAAATTTAGAATTTCAATCTATTAAGTAAATATAATTGTTAACAAATATTAAAGATAATAAAATAAAGATAGAATTCTTTATTTTATAAAATCAGTATTTAATAGAACCGGATAAGTGGAGGGACTTAATGTGTCAAGAGTCGAAAGTGTGGAATAAAAGGATGGAAAGTCTTCGTTCATTTCATTTCACCAAGAACATTCTCTCTCTCTAAAACTCATATCTCTCGGCTCTCTCTCTCTCTCTCTCTCTAAACAATCAAGAAGAACAAAAAAGTTGGAATTTAAGGCTGAAAATCAAGATTCAAGTTGCTTAGACGGATCTGTTACTACCGCAATTGACGTTTTAAGGTAAATATCTCTTAAAATTTTGATTTTTGAAGGTTTATGGTTCGGTTTTGATGAACATCGAATCAGTGATTTTGGTTTCAAATGTTAATGCATGTGTTATATTGTTGTGGATTAGTTTAAATCTAGTATATAAGATATTATATGCTGAATTTCAGCTTCTGATTCAAGCTTAAAGTATGAATTTGAGGATTGAGTGTGTGTGTGCGCCGATGGTGACAAAAATGGACAAAAAGTGTTCAATTTGGTACATCAATGTGTTAATATTAGTGTTAAAATGGTCGAAAATAAGTGTTTTTAAGTTGGCATAAATTATTTCGAACACTGAATAAGTACAAAAATGATGGAAATTAAGTCTGGAAAATGACAAAACTGCACAATTTTGAACACAGATGTTGTATTTCGAACACTGAATAATACATTTGGGATGTTGTAATAAATTTTGAGTATGTAGACTTAGATATGAAACCTTGTAGCACCGTAGGGTGTTTAAAACATTTGTATTATTTTTATTATGTACTTTAAATGCTTCCGCAATTTAATTAAGTAGTCAGATCATTAGGTAATCATGTGTTTGGTGATTAATCCAAGGTGTATTGTAATGGTGGTTATTATGACAAGGGTGTCACAGCGAATGGTATCAGAGCAGTAGTTTGAGATTCAAGTGTCCGTGACGTCTTGGTCTCAAACACTAAGTGATGATATGTAGTGAATTTAAATAATGATCTGAACTAAGATAGGTTGCGATCTAGTAATTAAAGGAGACTGACTTTCATACGGGACAATGGGTGGTGTCTTTAAATAAATGACATATTACTAAACAAGTTATAGAGTGTGCAGACCGATGTTCGATAAATTGGTAATTGTTGATAGATTGACCAAGTCGGCACGCTTTATACCAATTCGGGAAAGCTACTTGTTAGAAGAGTTGGCTCACATTTATATGGACGAGATTGTTTCTAGACACGGAGTGCCTAAATCCATAGTATCGGATCGGGACAGCCGATTTACTTCAAAAATCTGGTCGGCTTTGAAAGAAGGGTTGGGAACGAGGATCGCTATGAGTACAGCTTATCGTCCGCAAACCGATGGCCAAAGTGAAAGGACCATCCTTACTCTGGAAGATATAATGCGGGCATGTATCTTGGATCTTGGTGGTAACTGGGACGATCATTTGCCATTGATAGAGTTTTCGTATAATAACAGTTATCACGCAACGATTAAGAAAGCACCTTTTGAGGCTTTATATGGGAGGAGATGTAGGACTCCTACATGTTGGAGAGAAACTGGAGAGACTCCGATTGCTGGGCCAGCATTGCTTCAGGAAACGAATGAGAAGATACAGCTGGTAAGACAGAATATGAAGGCGGCCCAGGATCGACAGAATAGCTATCATGATAGGAGACATAAACCAATCAGTTTTGATGTGAATGATTGGGTTTATTCAAAGGTATCACCTATGAGAGGTGTTACACGATTTGTTAAAAGAGGAAAGTTAGCTCCGAGATTCGTCGGACCATTTAGAATAATAGAGAAAGTTGGAAATCAGTCGTATCATTTAGAGTTGCCTGAAGAAATGTCGGGCATACATCCGATGTTCCATGTGGGGAACCTTAAAGAGTCCTTCACTACTAACAACGAGGAATGGGCTGATCACACAGAGTTGCAAATTGACGAAAGGCTTCGATACATTGAGGAGCCGTAATGTATATTGGATACTAAAGTGTAGAAATTAAGCAGCAAAGAGAAAGAGATGGTGCTTGTACGTTGGAAGCATCACAAAGGAGCCAATCACACGTGGGAGACTAAGTATGAAATGTTGAAGAAATATCCATAACTGTTTGAATCCTAGTAACTTCGAGGACGAAGTTTGAGCGTGGTGGAGCCCATGTTGTAACATCCTCAGATTTTCAATTATTATATCGGAAGTTTATTAGTTTAAATTTGTAATTTAAGTTGAGTTGAAATTTGGATTAATTATAAAGGTTGCATTATTTGGAAATTTAGAATTTCAATCTATTAAGTAAATATAATTGTTAACAAAAATTAAAGATAATAAAATAAAGATAGAATTCTTTATTTTATAAAATCAGTATTTAATGGAACCGGATAAGTAGAGTGACTAAACGTCTCATGAGTCGAAAGTGTGGAATAAAAGGATGGAAAGTCTTCATTCATTTCATTTCACCAAGCACATTCTCTCTCTCTCAAATTTATATCTCTCGGCTCTCTCTCTCTAATGCATGTGTTATATTGTTGAGGATTAGTTTAAATCTAGTATATAAGATGTTATATGTTGAATTTCAGCTTCTGATTCAATCTTAAAGTATGAATTTGAGGATTTAGTGTGTGTGTGCGCCGATGGTGACAAAAATGGACAAAAAGTGTTCAATTTGGTACATCAATGTGTTAATATTAGTGTTAAAATGGTTGAAAATAAGTGTTTTTAAGTTGGCATAAATTATTTCGAACACTGAATAAGTACAAAAATGATGGAAATTAAATCTTGAAAATAACAAAACGACACAATTTTGAACACAGATGGTCTGAATTTGAATCTTACATGAACTCGGATCTGGTCCAAACTCGGATGAGATCCGGACTTCAGATATTCAAAACAGAAAATATTTCCAAGTGTTGGATTTCGGTTGGAGTCCGAATTCGGATGGGTCTGAAAAGCTGGGTCCGAACTTATATATGGACCGAACTAGGATGTAGTCCGAATTTGGAAGTGGTCCGAATTTCGGGTGGGATACGAATTCAGGTATGGGATCCGGATTTCGGGTCAAAAGTTTCAAAACTTATAAAATTATGCTTTATGAAATTCAACAGTTATTGACACAATGGGGTACTTTCTGGATCCGGTTGAAAGCCCGAGAAGAAATAAAACTAACTGAAATTAACTAACGCACCCACTGTGAGTACATATGATTTCGCATGTTTATATTTGCTTTATGTTAGCTATTGCCTGCTGAGACATGTTGATTCACATTCATTTGGAATTCTACTAACTTGCGTAGACTTAGATGCACATTGATCTTGCTGCATGTCCGTTCTTATGTTGTGCATCTATCGATGGACCAGCGGGTCGCATCTCTATTCTGTTGTTAGTGCGCTATATTACCCGGAGCTGATCCCTTCGAGGTTCTGGTAGGCAGTAAGTCATCCCCGATATTATGTCTGTCTCAGATGGTTGGTTTAATGCCGAGCTTTGGGCTCGAAGGAGCTGCGGCTCTTGTTCCGTACTTGGTGTACGAAGAGAGTATACGACTTTCGTCGTCGGTGTTACTCTTGGGGCTTCATAAAGATTTATAGAATGCGTAAATCTGTGTATTCACTAAGCATCGCTTACCCCTCAGTTGTTGACATTTTTACAGGAAATGGTAAATCCGCTGCGGGACCTTCTGGCTAGGTCATTAATTGAAAACTTGAAGAGATCTACTACTTATCTTGGTAACTGAATCGTGAGATTATTATTGTAATATGTTTGGGATGTTGTAATAAATTTTGAGTATGTAGACTTAGATATGAAACCTTTTAGCACCGTAGGGTGTTTAAAACATTTATATTATTTTTATTATGTACTTTAAATGCTTTCTTAATTTAATTAAGTATTCAGATCATTAGGAAATCATGTGTTTGGTGATTAATCCTGGGTGTATTGTAATGGAGGTTATTGTGATAAGGATGTCCCAGATATATCAAATAGCTATAGTGAGCACAAGTCACAATCCAGCTGAGCATAAATGAATGCTAAATAAACTATCAACAACAATATGTCTCAACCGGAATCGAACATGTAAAACTGAATATCTATAACTCACAGTTTTTACTGAATTAATTTGCGCTGTTGACTTTAGCTTTATCGAGCATATTTCTCTACCACCTGAGTTATTACAGGATTTCGCTTTAAGCTTTGACTTTCTGGACTTGGCTTTACAAACTTTGACCCACTTTCAATAACTTTTATTACTTTGTTCAGAATTTATCTGAACCTGTCCAGAATTTATCATTGCAAAAATATTAGCTTTAAACATTAATTGACATGATTCTAATAACTCATAAACTTCTATGTCCTTTTTCATGGACATGTGTGACTTGTATTAAGTCAATTAAGCTTTCATTTTAAAATATTTGTATACTCATATAAGAACATTTCATTTAATTATGAAATAAGAATAAATAATATGTTCTCAATTGAGTTGGATTCAGTTAACATCGAGTTGAATTAAACATTCATTCTAGTTTGTTTAAACATTCATTCAAGAATGTTTAAACATATTTGAGTTTGTTTAAACATAATCGAGTTGGTTTTTAAACTCATTCGAGTTTGATTAAAATACCATTTGAGTTAGATTAAACAAAAGTCAAGTGAAATTCAAGTTGATTAGAGTTTTAACTCGAATAATTCGAGTTCAATCAAACACAAGTCAAGTCCATTTGAGTTGGTTGACTCTTCATTCGAGTTTTAGTGTTGTGTCATTCGAGTTTTACCAACTTGTCATTCGAGTTTCATTACTAATCATTTGGTTGAATCTTTTTAGATTCAAATTTCACTCTTAATCATTCGAGTTGATCCTTTATTTGATAAAGTTGTATAACTCTTCCATTCGAGGTGTATTATTCATAATTCGAGTTTGATCATACTTGTCATAAGTTTGATCAATTTTTCACAATCCTTTCAAATTCAATCAAAATGTAACATCCGGCACAAAACCAGGTTAGCAACTATGACCTGATCAGTATTTATTAGCAAGATATAACCTAATCAGTGATCATTAACAATTAATCAAAGTGATTAACAAAGTTCATTAGGAAATTCAATTCAATTAGAAACAATTTCATCGATGCGATGAATCGGCAAATTAATTAATCCGATCAATTTGTGACATGATGGATTAATTAAACTAAGAACATATATAAATTAAGATTAGTAACACTAATCATGCATTAATACACTTACTTAACTTTAATTATGCAAGACTAAAACAATTCATTTAACAAATGCATTCAAAAGTATTTATGAAATTACATAAAAAGAGAAATACAAGAATACATTCTAAATACATTTATACAAAAAAATGAAAAAAATGAATATATATTTAAAAAAATCCAGCCATAGCTAGTACAATACAAGCTTTTGACTTCAATTTTATAATTACACAACTCATCTAAATCAAATCCTTTCACCATCCTCCTTTCATTTCACCATCTTCTTTCATTTTATCCAACACTTCACTGCACCTCCACTTTGCAAGACTCAAACTTCCTTTATAAATAGAAGACCAATCTTTCATTCATTCTCACACCTTTGCAAGAGAAAAAATCCTCTCATCTTTCGCTCTAAAAAAACGTCCATAGCCACACACACAACCAAAGTTGTATTCTTTCTTTATTCTTCAACAATTCAAGCTTTTCAAGAGTTTCTTTGGTGCAACTAGTTCAAGGACAACTCTTCTACACATTTTCATACTTCTAATGCATCAAAGTATGTATATACTACCTTATTACTTCTTATATTTATGTTAATATAAGTCTTGCATAATATATATAATCACCAACAACAACAAGTTCATAAAAACTCAAGTTTATAAATCACTAGTTTTGTTTTAAGTTTGTTTTCTTCAAATGTGTTTATAAATATATAAACACATTATGTATGTATAAATATTATGAAAACAAGTTATATATAAGTATTTTATAACCTTTTATACATGTGTTTATTGATTAAACAACAAGAATCACAAGTTGTTTCTTGAGGTTTTCATAATTTAATATTGAGTTTAAAATCCCCAAATATTATTTGGGAATCCGAAAGTTTAACAGCTCAAAAATGGCCAACATAGGGTTTTTAACGAACCTTTTTCCTAACTTAAACACCTCGAAAAATGGCCTTTCATAATTTGAAAAATTCTTTGTATATAGTAGTTTTATGGCTGTGAAAACCAAAGCCCATATCGTTTTGGAGCTTGGTCAAAAACAACCTCAAAGTAGGCCGAAAAACCTTTAAAGCTGGAAATATATATATATATATATATATATATATATATATATATATATATATATATATATATATATATATATATATATATATATATATATATATATATATATATATATATAACTTTTCTGCACTTTTCTAAAAAGCAGACTTGTCTTCACATGTGCAGAACTTTTGTCTTTTCACTTTGTCTACTGTTGCATTGCCTTTAACTAATTTAGGAATGTCAACTTTGCGTCTTTCTTCCTTGTAAAGGCCTATTTTGATATAAGAAAAAAGTCTGTCACCCTTTTTCAAATAACCTTTTGTCTTAATGTTGCAGAACAGCGTGGGCAGGTTGAGCAGTTCTGTTTTCCACTTTGTCTTCGACTTTGTAAACTGATCTTGTAGTCAAAAGCAATACATGATGACTTGGAAACATATTCCATAAAGTGTTTAGCCTGTTCACAAAGAACAGCATCTGTTCACAAAGAACAGAACACTTGAAAAATGCCCAAGCTGCTCACCAGTGTAGAGCAGCGTAGATAGTTTATGTCCAGCCTGTTCAGCAGACAGAACAGCTTGGACAAACTGTCTTAGTTGCAACACATGCAACACATAGAACAGCTTTAGACTAATATTGCAAATCATCTTTAGGCTTTAATAAGGCATATAACAGGCCTTAAGTTCAATCTTCAAATGCATCAACAGGTTTGATTATAAATCTCCCCCTCAGATGTAGAACAGGTTTGACTGAGGCCTTTTTGTGCCTAACAATCTCCCCCTATTTGCAATAACCAGTCTAAGCTGGTCTTATCAAAAATCATTATATATTTTTACAGTACATTTTGCTGAATTGAAATTACAACATTACAGTAAAGTAAAAGATCAGTTTATATATACACTGATTCTTGATTACATACAACAACACATGTTCTTACAAAAGTACAACTGATGTACTGAAGTATATTACAACTAATGTAAAGGGAATTACAACATATGTAACATAGAGTACAACTAATGTACATTGGACTGTTTTTGTTGGGAGCAGAAAACGGTAAGCCTGTCCAACTGATAGACAGCTTCCATTCTTCACCTACCCAGACGGTAGATGGACTTCACTCCATTGGAGGGGGATCCTGGAACATCTTTTCCATTTCTTCTCTTGTATCCTCAAGTTCCTCAACTTCACTTCTGATGACCATGAACTTGGGATCATTGAGCTCTCCTCTTTCATAGAATCCTCTGAGCTGATCCCAGACGGCTGCTCTCCATTTGCTAGACTGCCTAAATGAAACTGCAAGTCTGAAGGCGGCAAGTTGTCTCAGATCAGCTTTGTACAGCTCTGAGGCTCTTTGGAAGCACTTCTTCTGAGTTAGGGGATCTACAAAAAATGCCCCCAGTTCAGGTTCTTCAATAATCTTGCCATCCTCAAACTCTATTCCTTTAGGCAGGCTATGATCAACTCCTTTTATTTCAATGGCATAGTCGCCCTGTTCAATCAGTGTAAGGAGTAGCTCCATCTCTGTATCCTTCCTTGTTCTCCTGGCCTTTATTTTTGGATGTGTCACAAAGACACCTTCACTAACTTCCTTAGATATCAGGCCAAGATCCTTTACTCTTTCCATCAACTTCTTGACATATGCCCTGATTTCTTTAGCAGATTCAGACTTTGATTCACTTAGGGCAACTGCCAGCTCAATCCACTCCCTGTATCCCATCTGTGCTACATCAGTGTGGTCATAAGTTTCCAATTTTGGGCCTGTTGCACCCATCCTTGTTATTTTAAGCTTCCACTGACTGCCTTTCCTTGATACAGGGACAGCTTTGACAATTGCTTCCTTGGCTAGCCTTCTTTCAGCAACATCATGAAACTTTTTCCTAGCCAAGTTGTCAAAGTGGTATTGAGCTCTTGCATGGGGTACTGTTGATTTGGTCACAAAGACCTGAGTACCTTTCTCTACTTCCTTCTCTTTCTCCCCTGCTGATTGTCTAGCAGCTTCCATTATTTTCTTTTGCACCTCCAAGGTAGACATTTTAATTTTCTTTGCTTCTTGTAGTGCAAAAGATTTAGCAGCTTTGGCAGATTCTTCTTCCTTTCTCATGACCTCTAGGGCTTGAAGCTGTTCTTCTCTAAACTCAAAATATTTGTGCATAGGAAGACCTATCTCTTTGGCCCTGGCCTTGTGAAGTTGAATTTCTGCTTGTTTCTGCTGCATTGGATCAACATCTGCTTTTTCTTTTCCTTTGGCTGCTGCTGTAGTGACAGCAACCTCAGGAATTTCCCCTTCTTCGTCTTCTTCTTTAGTTATAATTAAGTGCCTTCTTTTACTGCTAGGCCTGTCCTCAGGAATGACTTCCTCCCCCTTAGACTTAGCAGGGTTTGGAGAGACAGCCTGAGTAGGCAGAGCAGCTTGAGAGGCACCTTCAGCTGTACCTGTTTCAAAGACATCTGTTGGCTGACCAGTGTGAGTTGCAGACACTGGTATCTCCTTAGGAGAAGAAGTTTTCTCCCCCTTAGACTTAGTCTTCGAGGCAGATGACTTCTCCCCCTTTGAAGGAGATGAAGCAGCGACTTCAACACCTGGTCTGCCTGAAGACACAAAGTCAGCTAGCTTGCCAGCAGGTTTAGCAGAAGGTTTAGGACCAACAAGGCTAATCACTAAGAAAGCCAAGTTATCCTTCACCTCTGTAAGCTGGGAAAGACAGGTCTGAAGAGAAGAGGAGTGGGAATCAGCAAGGGATGTGAGCTTAACAATATTTTCCCTGTCAGACGCTGTGAACAGCAGAGTTTGCAGCTGTGCAAGATGAAGTTCTAGAGAATCTTGCTCATCAGCAAGATCTGATGACACAGAGTTGGATAGGGAGCCAATTAGAGTTTGTAAGCTAGCCAGAGTGGCTGGAAGAGTAGAGTTGCAAGAAGTAAGAAGTGATGACAGCTGTTGGCAAATGGCTGTCATTGAGGACACAGAGTCCTACTGTATGGAAAGAATAGAGGAGAGGGAGGTGGATACATTTTGCAGCTGAGCAGTGAGTGCTAACAGCTGTGGAGAGGGATCAGGTTGTGGAGTGGTAGGGAAAGAGGCCTTGAACGAATCAAAGAACCCCTGAAGCTGTGCAGACACAGAGTCTGAGATGACAGAGGGGAGAGAGTTCATGGTGGTTTCCAAGGAACCAACTTTGTTGGTCAGCAAGGAAAGCTGATCCTTCAAAGGCAGGTCTTTGGGAGATGGAGGTGTATGGGTAGATTGTTTTGAGTGGGTAGATGGAGAAGATGATGATGAGGCTGGTGTTTGAGGATGTGATGGAGAGGGAAGTGAAACTTTGGACAAAAGCTCCATAGCCTGTGCAAAGGTAAGATGTCCCAGCTTGGAGGGGTCAAAGGGTCCTTCAGTAGCGGCAGTAGCTCCATCACCAAGAGAGGGGGTTGAGGTTGAGGGCCTTTCAGATGCTGCTTGTGCTGCAACACCCTCATGAAGACCAGTGGTGGTTCTCTCTGCAGTGCCTTGGTCTAAAGGCACCTCATCATTGGGAGATGAGATATGCATTTCAACATCAGCAGTGGTGAAACCTACTGATGGAATTTGCATGGAGGGAGCAGCCTCACCAGAGGGATGGTGTGATCCCTGAGGTTCATCAGCTTGGGTTGTTGGTCCCTCAGCAGCTGTTTGGTGTAGACCAGCTGTATCATGGGGAGCAGAAGTTTGAGGCTGAGCTGCTGATTGGTCTATACCAGCAACGTGGGCACCTCGTGCTGACTCAGGGTGTGAGGAGATTTTAGTGGGGGACAGTGTGGACACAGTATGGAGTGGAGAGGACTCCTATCTTTCAATATCCTCAGCCTGTTGGGAGGCTGGGATAGTTGATGTGGGTATCTCCGTTTGTACAACTGGTTCCTGTTGGGAGGAACCAGAGGGTCTAGGCTGACTCTGGGTAGACTCAGATTGGAGTGAAGCAGGCTCCAAATGAGCTGAACCTTCTCCCAAAATAGGAAAGGCAGCAGGGGTTGCTTCTTTTTCAACTGAACCCTGTTGAGAGGGAACAGAGGAGGTGGTTTTGTGGGCTGATTTCTTTTTGGCTAGTGATTTGCGTTGGTAATGAATGGATGATGTGGGTGATTGTGGAGAGGGGAGAGGATCTGTTTGGACAGGGTGTGAGACTGGGTCAGGAACAGTGGGGCTGGCCTGTTCCATAGTCTCTTGTGCCACAGAGGCACCAGCCACAAAGGCTTCAGGCTCAACAAATGAACCAGGGTGAGCAGCCTGCTCCTCCTCAGCCACAGAGGCTAAAGGAACAGACTCAGGCTGAGCTGTTTTGGCCTTCTTTTTCACAGGCCCAGCTTCAGTTGCCAGGGTCCTTTTAACAAGCTTGGACCTGGCTTTGGATTTTGTTACGGGAGCAGCAGCTTCTGGATCCACCCTCACAGTAGAGGGTCCTTCCACCAAACCTAACAGCCTCCTCATTGGTGTGGATAGAGGAGGCTCATTTTGCAGGACTGGAGTATAGAAAACTCTATTCCCTATAACTGGGAATGCAGCAGTCTTAAGTAGAGGCTGAGAGTTATAGATATTCTCACCACAAACGTGTCTGAAGATGAGGCTCAGAAATCTGGGATATCGAACAGCAGCTGGTCTTGACTCTTGCTGCACCAGGTTCCTCAAATTTACAAAAATCCATTTGGCCATGTCCATGGTAGTTCCATCCACAAGCTGCAGAACTACAGGGATTTCATCACGGCTCAGTTGGTCAAAGGAACCAACTTTGCTGCTGAAACACATCACCACAGAGGCGAATAAGAAGCTGTAGGTAGGAGAGAGGTCCTTCCTGAACAGTGTTGCTCCAACTTTTGGTTCTGCTACACCACAGAAGTGCAGCAGATTCTTCATCTGTTCATCTTCAGGCTGTGGTCGATCATATTGTTCAACCACAGGGAGTCGAAGAATTTCCCTGAGCAGATGAGTGTTGATCTCAATGGTCTGAGTCCCATTGAGTATGGTGCCCTTGATGACTTTGGTTTCTGGGATGTAGGCACAGGTATACCAGAACTCATACACCATCTCCTGGTACAGGACACCAGGAGATGCAGTCATCACGTGGTTCAACGGATGAACTTTCAGAAACTCCACCATTTGGTCATAACCTTTTCCCACATAGTTTTTGGGAATGGTTAGGTTAGCAATGTAGTTGGTGGGCTTGATGGTCAGCATTGTGGTGACTGACGAGTGTTTAACAACATCATCACCAACAAATACTGGAAGAAAGGGATTAGGTCGGTAAGCCATTTGGAAATTTTGAGGTTTGAAGAAGCGAAAGACACTTAGTCGATTTTTAGGGTTCTTGAGGATTTCTGGAAATGATGAGGAAGACGAAGATGAAAGAGTATTTAGGTATTTATAGGATTTGAATAGTCGTGTGTATGAGAGAGAAAAGATTTGGGCGGTTTGATTTGAAATGTTGGTTAACGGAAAACGGAACGGTTGTCCATGTCATAACATTTGTCAGACCACTTGACCTTTTTAGTCACTAACACACGAAATCCACATTATCCGCAGTAATTAAGTTAAATAAAAACATAATTTAAGTAACTTAATTGTTAAGAAAGGTAATTAAACTTTTGGTCTACGCTGTTGGTCAAACCTATGATGAGCAGGGTCAACACAAGTTATTCAATCTTCAAGCTGTTCTTCCTTCAAACTGTGCCTTCAGCCTGTTCTCTTTTGTGAGAACAGGTTGTGTTCAAGAGTGGAACAGGTTACAAGTCAAAGGCTTGTAAGACAGTGTGAAGGAATGAACAGGTTGAGGATAGGACCATCAGAGCAGGCTGGACTCACAACTTGTTGTTCAGCCTGTTCTATGCTCAGGCTGTTCAAGTTTTTCAGAAAAATGGCTAAGTACAGAACACGCATAGCCTGTTCTGTCTAAGCTGTTCTGAGAGACTTGAGCAGTGTGAGACATATAGCTTCATAGACCTTAGATAACACTTAGTCACTTTTATTTAACATGCCCAGCTTGCTGACAAGGTAATTAAATCTTGTTTCATCCAGAGGTTTGGTGAAAATGTCTGCAAGCTGTTCATTTGTGGAAATAAAACTTACTTCCACATTACCTTTTTGAATGTGATCCCTGATGAAGTGATGTCTGACTTCAATATGCTTTGTTCTTGAATGAAATACTGGATTGTTGGAGATGGCTATGGCACTTGTGTTATCACAAAGAATAGGAGTTTTCCTATACATAAGGCCATAGTCTTCAAGCTGATGCTGCATCCACAGAATCTGCCCACAGCAGCTTCCAGCAGCAATGTACTCAGCTTCAGCAGTAGAAGTGGACACTGAAATCTGCTTCTTGCTACTCCAACTGATCAACTTTCCACCAAGGAGTTGACATCCACCTGTTGTGCTTTTCCTATCTAACCTGCAGCCTACAAAATCAGAATCTGAATAGCCTGTTAGTTCAAGGCTTGAGTCTTTGGGATACCAAAGACCCAAACCTGGTGTACCCTTCAGGTATCTGAAGATTCTTTTAACAGCAGCTAGATGAGATTCCTTTGGATCAGCTTGGAACCTAGCACACAGACAGGTGGCAAACATAATATCAGGTCTACTAGCAGTTAAGTATAGCAAGCTCCCAATCATGCCTCTGTAAGCTGTTACTGAAACAGCTTTACCACTGGCATCAACATCTAATTTACATTAGTTGCCATTGGGGTTTTTATTGGAGAACTTTGATCAAATTTGAACTTTTTCAATAGATCTAAAGTGTACTTTCTTTGATTTATAAAAATTCCAGTTGAGGTTTGTTTAACATGTAATCCTAAAAAGAAAGTAAGTTCTCCAATCATACTCATTTCATACTTGGATTTCATGAGTAATGAAAAATTCTTGCATAGCTGCTCATTAGTAAAAACCAAATATTATATCATCCACATAAATTTGAACAAGCATAATGTCAGATTTCACTTTCTTTATGAACAGTGTAGTATCCACTTTACCTCTGGAATACCCATTGCTCATAAGGAACTCAGTAAGAGTGTCATACCAGGCTCTAGGGGCTTGTTTGAGACCATAGAGAGCTTTGTCCAACTTATAGACAAAACCTGGATGTTGTTCATTTTCAAAACCTGGAGGGTGCTTGACATAAACTTCTTCTTGCAGCTTCCCATTCAAAAATGCACTCTTCACATCCATTTGAAATACCTTAATGCTCTTATGAGCTGCGTAGGCTAGATACAAACGAATTGCTTCTAGCCTGGCCACAGGAGCAAATGTTTCATCATAATCAATTCCTTCCTCCTGTCTGTAGCCCTGAGCAACCAGTCTTACCTTATTTCTAATGACATGACCTTGCTCATCCATCTTGTTCCTGAAAACCCATTTTGTGCCAATTATAGTTTTACCTTTAGGAGCAGGGACCAGCTTCCATACCTTGTTTCTCTCAAACTGATTGAGCTCTTCCTGCATGGCAGTGATCCAATTGGCATCTTTTAATGCTTCATCCACCTTCTTTGGCTCCATCAGTGAAACAAAGCTAGAGAACATACAAAAGTTCCCTAAGCTGTCCCACCGAGTTTGTATCCCTTTGTTGATGTCACCAATTATTTGATCATTGGGGTGACATCTGATCCACTTAGGATCATTTTTCAATGATGATTCTCCTGAGTTGTTAACATCTTCAGTAGGTCCTGTTGAACAGTTCTCAAGATTTTCAGACACACTATTGTCTTGAGCCTGTTCACTTGTTGAACATGTCTGATCACTGTTGAACATATCAGCAGAGGAACTGGGAAAATCAGCATTGATAGGTTCTGGACATGCAGTTGTAATTAAGTCAGTACATTTATTCACACAGGGTGTATTGACATAATCATCATCATGTCCATCATGATTAACAGGTTCCACACTGGGTGTAGTGGAAGCTTTTGAGTCCTCTTCATTGTTTGAATGCATCAGATCATCAAAGTTAAGTTCTCCTGAAACTAATTCAGGAACAGCTTTGGTGGAAGCATTCTTGGACTCTTCAAATGTGACATTGATAGATTCATCTATCACCTTTCTTTTGTTGTTGTATACTCTGTAGGCTTTGGAGATAGCAGAGTAGCCAACAAACACACCTTCATCAGCTTTAGGTTCAAACTTTGACAGCTGGTCCCTTTGATTCAGAATGAAACAGGGACATCCAAACACATGGAAATAACTGACATTTGGCTTCCTCCCTTTGAGCAGCTCATAGGGAGTCTTGTTGAATCTTTTCACCACTAAGGATCTGTTTTGGGTGAAGCAGGCAGTGTTAACAGCTTCAGCCCAAAATGATGAAGGTAAACCTGATGCACACAGCATGGTTCTGGCAGCTTCAATGAGAGTTCGGTTTCTCCTTTCAGCAACTCCATTTTGTTGAGGAGTTCTTACAGCTGAAAAGTTTTGAGTGGTTCCTTTCTCCTCACAGAAGTCTTCAAGAGTACTGTTTCTGAACTCAGTACCATGATCACTTCTAAGCTGCTTTACTTGGGCAGAGTTCAGCATTTCCATCTTTTTGACAAATCCAATAATCTCTCTAGCAGCCTCTCCTTTGCTCTTTAGAAATATCACCCATGTGTACCTGGAGAACTCATCAACCATTACTAGAGTGTATCTTCTTCCTCCTAGACTTGGGACATTAACAGGTCCAAACAAGTCCATATGGATTAAGAAGAGTGGAGTATCAATAGAGAAATTATGTTTGGATTTAAAAGATGTTTTCCTCTGCTTGCCTTTCTCACAAGCTGTGCAAAATCTATCCTTAGCAAAAGTCATAGAAGGCAAACCTGTCACCAACTCTTTCTTACAGAGTTTGTTGATGTTCTTGAAGTTCAGATGTGACAGTCTTCTGTGCCATAGCCAGTTTAGATCAGCATTTGTTCTTGTGAGAAAACAGGTTTCAGTTGTGGGGTCAGCAGAATGCATATCCACAACATATACACCTTTCTTTCGTTGAGCACATAGCACAACTTTGCCTTGGGGATCCAATATGTAACCCAGGTGCTCATCAAAGTTAACCTTGTAGCCAACATCACACAGTTGGCTTATGCTGACAAGGTTATGTTTTAGCCCAATCACATAGGCTACTCTTTTGAACACTGCAGCACCAGCTTTAAGAGTTCCATATCCCTCAGTGGATCCCTGTACATTGTCACCAAAGGTGACTTTTGGCCCTTTTTCAAGCCTGAGTTCACTCAGCAATTCTTTACAACCTGTCATGTGCCCTGAGCAGCCACTGTCCAAGTACCAAACCTGGGAAGGTTGTTTTTCCTGCAGAGTGATAAGAGAATTATTAGTCATTTTTAGGGGAACTCATCACAGAGATGAGTTCTCCTAGTTCATCAACATTTGTTGATGGTCTTGAAATATCCACATTAATATTCCCTATTTGAATGGTATCAGCTTGAATACCACTTTCAGTGACTGTGACATTTCCAACACTGCTTGTGACAGCTGTGATGGAAACAACAGAGTCAACAGGCCTCATGTCCTCAGATTCAGGACAATCCTTGGCCAGATGTGTCTTCTTCCCACATTTGTAACATTTTCTCTTTTTAGGGTTTTTGGAAGAAGATCTTTCAGAAACACATTCTGAGTTATTTTTGTTGATTCTTTCAGCAGGTTTAGCAGTTTTATTACTTTTTGTTGAATCAACATCTTGAGTGGATAGTTCAATAGCCACAGCTTTGGCTGCCTCTTCTTTCCTCTTTTTAGGAGGACAGATGTCAAAGACAGGGAGCTTGATTGACTTTTGAGCTTCCACAGGTTTGAGAAACTTATTCCCAATTATCTCAGTTTGAGCAATGGCTTTGCCTTTGCCCCTACTGGATTGTAATTTATGATGCCTATCAGCATACTCACTGTGTCTGGTTTTGAAAAGCTTATTCTTATTTAAAACCAGTTTACCACTATGATTTGAAAACTTATTTGAAATCACAGCAGTTTTGTTTTCAACATGAGACTTACCCTTGTTGAAAACAGGCTGCTTACCTTTTGAAAACTTGTTTTCAAAGTGTTTAGCATCAAAAGGATTCACATGCTTTTTACCATCAGCTTTGGACTCAGAACCTGTTTTGTCAACAGGTTTAGTATCCACAACTCCAGTTTGGACATGTTTTCCTTTCTTTTGCTTGTGTGAACCAGCAGAGCACTTAGCAGGCTGACTTGATGGAGAACAAATTCCCACATCAGCTTTTGAGCTAAGTTCACACAAGCTGTCAGTGTTTTGAGGCCTGACAAACCTATTTGTTGAGATTAGTTTACCATTCACATTTTGAATGAATGTGTTTGGAAGTTCACCAAGAGTGGATAAATCTTCTTTCAGATTATTGATCTCAACAATGGAAGCTGCTGTATCAAGATCCCCTCCAAGATAGGCTTGGATTTGTGCAGGGATCTGTTGACTTATACAATGGCTGACTTTTTGTGCAGATTGGCACCAAGAGTCAACTATCTTTTGAAGCTTAGCATGCTTTATATCTGTTTCTCTCTTTTCTTCCAGTAAAATAGAGTTGATGTGTTTTAATTCATCAAGCTCAGTTTCCAACTTATGGAAACTGTCCAGTTTACTGGATTTAGTTTTAAGATCAGTTTTAAGCTTAGAGATTTCAGATAGTAAAGCATCATGCTTCTCAACAGCAGCTTTTAGATCAACAAGCATATATTCAAACATTTTAACTTTTTCTTCAGAACTGTAAGCCATAAAATTTTGTACCTTATACATCATAGTAGGATTCCAGTTCTCTAAGCTGCTGAAGGCTTCAGCTTCAGCCATATCTTGTTTGAAGCTGCTTGTTGATGGGACATCAGTGTTGGCCACCAGAAATTGATTGTCTTCTTCATCAGATGATGAATCAGAGTCCTCCCAGTCACATGTCTCTGCCATGAGTCCCTTTTGGCGATTGGAAGACACTGAGTTTTCCAATTTCCTTAGCTTAGCCATGGCCATAAGGTACTTAACCCTATAACCATCATCCTTGTTTGTCTTGTATGGTTTGGATGACTGACCAACAGCTTTTGACACACAATCAGCAGCTATATGGCCAGTTTTGCCACATTTGAAGCACTCAGCCTTGGATTTATCAAATGCCTTCTTTTTGCCAGCACCTGAACTTCCTTGTAGCATGTTTCTTCCAAACCTTTTCTTGTTGAACTTTTTGACAAGCATAGCTATCATTTGCTCATCATCTTGTTCAGCAAGATCTGCAGTATCTTCTTCATCTGACACCTCCTCCTTGTCATCATCCTGTTGATCAGGTTGAGTGAACACATCTCTCACCTGATTTACAGGTTGTCTCACATTAGCCACAAAGGCTGCACCTCTTTTGGACATTTCCAAGGCATTTCTCTTTTGTTGCCTTGATTGTTCATCATTCAGTAAGGATCCATACAGATTGACCAGATCCATACTTCTGATAGTACCTGAGTTCCTTAGAATTGTTGAGAAGTAATTCCACTCTTCAGGTAGAATGTCCAGAAATTTATTCACCAGGGTAAGACTATCCTTAGTGATCCCAACAGCCTTAAGATCATTCACTAGAGCAGTAAACCTGGTGTAGGTTTCAGTGAGAGTCTCCTTTGGTTTAGCAAAGAAGAGTTCATACTGTCTAACAAGATTGTTGATCCTGTTGTCCAGTGTGATTGTGGGTTCATCATAGACGGTACACAAAGTATCCCACATCTCTTTTGCTGTCTTCATTTTCTCAACCTGTTTGAACACATCATCAGGAAGAGAAATGACCAGGTTGTTCCTGGCCTTTGCATCCAGAGCCACCAGTCTCTTGTCTTCATTAGACCATTGAGCTTTAGCTTTCTCAAAGGTCCTGATTTCAGGAGCAGCTTCTTCAACCGCTGGAGTTATTGTAGTAACAGAGGTTGGCACATAGGGACCCTCCATCACTATCTCTGGTAGTTGTACATCCAGATTCTCTAAGTAGAGCATCATTCTGCACTTCCAACCAGAGAAGATTTGATGATTAAATTTTGGAGGTTTGCCCATAGAGCCATTGTCATAGTAAGAGGAACCTGCAGCACTGTTGTCCATGGAAACTTGGGAGAATGAGAGATCTAGAATAAAAATATATGGATATCAAATATCAACATTCTCCATGTATATGTAGTTTGGTAACTTATTACATTTCTCAGAAGAGCATATGGGTTTAGAACAAGGGACTCGAAGCCAAAGAATACATAGACTAAAATCAGATTTGAGAAGTGAGAAAGGAATGATTTCTATATTCTATGAATATGCTAATGATTTGGTACACTGCATCCCTGTCCACAAAGCCAAACCACTATGCAATTGTAGTATCCACAAGGCAACATGCATTAAAACTAACCGAGCTTGTAGTGAAATCTCCTCCAACCAGACCTGCAGCAAGCTAAAGAGGGAATTGGCATCTGATAACTTCTCCGCAATGAGTGCCTCCAAAGAAACTCATCCAATGATAATGAAAGACTCCACAGAAGGTCTTTGTATCTGTCAATCAACAATAGGCATGCTTCATAACTAAGTGCTTGGTTCCAGATTAGCCTATCATCAACAATTGAGTTTAGCTCATGGTTGTTGCCAATTTCAAGGTACAAATTCTCTGATTAAATTTACTGAACTGTGACTTAGACACCAAAATTACATCTAAAGAACATACGTATCATTAATGGATATTCTGTGGATCCTGAACTCTTCATATTTATACCAGTACACACAATTATAAATATTATATTCCTAGAAGACATACCTGTGCATTATTTACCGCACACAAGCAATCATTAGTTTTCAGCATAAGAAGGATGACACGTGGTAGTTTATGTAGAAGCTCTGGGATTTGAGGAAAATATTGGGAAGCATACATCTGCAAAAAAAAAAAAAAAAGAATACATGAAGAAAAAGAAACATAAGTTACCAATAAACATGAGCACACAATCCTCAACACAAAAACAACCTTACCAGACTCGTTCCTACTAAAAAATAAACGAGATAGAAAGGGATGTCGTGACTAAACCTCAGCAAACCACCTTAACAATGTACAAAGCGTTAACCAAAGAAGGTTTTAATAACAAATATAAAAAAACTACCGAAGTAAATAGATTATAAAAATAACAGGGTGCTACATGGAGCGAGAATGCAAGTATAAAAGTATCACTTTATTCGCTTTTAATGTTATATCATCTTCGAAGTAGACCAACCACAAAAACAGACTCATCTTTTTTTTTTTATGGTTAACCACTTTTAACCACAACGTCTGGATCAAAACAATAAGCTAGTGGCAACTATATTGTAGGACACAACTCCATAAGAGCAATATGAAACACATAATTCAGACACAAAAACACCAAATTAGATAAGCGCAACATTAATACAATAAGAACCGATCATTTTTCAACACAAGACAATTCCATAAATAAAAATACCAGTTGTTCATATATGTGAATTTAACACTGTTTCATAAGCAATACCCCACAATGACCATACTTAAAACAAACAAATCTGACAACAAGTCCTAAATTCAACCCCTGAATGCAATTTTAACAAACAATGTACTGCTCCCTTTCATGGGACAGACTTAGTAACATGCAGGAAAAAAACAAATAGATAAATAGACAAACATCCTAACAATCTCTAAAGAAAAGGGTATAGCCATCGTATATTAGTTGCAAACGTTTTTCATTAATTAAGTATTATATCATTTTCCAATAATTACTTAGTATATCATTTTTCGATTGATAAAGAGAGAAGTTGGTGGCTGTCAGTAACACAGGAATAGAACGGAAAACTTTTACATTCTTGTTTCATCTTTTAAAAATCATTTGGTGGTTGTTAAAAATTTAAATTCTTGTTTCATCTTCAAAAATGAATTAGAATTCTATTTATTAATCACTCTATTGGCAGGGCCGGCCCATTGGGGTGTGCAACATGTGCTACTGCCCAGGGCCCAACAGCCAAGGGGGCCCAAAATTTTTTTCCTCTAATACCTAGACTAATACTAGTAGTTTACTTGTTTTGCTAGTTGTTTGATTGTGATATATACGTACATATTTACATGATTGTTTTTTTAATCTTTAAATGTTATATATTATACATGTTTAGAGGGTCGTTTATAAATTTTGCCGAGGGCCCAAAAAACGATAGGAACGACCCTGTCTATTGGTTTAGTAATAGAATCGAAAATTTTTATTAGGATGTGGAGAATCGGTTTACGGTCATATGTTGTCCATGAGTAAGCATCAGGAGAAACATCGACCAGCTTCATGCTACTGCCTTAACCGCCTATTTTCATCCTCATTTTTTTGTGAGGTGTTAAAAGTTCGTGATTAATTTGAATCAAAGAAAATCAAGATCAATTGTGGTTCTTTTATTATTTTTACCTCCACGACTTCCTCCTATCTTCATTCCTTTGAGACGCATCTCATGTTCTTAGCATCCTAAAATATGCATCAGCATCACGTAGAATTGGATTTAGCATATTACTATCTTCAAATAAATCTGAAGTATAATATATTTTGAATGACAATGGCATAACAAAGTGATTGAGCCACTATTTCAGAAAACAAATAAATTAATAGTATAATGTATTTTAAATGTTTCCATTACCATATCTACTTCCCCTTCCATGAGATCTTGAATCACCATGCCTGTAAGATTTCTGGTTACCGATCGAACTTCCTACAAACAACAAACAAAAGGACTCATAATTCCAAAATACAAAAACTCAGTCAAATATGGTCTAATAAATCACCTGGATTTGTTCTTGATGATGAAGGTGATGCAGGCTGGTACTCTAAGAATCGATGGAATAAAGGGGTGGAAAAGGTTTCTGAATTTTAAATTATGAAAAATAAACCTGGATACAAGGAATATATATGTAACATCCTCGAATTCAATTACTGTAATTCAGATTTATTTAGATGGATAATTTATAATTAAGTTGAATTATGAACAACGATTATGTATTTGGGATATTTAAAAGTTTGTTGTTATTTTAAGAAAATTTAGAACTCTGAATTATTATTATGGAGTATTATAAATTATAAAAGTTAGTGATGATAAAACTAAGAATAAATCAGTATTTTATGGAACCGGTTAAGTTGAGGGGTGAAATATGCAAAATGGGAAAGATGGGAATAAAAAGGCCAAATGCCTTTCATTTTCACCATTTACTCTCTCTCTAGAACACTCTCTCTCGGCTCTCTACCTTCTCTCTAGATTTTCTCTCAAACCGACCGGCCGATTATCGAGTTCTATACGTCATCGGAAAGATCTCGAGGAGTACTACAACAATCTACGGTTGCATTCGTGATTTCGTTCGAATTTGAGGTAAGAATCGACCTTCTAAGCTGTTATACTTCCGGTTTTAAGAATAGAATTTCAAATCTATCATTTCTTGTGTGAATAAAGCTAATTTGCTTGAGCTTTGGCTAGAATATGATAGAGTATGTGTAATAGAATCGAAACTAGGCTTAATACTTAACATATTCGTGATTTTAGACTTAGAAATGTATGATTTAACCTGTAAATATGAACAAATTCGAGAATGCCAAGAACAAAGTCGAAATGCAAGAACAAACTCGATTTTTGTACTAAATTCGAGTATGTATTCGAATTTAACATCATAGGGTTCGAATTTAACCCCTAAAACTCGAGATTAGGTTTGAATTTGGTTCCAGGATCGAGTTAGGTTCGAGTTTATGTATATAAATTCGAAATCTCCACTCTTTAAACTTGAATATATTGAATAAAACCCATAGACAACGCATAAAATAACAAAAGTTATTCAAAGGTTAGCAAAATAAGTTTTAAGTGTTGCAATTCGGATGGGTCCGAATTGGCATGTGGTCCGAAATTGGTATGGGATTCGAATTTGACATGGATCCGAAATGGGGATAAAAAGATACAAAAATTATAAATTTGGTTATATGAAAATTAAACAAGTTATTGACACGAGGTATTGTTGCAACTGACTTATAGGTCCCTTGTGGTGTTGTTTAACCCACAGTGGGGTACTTTGTGGATCCGGTTGAAATTCCAAGGAGAAATAATATTGCTAAAAGTTTAATAACGCACCCACTGTGAGTACATTAGATTTCGCATGTTTATATCTGCTTTATGTTAGCTTTGCCTGCTGAGACATGTTGCTTCATTTATCGTTTGGAATTCTACTAACTTGCGTAGATTTAGATGCACATTCATACTTGTTGCATATCCGTTCGTTTGTTGTGCATCTAGTGATGGACCGATGGGTCGCATCAATTACTCCGATGTTAATGCGCTATATGACCCGGAGCTGATCCCTCCGAGGTTCTGGTAGGAAGTATGTCATCCCCGATGGTATGGTTGTCTCAGATGGTGTGTTTTATGCCGAGCTTTGGGCTCGATGGAGCTGCGGCTCTTGTTCCGTACTTGGTGTACGAAGAGGGTATACGATGTTTGTCATCGGTGTTACTCTTTGGGCTTCATAAAGATTTATAAAATGCGTAATCTGTGTATTCACTAAGCATTAGCTTATCCCTCAGTTGCTTTATTTTTACAGGAAAAGGAAGTCTGCTGCCGGACCTTCTAGTTAGGTTGTTGTGAAGTTTTTGGAAGATTCTACTACTCAATCGGTAATTATGCTTTGGGACAATGCTGTAATATATTCTGGATGTTGTAATAATTGAAATGGGTATGTAGACTTAGACCTGGTATCTTGTAGCACCGTAGGGTGTTTGACACTGTTGTATTACTTTACTTATGTGTTTTAATGCTTCCGCACTTTAACTAAGCTATCAGATCATTATGTATATTGTATGTTGGTGATTAAATCCTGGGTGTTTTATAAATGATGGTTAATGTGGCAAGGGTGTCACATGGTATGGTATCAGAGCAGTAATTTGAGATTCAAGTGTCCGTGAGGTCTTGATCTCAAACATTAAGTGATGACATGTAGTGATTCTAAGTAATGATCTGAACTAAGATAGGTTACGATCTAGTAATTATAGGAGACTGACATTCATACGGGACAATGGGTGGTGTCTTTAAATAAATGACATGTTACTAAACAAGTTATATGTTTCATATTTCAAAACTTGTCTGGAGGAGTAATGACACCTGAAGAAACCAGAGAGATGATGCTAGCCATGATGGTTGAGCTGAACAAGATGATTCAGGATCAGTTTCAGGCTCGAGATGAGGCCGAAGCTAAGAGAAGGGAAGACAAGATGAAAAATAAGAAAAAAGAAGGGGGCAACAATGAGGAACAAGATGACAACACTGGGTCGTCAAACAAGCCCAAAGGTTGTCGGTTTAAGGATTTCAAGGGAAATGGTGCTGTGGAGTTTAATGGACTGGGAGACGCTGTTGCCGCACTCGAACGGATAACGGCAACCGTACGGACATTCCGAATCAGCGACTGTGCTGAGAAGGACATGGTTCGGTATGCTACTGTGATGTTCACTAATGACGCAATCATGTGGTGGAATTCCATGGTTAATGCCTTAACCTTGGAGAAAGTAACTGCTATGACGTGGGCTGAGTTCACTGATCTGTTCACTCAGCATTATTGTCCGGTTGATGAGTGCCGAAGACTGGAGGCTAAGTTCATGTCGTTGATGCAGGGGACTAAGACTGTGACCCAATATGTTGTGGAATTCACGAGGCTGAGTCTGTTTGCGCCTCACCAAGTTGATACCAAAGAAAGGAAGGTGACCAGGTTCGAGGCTGGTCTGGATATTGAAATCATAAGGGTCATGAGCAACGTTCGCTGTTGGTACACCCTGTGTGACGATAGCAGTCTAAGTAGTATTAGCATTTTGTGTAAGTCATGTTACTAAGTATTGAATATTACCTAGTGTTTGATATATGTGTGTTTGATATTTATCGATTGTTTGTTTGAACTTGATGTAATGTATTACAAGAAGTTCAAACATAAGTTCAAAGATAAACTCAAACATAATTTAAAACATAAGTTCAAATATAAGTTTAATATGTGATATTCGAATTTAGAATAAATTCAAATTCATCATTAAAAAGACATTCGAATTTATGGTAAATTCGAATATGCACTATAAGGTAGATTCGAGAGTGTCAAGGGGACAAACTCGAATGGCCCTTGGGCCTGATTCGAGTTTGGCCCATAACAAACTTGAATGAGCCTCTATAATTAGAGATTAACTCGAATCATTAGAAAACTTTTGCAGAATTCGTGTGAGATTAAGCAAAAGGGCGATCTCGAGTTTATCAGCTGATAGTGAGTGTTTTCGGAGAGAATCATAGCGTAGGTTCGTTCGTGGTCGATCGTACAGCGTTGTGGTAGTCTCCGTGTTCCGTGTGAGTGTTATATCCGTCAAGCCGCTAACGAGGATTCCGCACTCGTTGGCGTGTGTCGCGTCAGGATAGATCTTCGTAGAGTCAAGACCTTACAAGTGGTATCAGAGCCTAAGGGGTGTTCTTCGTGTTCTTCGTGTTCATAAAGATACATCCTAGGTTTCTTGACGCTTTTGGACGGTTAATCTCACGGATTTTTTAGTGTTTCGAGGTTATAAAGTTTGATTTCGGGAAATACTTTGCTATTTTTAACAATTTTGATCGAAATCAATATTTTTACTCGTAAAAATATTGTTTTAATCTGAAAAACGTTAAAAAATCGAGGTATTGGTCGTTTCTCGAATCTATTAATGAGTCATTAGGGTTTTGCTCATTTTCGAGTTTGATCAAAATACGCTCCTTTCGAGTTTCCTAATAAGTATTTTCGAGTTTAGAGGTTTCGGATTTGCTTTAGCCTTCGACTTTGGACTAAAGTCGAATAGGGGATTCGAGTTTATCTGTGTTTCGATTTTGCCTGTTGTTCGAGTTTACCTGGACATTCACATTTGGAGACCTTCGAATTTGCCATATATTTCGACTTTGATTGGACTTAAAAACTTAACTCGACTTTAATCCCAAATAGGTTTAAATTTAATTATATTCGAATTTACCTAAAATTTGAAAGAATTAATTTAAATTAATTTCGAATTAAATTAATTAAGTTTAAGTTCAATTATCTTTGAAACAATGTCAAATCTACAACGGTTTTTGGAGATGGATCACGAGGTCGGAAAAGCAAATACTTCGCCTAAACTGATGAAACTTGAAGACTATTACTGGTAGAAAGATCGGTTTGCCGACTTTGTGCGATTCAATGATATGCGTATGTGGATCTGTATCGACGAGGGATACATTCCACCGACAGCTGAGATAGAAGGAAGACAAAAGGTTGTTACTTATTCTAAAATGAAGGACAATGACAACAAGCTGTTTGAAGTAGAGAATCGCGCGTATGCTATCATAAGAATGGCGTTACCTCAGGACATACTGCACACTTTCCGAAATCAAAAGACTTCGAAAGAACTGTGGGAGTCATTGGAAAAAAGGTGTGAGGGTAACCCGAGGGTAAGAAGGAAATGTATGGAGATGCTTAAGCAGCAGTTCGCGATCTTCAAGGCATTGAAGGATGAAAATCTGGAGGACACCATCACGCGTTTCTATCATCTACTGACTGAGCTAGAAAGTCATGATATTGAGTATAGCGACACTGAAAAGAATAATAAGCTTCTGGATGCTTTGCCAGCCAAATGGGCGATGTACGTGGCATTGATTAAGCTTTATGAGGATAAATACTATACTCTATCTTTGGAGGATGTGGTGGGAACGCTGAGGGCGTATCATTTTGAGTTATTGAAGGCAGAAACGGACTATGAACAAGTTCAAAATCCAGCAATGTATTTTGGAAAATCCACACCTTTAGTTGCAGCCGAAACGAAGACAGCTACAGCCTTCTTCTCGGGCGAAACATCGACACCGGCTGAGCCAGAGGACGCACAGACTAGGGCTTTCTTAGGGTTTACTCGACCAGAAGAACAACAGCATCAGGCTCAACCGGCATCTACATCTCAGGGATACTCTAAGATGCCTATTAGCGCTAAATCGGCAGAAGACCATCTGAATCTGTTGGCTTCATTTGTGGCCGCATATGGAAATTGCGTTCAGGGTAAAATCAACGATCCTGCACTCTGGGATGAGTATTACGATCAGGTACACCCTGATGATCTTGTAGAGATGGATCTCCAATGGCAACTAGCCATGGTAACTCAACGGGTTAAGAGGTTCATCAAACGGACAAGAAGAAATCTGAACATGAGTAACAACAGGATTGGCTTCGATAAGTCCAAAGTAAAATGTTATAACTGTCAAGGGTTAGGACACTTCGCCAGAGAGTGTCAGAGACCGAAGGTAGAGAATTACCAAGGGCAGAATCAGAACCATGGACAGTATCAGAACCAATCACAACAGCGATATCTTCCAAGTCCATCAACCAGTCAAGCAAACATAGCTGGTCTGTTATCTAACGTCACATCAGACAGACAGCTGGACGGTACTTATGACTGGAATACACATCCAGAAAAGAATGCTAGAGCCTTTATGGCTGAAGTGACTTAGCGTGGATGTGAAGGAGCAGAGCAGGACACTGGGGACAGCAGTCAAAAAGAAAGCAGTCCGATGTGGGTGGAGAAGTCGGATGATCAGACGATTTTGGAGTTTGCCGCTCAAATGGCCAACGTAGAATCAGATCATACAAAGGTAAGTCTGAAATTCTCTCTTTTCCATGAATTGTGTGTTTTATGTGCTACATCTAACGAAAGGTTAAACTTAGTGCTAGAATCACATCAAAATATATCTGCTCAAAATGAATCTTTAAAATCAGATAATGCTAGCCTGTTAGATATAAAGCAAGATCTTAGAGATAAGCTTAAGGCTGATGCACAAGATGTTATAGTTCTAAAGGACAAACTGAGCGAACAATGTGTTAGGTTAGAACTCATGTATGAACATGTTGAGGCATTAACCAAGGAGCTGAAATCCAAAGACATAGAGCTAGCTGAGTCTAAGGTGAAGGTAGCTGAGGCAAATAGTAAGCTTGAAAAGTTTAGGAACTCAAGTCTTAACCTAGGGAAAATTTTAGATGCTCAACGCCAATCTAAAAAGCCTGTAGGTCTAGCATATCATGAGAGTCCTCCGCCTTTTAATGACAACTATGTGCCTCAACCTCAGGAGAAAACTGAGAAATCAGTAGACTTAGAGGACATACCGGAACCAGTGTCTGAACCTGTAAAGGAAAATACACCTAAGGTGACTGATACAAATGTCAAGATTAAGAAAGTTAAGTTTGTGCCTTCCTCTAGTGATACACCTGTAGCAAAACACAAAATTGATTTTAATGATCAGGATGATGAACCAGTTACTGTAGATGCACCAAAAGAACCAGACAATAGTGAGACACATAAGTCAAAGGGCACACACAAGAAGTCTATTGACAAAATGTCTTGCTTTAGATGTCATGAAAGAGGGCACGTTGCTTCTAACTGTCCGCATAGAAAAGTCGATAATACACCTAAGACAGGGAAGACAGAACAAGCTAAGCCTTCTACAAGTGTTGCGAGCACTAGTAGTTCTGAGAGTACCGAGAAATCTGTGCAAGCTACACCAAAACCGGCTGTGAAACAAATACCGGTGAAAAGTGGACCAAAAGAAGTGATTAGGACTAATTCACCGAATCGAGTCGTTAATCAATCTAGGTCTGGACCACAACAACAATATAGGAGCACAACACCTAGCAGAGCATACACTCCGGTTAGGTCACACACTCCTGTTAGACATCACACACCGGGTAGAGCTCAGGGATATCAGTCTAAAATGAATTATAATCGTAATTATTCAAGAGCTCCACAGCAAATGCCTAATCAAAGGCAAAGAGTGAACTTAAATCACTCGGCACAACAACAAACTCCAGTTCAAAGACCCAAGTCACCTGAAAGGAGAGATGGGTATTTGAAAGAGTTTAAGTATGTGGACGAGAATGGTATAACCAAGTCAGTTATGGCTTGGGTTCCCCGTGATAACTAACCTCTTTTCTTTCATGTGCAGGAGATAACCACAGGTCTAAACAACATATGGTTCGTCGACAGTGGGTGCTCCAGGCACATGACAGGGGAAAGAAGTCTACATACAGACTTCACGGGAGGGAATCGGGGATTTGAATCATTCGTGGGCAATAAGGGAGGAACCATCACGGGTACTGGAGTGGTCACTAATGGGACGATCACATTGGATCAAGTTTATCACGTTGATAACCTGGTTCATAATCTCATTAGTGTATCTCAAATGTGTGATAAGAAGTATTCAGTGCTGTTCACTAACACTGAGGCGTTAGTGCTAAAACCGGGTTTCGAGATACCTGAAGAGTGGATATTGATGCGGGCACCAAGGAAGAATGACTTGTACATGCTCGATATGAACAAGCCGGAATCTTCGATGGGTCCAATCTGTCTGTTATCTAAAGCTTCGGAGACTGAGTCGGTTTTATGGCACAGACGTATGGCACACTTGCACCTGAGGAAAATGACCTATATAACGAAGAATGGGCTGGTGCAAGGTGTGCGTATGAAGAGTTTTCAGTTTGAGGATAAGTGTCTACCATGCAAGAAGGGCAAACAACACAAGAAGGCACATAAGTCCAAGACTCAGAATTCCATCGCTGCCACATTCGATTTGTTGCATATGGACCTCTTCGGACCAATCAACAAAAGGAGTATAGGTGGTAGTTGGTATTGTTTAGTTATCACTGACGACTACTCACGGTTTTCTTGGGTTTTCTTTCTATGTACAAAGGACGAGACGGCTTCCAAGCTCATCGGCTTCTTATACCAAGTGGAGAATTCCTATGGAACAAGGGTTAAACGGATTCGTAGTGATAATGGAACTGAATTTAAAAACACTGAAATTGGTGTATATTGCCTATCAAAGGGCATAGTGCATCAATTTAGTGCACCATATGAGCCACAACAAAACGGGGTGGCCGAACGTACGAACAAGACATTTATTGAGGCTGCGAGGACCATGCCTTCGGATTCAAAGCTTCCTACCATGTTTTGGGGGGAGGCAGTGAATACCGCAAGTCATATTTTAAACCGAGTCCTTACGGTCAAATCTTTGAACAAAACATGTTATGAAATTTTGAATAAACGGCCACCTAATTTAACTGGCTTCAAACCTTTTGGGGTACCATGTACTTTATTGCGAACAAAACATCAACCTAAGTTTGGTAAAAAGGCTGACGAAGGATACTTCCTAGGTTATGTGCCGAACTCACCAAACAAACGGGTTTTTAACAAAACTAATGGTACAGTAGAGATTGTGTATAACATTGAAGTCACAAGTTATACACATGAACCCCAAACAGGTCCGGAATGGATATTTGATTATGACAAACTGTTTGAATCATTTAACATTCATTTGGATGAAAATGCAGGTACCATCGAAAAGGATATGGCGACGTTGAATCTGAATGACGAGGGTCATAGCTTTCCGAGGACCACATTTCAATCAACATCCGAGCCTACTTCAACTGAAGTAGAGTCGAAAAACGTGCAAATGGCACTGAAAGATAACTCTTGGGTTGAAGCGATGCAGGAAGTACTCTCTCAATTTAGGAAACTAGAAGTGTGGGAGTTAGTTCCATTACCTCGAGGAGAAATAGCAATAGGAACCAAATGGGTTTTTAAGTGCAAACGAGATGATCGTGGTATAGTCACTCGCAACAAGGCAAGGTTAGTTGTAAATGGTTTCAACCAAGAGGAGGGAATCGATTACAATGAGGTGTTCGTGCCAGTAGCAAGGTTGGAAGCAATTCGTCTGTTTCTGGCTTTTGCCTCCTTCAAGGGCTTTAAGGTTTATCAGCTAGACGTTAAGAGTGCTTTCCTCTATGGGAAAGTGTAGGAACTGGTGTATGTAGAACAGCCACCCGGGTTTACAGATCCAAAATATCCAGACAGAGTGTATCGATTAGATAAGGCTCTGTATAGATTGCATCAAGCACCAAGGGCGTGGTACGAGACGTTATCCAACCATCTGTTAGAAAATGGGTTTGAAAGAGGAAGGATAGACAGTACATTGTTTGTAAAGCGAAAGGGAGAACACTTCATCTTGGTACAAGTGTACGTCGATGACATCATCTTTGGATCATCAGACGAGCAAATGTGCAAGGATTTTGAGAAGGTGATGAAGTCAAAATTCGAGATGAGTGCAATGGGTGAGTTGAATTTATTTTTGGATTTGCAAGTTGACCAGAAGAAGGAAGGGATGTTTATCCATCAGACGAAGTATGTCTACGATATATTAGAGCGCTTCAGGATGGAAGGGACAAAACTGACAGCTCATTTCAACACGCCGATTCAAGTGAATCACAATCTCAGACCGGGTACTGAAAGTGATACCGATGTGGATCCGACGTTATATCGGGGCATGATTGGGTCACTTATGTGTTTAACTGCTTCAAGACCTGACATTATGTTAGCTGTTTGTATTTGTGCTAGGTTTTAAGCTAATCCGAATAAGATGCACATGAAAGCTGTGAAGTGGATTCTGCGATACCTCAAGTCGAAACCGAAGCTGGGACTTTGGTATCACACGGAGGGAGATCTGGAATTCGAGGCGTTCACTGATTCTGACTACGGAGGATGCAGCTTGACGCGCAAGTCAACAACTGCAAGAAACAGACTTCGGCAGTCGTCTCAACGTGCGAGGCCGAATACGTTGCTGCTGGTAGTTGCTGTTCACTGGTTCTGTGGATACAACAACAATTGTGGGATTACGGTTTGGCTTATACTCAAACTCCTATTAGGATAGATAACCAATCCACAATTGCAATAACAAATAATCCAGTTAAGCAAAATAAAACAAAGCACATAGACATAAGACATCATTTTATACGTGATTGTGCTGAAAAGAACTTAATAAAGCTGGTAAAAGTGGCAACGGATGATAATAATGCTGATTTATTTACCAAAGCTTTTGATAAGTCACGGTTTGAGTATTTGATTCAACTAAATGGAATGCGTAACCCAGAGTAAATTGACCTTAGTAGAATTTTTATTTCTTTTTATAGCAGTAGTTTTTCTTTCTTTTTATAGTAAGTCTAGTAGCTTAGGATAATTTCCATTAATAGTAAGTTAGTAGGTTACTTTATTTCCTTATTTTATTTATGAAAAACAAAAGAAAAAAAAAGAGAGAAAACCATAAAAAATTCAAAAAAAGAGAATATCAGAAAAAGAGTTAAGTCTTAGATACATAGGTTCAAAGTGACGAAAATTAGCACAGTCGTTACAAACTCTAAGTGTTTAGGCTTTCACACATAATGCACCTAACATTCTAAGTGTTGTACATTATCTAGCTTGATATGTTGGTAGGCATAATACATATAGGGAATCTCAAGGCTAATAAAATAATCAAGAAAAAGTCAAACGTGTCACTAACTTAGATGTATGACCAATTGGTCTTAAATTTTATGTAAGAGACATACAGACTTTGATTTTAAATGAGGTATGCAAACTTTCTGGGGATGTATAGCAACATCAAATATATCTTAACATGGAAAGCATAGAGAAATCATACTGAGTCAAGAGTTAAAACAAGTAACTCTGTTGTACGTAAGTACAAACCTGTTGCCTCTGTTTTAATTCGAGTTAGCAAGATAAGTCGCTTTGTTGTACGTAGGTACAGACCTGTAACCGCTGTCTTGCTAGCTTTAAAAATAAACCATAAGACAAACTAAGACACTTTGTTGTATGTAAATACAGACCTGTGTCCGGTGTTTGCCTTTTAAAGAAAGTTTGCAAATACCAAAAAGTTAAACTCATTGAGTGTATGCCTTGATCATAAAAGTATGTCTATGTATGAGTCACATAAGATAATTTAATGATAATTAAAAAGGCCAAGGGATCTTCCGAAATGTAACATGTTTAAAAGGGGAAATAATACCAACAATCGGCTAGAAATGTATGTCACGACAAACAATCAAAGGAATCAAAAATTCCTAAGTGTGAAAGTTTAAGTACTGAAATTGTGTATTTGACGCCGCTATCTGATTGAACCTTTCTTTGACTATACTTGTCAAAAATATTCTGTTAAGTTTTTAGTCTAGGTTGTAAATTTTAAATAATGTAGTTTAGTCTAAGTTTAATTTTTGTTCAAAATTTTAACTTTGTTTTATTATTTTTATTTTATTTTATCTTATTTTTACATAGGAAAAAGGTCAAAAATTACTATGGGTGCATTCCTAGTTGAGTAAAATAAACATTGCGTGAAAATCTTGTGCTTAGGGTAAAAGATTATGCATACTTTATTCCGTTACACGAAAACATTGAAAAAGTTGAAAAAGTTGAATTTCAATCAAAGGTTTTCGAAATTTTCAAAATTCTCAAAGTTCAAATTCGAGTTTAACCACATTCGAATATATATTCGAATTTTTCAGAGACTTCGAATTTGACCATAAACTCGAGAGTGGCAACAAACTCGAAGGTGGTTGGTATATATAGGTCAACAGTGATGGTCATTAGTTACATATCTTCGACTTTGACCCTTCGAGTTTACAACCTGCGATTTCGAGTTTACCCATTCGAATTTGCCGTTTTCGAGTTACACACTATTTGTCGAGTTTTGTCCACTGGTGTTCGATCCTACTAGCAAGTCTAGGTATAACCAAGTGTATTATACAAGATTTAGGTAGTTTTATACTCCATTTAGGCCAAAACTATTGTATTTTGAAGTTTTGAAGGTGGAAAGTTTGTTTTTCAAAATTACAAACTTTGAACCGTTGAAATGTCAAATTGACCACAAATATCTTCGATTAGAACCCATTAGGACTAATAGATTTTATTTTCTACGTCTAAAATGGATAAAATCTTGGATTATTGTGATTCATGTGACCGACTCCTTCGAGTTTGTTCGTGGCCAGTTTCGAGTTTGTCACTAAACTTGAAAAGGTCATTAAACTCGAATGAATGGTCATTCGAATTTGTTGTTTCGAATTTGATATTATGTTCGAATTTGTTATTACATTCGAATTTGTTATTATATTTGAATCATTTGATTAAAATTTAAATTAAACTTGTAGAAATTCATAAGTGTTGGATTTTGTGCTTATCCAAGTTCAAAATAAAACACATTTGAATTTACACAAGTTTATTGCTTTTTAATAATTCTAATATTTTATTTGCTATATTGTGCAGACATGGCGGACAGAATTTTTGTTCCGAACCATAACATGGTCATCTCTCTTGACCATGCTATTCCAGAGCTCAAGCTTTTCGTCAAATGGTAGATTTCTTGAATGGATCTAGGATTGCGTATGCACTATCCCACAATATTCAAATCGTTATCCCTTACGTGCGTCAGTTTTGGGATCACTTGCAAGTGGATTGTACTGTTACTCCAACAGTACTAAGTACGAGGGTCGCTGGACACCCTCTGGTGTTTTCAGCAGATATGCTACGTCAAGTTCTGCAGCTTGGATCACAGGATGAAGAGAATGGGCCAATTGACTTCCCGTTGTCAATCAGGCAGGCTGCTTTTGTTAGAATGGGGTATAGTTTGGATGTAACGATGTCGTCCTACATCAAAAGTGGACTTATCGGACAATGGAGATATTTGGCGCATGTCTTCATGGTATGTTTTGCAGCGAAGAAAGCTGGCTTCGATTACATTGTATCGAAGATTCAGACGGGAATGATCAGCTTTTCGGAAATGATCTTTTCTGAGTTTGTTCATCAAATAACTGCTCCAGAAAGAGAAAGATTCTTGTTATACCCACGATTCATGATGATGCTGATCAGGCACTTCCTGCCAAATCTGCCACATCTCAATGAAATTCAGAGTGTTGCGATCATAGATAAAAGAATATTTGCTGATTGCTCCTCTCATCGAGGAAGATTAGCTATTCCAGTAGAGGGACCATTGTTCGGAGCTGTAATTGATCCCGATTTCCAAGTAAGGGAAGATGCCAACTGGGCAGGGGATGTGCAGGTTCCCCAGCAACAGCAACAGCAACAACAGCAACAGCGACCGCAGCCACCAAGGCCTCAACAACAGAGAAGGAGGCAAAGGGCATCCGCAAGACAAATTCAGGCAGATAAGCCTTCTACAAGCCAAGCTCAAGAGCCGGAAGAGGCTGGTCCTTCGAGTGCACCATCTGAATCTGATCCGACATTTCAAACGTTGCAAGAGATTTGGGCAGCCGGTCCGAATGCTAATGCGGAAATCACGGCTGAACTGGTTGGTGATCTATTGGAGCCTCTAGAAGAGGAAGTTGATGTTTTTAGACAAATTGATGAATATGAACCTGAGCCAGCAGGTGACGAGGAGTCTTCTTCAGACACTGAATCAGAGGAAATTGAAGAAATATAAGTTGAAAAACAAATAGAAGATCCGTCCATCCACATACGGACACATGGATCAAGATTAGTTGTGATAGAGGAAGGAGCTAGAAGAAGAAGAGCTGCGAGGGAGTCGGATGACTCGGATTTCGAGGAGGAAGAAGTAGCCCCTCTAATACAAAGGCAGAGAGCAAAGAGACATCGCTTCATGCAGGGAGCTTCATCAACCTCTGTTCCTGAGCCAGAAATACCTTCTGCCCAGCCATCAGAACCCATTCCATAACCATCACCTGTTCAACCATCCATTCCCTCGCCAATCATTCCAACTCCCTTACAATCCATACCATCCACATCATCCACCTTCACAGACAATCAAAGGTTTTCTGAGCTCCGAAGCAAGGTTGAATTCCAACAAGTCCAAATCTTTCAGTTAACCAAGGCTCTCAGTGAGATACAGCAGCACAATGCCATAGTCGACACAGAGAATGCAGAGTTAAAGAAAGTTGTGGCTAAGATTGAGGAAGACAATTTGGAGCTTAAAACGTTTGTTGCCGATCAATCTGCCGAGATTCGATCAATGCGATCCCTTATTGAGCAATTATTGAAAAATCTAAAGGCTCAGGGGGAGACGAGTTGTCGGGATCAGGAGGAGCAGCCAAGGGGTGGAGATGATGACGGCGATGATCCCAGTGAACAAAAAGATAATGAGCCAGTAGATTTTTCTGCTGCTCTATTCACTGAAGTTCAGGGGGAGCCAAGTCAGGCTGGTGTTGAAGGAGGAGAAGGAGGCGAGGCGGGTTCTTCAAAGACTCATGAAAGCGATATGATAGACGCCTTAAGAGATATTGAAGAAGAATTAATGGATTTTGATTTTGAAGATGATGTAGAGGAATTAGAAGAAGGGGAATTCGTACCTGAGGATATTGTTGATTGGAGATCTGACGATGATGTGATAGACGACGAGGACGATGATGTCAACGAAGTGATTGTAAATTCACAGCCTATCACGGAGTTGTATGTGCAAGATAATCACAATGTGATTAAAATAGATGCGATCAAGATAGCCTCAATGATTGACTCCGAACTTGAAACGACAGAAACAGAGCCTTCCAGGGCTGATTTAATGAATCTGTGGTTCAAGAAGGAGGAAAAGAAAGAAAAGCTGAAGATGAAGAAGAAGATGAGAATCCCGGGTTCTGGACATTTCTCAGGAGGAATTATAAGCTGGTTCTTTGACCGAGAACTGTAGTTGTTTATTTTGAAAAGGAGAGATGGTCTTCAATACCTAAGGCGAACGCTTAAAGTTTTCAATACATTGCCGAAGATTGAAGTGAAAGAATTGGCATGGAAAGAGCTGATAAATATTGGTCACGATCCTTATGTTGAAGTAATTGCAAGGATTATTAGGAAAGAGGGTCGGTCAGGGAAATTCGAAAGGCTCAAGCCAAGAACTGGGAAGAGAGTCGAGGACGCATCAAGAATAGATCCTCATACAGGTAGACCATGGGCCAAAATCGTGTCTACTGTTTTTGGACAACAACTTGCCATGCCACTGTCTAGGTTATCTGCCGTACTTGACATAGAAACTGCTAGCAACACTCTAGTTAAAGTAGATCACGTATACCGTAATTGTACCTTAGTAATTGAAGATGTAGTCTTCAATTTGGATCTGATACCGATAGAATTTAGTGAGTTTGACGTGATTATCGGGATGGAGTGGTTGATCGAAAATGAAGCCCATATAGTCTGTAAGAATCGTATGATAAAGATAACTACTCCGGAGGGGCGTGAGATATGTATATAGGGGGATAGGAGAAGCGGGGATTTATGTTTATTAACCATTGCAAAAGCTCGTTGCAAAGGGTTGTGAGTCTTATTTGGTATACGCTATTGATGCCAAAGCTGAGAAGAAGACCTTGGCCGATGTGCCTATTGTTTCATTATTTCCAGACGTGTCTCCGGAAGACTTGTCTGGCGTGCCGCCTGAGAGACAAGTGGAGTTTAGAATTGACTTGATCCCTGGAGCTGCACCGGTAGCTTGTTCTCCTTATCGTCTTGCTCCTACCGAGATGCAAGAGATGATGAAACAACTCCAGGAGTTGTTGGACAAGGGCTTCATTCGACCGAGTTCATTGCCGTGGGGAGCTCCGGTATTATTTGTTAAGAAGAAGGATGGCACGATGAGGATGTGCATAGACTACCGGGAGCTGAATAAGTTAACAATTAAGAACAAGTAACCGCTGCTGAGGATAGACGACTTGTTTGACCAACTACATGGGGCTAGTGTGTTCTCCATGATTGACTTGAGGTCGGGATACCACCAGTTGAAAGTAAGAGAAGAAGATGTGTCTAAGACAGCATTTAGGACACGTTATGGGCATTATGAGTTTTTAGTTATGCCTTTCGGGTTAACCAATGTCCCGGCTGTCTTTATGGATTTAATGAATAGAGTGTGCAGACCGATGTTAGATAAGTCGGTGATCGTATTTATCGATGACATTCTAGTGTATTCTATGTCTGAAGCAGAACATGCTGATCATCTAAGGGAATTGTTGGAGCTGTTGAGGAAAGAGAAATTGTATGCCAAATTCTCCAAGTGTGAGTTTTGGCTACAACAGATACAGTTTCTAGGACATGTGATTTCTGGAGCTTGGATTTCGGTAGATCCGGCTAAGGTAGAAGCGATAAAGAATTGGGAGCCGCCTCGTTCAGCCACAGAAGTTCGGAGTTTTCTTGGACTGGCGGGCTACTATAGGAGGTTTATAAAGGACTTTTCAAAGATTGCAGTTCCTTTAACTGCATTGACAAAGAAGAATGCACCTTTTGTCTGGGAAACCGTGCAGCAAGAGGCGTTTGATATTTTGAATAAAACGTTAAGCGAAGCACCGATACTTGCTCTACCGGAGGGCAATGAGGATTTTGTGGTTTACACAGATGCTTCGAGGTTGGGGTTAGGTGTTGTACTGATGCAGCGCGGGAAAGTAATTGCTTATGCTTCAAGACAGTTGAAGCAGCATGAGAAGAATTATTCAACTCATGATCTTGAGTTAACAGCGGTCACATGTGCATTGAAGTTATGGAGACACTATCTGTACGGTACTAAGTGTCAACTCTACACGGACCATAAGAGTTTGAAGTACATTTTCAGCCAGAAAGAACTCAATATGAGGCAGAGACGATCGATGGAATTAATAAAGGATTATGATTGCGAAATCCTTTATCACCCGGGAAAGGCTAACGTAGTAGCCGATGCTTTGAGCCGCAAAGCTTATGCTAAGGATTGCTGCTATATGATGACGTCCACTATGTTAAGTTCCACGATTATTGATGATGTCAAAGCAGCTCAAGTGGAAGCTTTGAAAGAAGAGAATGTTGGTGCTGAGGATATCAGAGTACAGATTAAGAATATGGAAACAAGTGAGTCGCGACTGAAAGGAGTTTACGAAAGGATCTGGGTGCCAAAGTTTGGGGGCATGAGAAAGGTAATCATCGATGAAGCACATCAATCGAAATATTCTTTACATCCCGGGAGCACAAAGATGTACAACAAACTAAAGGTAGACTTTTGGTGGCCGGGATTGAAGAAAGACATAGGTCGGTATGTGGAAAGATGCAGAACTTGATGGCTTGTGAAAGCCGAACATCAGCAACCATATGGCAGTCTGCAACCGCTTCCCATTCCGTAATGGAAGTGGGAACATATTACGATGGACTTTGTTACGAAATTGCCGAAAACTAGGCGTCAACACGATGCAGTATGGGTGATAGTGGATAGATTGACTAAGTCGGCACATTTTATACCGAGTCGGGAGAGTTATTCTTTGGAGAAGTTGGCTCAGATTTACATGGACGAGATTGTTTCTAGGCATGGAATGCCTAAGTCCATAGTATCGGATCAAGATAGCCGATTTACTTCAAACTTCTGGTCAGCACTGCAAGAAGGGTTGGGAACGAGGATTTCGATGAGTACGGCTTATCGTCCACAAACCGATGGTCAGAGTGAACAAACAATCCTCACCCTGGAAGATATGATGAGATCGTGTATATTGGATCTCGGTGGCAATTGGGATGATCATCTGCCACTGATAGAGTTTTCATATAACAACAGCTATCACGCAACAATAATGAAGGCGCCATTTGAGGCTTTATATGGGAGAAGGTGTAGGACTGCTACTTGTTGGGGAAAAACTGGTGAAACACCGATTGTTGGGCCGGCATTGCTTCAAGAATCAAATGAGAAGATACAGTTGATTAGACAGAACATGAAGGCGGCCCAGGATCGTCAGAAAAGTTATTATGACAGGAGGTACAAACCAATCAGTTTTGAGGTAAACGATTGGGTATATCTGAAAGTATCACCAATGAGAGGTGTTACACGATTTGTGAAAAGAGGAAAGTTGGCTCCGAGATTTGTCGGACCATTCAAGATAACCGAGAAATTAGGAAATCAGTCATACCCTTTGGAATTGCCTGAAGAGATGTCGGGCATACACCCGGTATTCCATGTGGGGAACCTTAGGTAATCTTTTACTATAGAGAATGAGGATTGGACTGACCACACTGAGCTGCAAGTTGATGAAAGGCTCCGGTATATTGAATAGTCGGAATGTGTTTTAGATACTAAGATGAAGAAATTAAGAAGCAAAGAGATAGAGATGGTGGTTGTACGTTGGAAGCATCATAAGGGAGCGAATCATACATGGGAGACGAAAGCTGACATGTTAAGGAAATATCCGCAGCTGTTTGAAGTCAAATAACTTCGAGGACGAAGTTAGAGCGTGTTGGAGCCCATGCTGTAACATCCTCAAATTCAATTACTGTAATTCAGATTTATTTAGATGGATAATTTATAATTAAGTTGAATTATGAACAATGATTATGTATTTGAGATATTTAAAAGTTTGTTGTTATTTTAAGAAAATTTAGAACTCTGAATTATTATTATGGAGTATTATAAATTATAAAAGTTAGTGCTGATAAAACTAAGAATAAATCAGTATTTTATGGAACCGGTTAAGTTGAGGGGTGAAATGTGCAAAATGGGAAAGATGGGAATAAAAAGGCCAAATGCCTTTCATTTTCACCATTTACTCTCTCTCTCTAGAACACTCTCTCTCGGCTCTCTACCTTCTCTCTAGATTTTCTCTCAAACCGACCGGCCGATTATCGAGTTCTATTCGTCATCGGAAAGATCTCGAGGAGTACTACAACAATCTACGGTTGCATTCGTGGTTTCGTTCGAATTTGAGGTAAGAATCTACCTTTTAAGCTGTTATACTTTCGGTTTTAAGAATAGAAATTCAAATCTATCATTTCTTGTGTGAATAAAGCTAATTTGCTTGAGCTTTGGCTAGAATATGATAGAGTATGTGTAATAGAATCGAAACTAGGCTTAATACTTAACATATTCGTGATTTTAGACTTAGAAATGTATGATTTAAGCTGTAAATATGAACAAATTCGAGAATGCCAAGAACAAAGTCGAAATGCAAGAACAAACTCGATTTTTGTACTAAATTCGAGTATGTATTCGAATTTAACATCATAGGGTTCGAATTTAACCCCTAAATTCGAGATTAGGTTCGAATTTGGTTCCAAGATCGAGTTAGGTTCGAGTTTATGTATATAAATTCGAAATTTCCACTCTTTAAACTCGAATATATTGAATAAAACCCATAGACAACGGATAAAATAACAAAAGTTGTTCAAAGGTTAGCAAACTAAGTTTTAAGTGTTGGAATTCGGATGGGTCCGAATTGGCATGTGGTCCAAAATTGGTATGGGATTCGAATTTGACATGGATCCGAAATGGGGATAAAAAGATACAAAAATTATAAATTTGGTTATATGAAAATTAATCAAGTTATTGACACGAGGTATTGTTGCAACTGACTTACAGGTCCCTTGTGGTGTTGTTTAACCCACAGTGGGGTACTTTGTGGATTCGGTTGAATTTCCGAGGAGAAATAATATTGCTAAAAGTTTAATAACGCACCCACTGTGAGTACATTAGATTTCGCATGTTTATATCTGCTTTATGTTAGCTTTGCCTGCTGAGACATGTTGCTTCATTTATCGTTTGGAATTCTATTAACTTGCGTAGATTTAGATGCACATTCATACTTGTTGCATGTCCGTTCGTTTGTTGTGCAGCTAGTGATGGACCGATGGGTCGCATCAATTACTCCGATGTTACTGCGCTATATGACCCGGAGCTGATCCCTCCGAGGTTCTGGTAGGCAGTATGTCATCCCTGATGGTATGGTTGTCTCAGATGGTGTGTTTTATGCCGAGCTTTGGGCTCGAAGGAGCTGCGGCTCTTGTTCCGTACTTGGTGTACGAAGAGGGTATACGATGTTTGTCATCGGTGTTACTCTGTGGGCTTCATAAAGATTTATAAGATGTGTAATCTGTGTATTCACTAAGCATTAGCTTATCCTCAGTTGCTTTATTTTTACAGGAAAAGGGAAGTTTGCTGCCGGACCTTCTAGTTAGGTTGTTGTGAAGTTTTTGGAAGATTCTACTACTCAATCGGTAATTATGCTTTGGGACAATGCTGTAATATATTCTGGATGTTGTAATAATTGAAATTGGTATGTAGACTTAGACTTGGTACCTTGTAGCACCGTACGGTGTTTGACACTGTTGTATTACTTTACTTATGTCTTTTAATGCTTCCGCACTTTAACTAAGCTATCAGATCATTATGTATATTGTATGTTGGTGATTAAATCCTGGGTGTTTTGTAAATGATGGTTAATGTGGCAAGGGTGTCACAATATAAAAATAAATATAGGCTAGCCATAATCCTCTCCATAAATAACTCCTCTAAACACAGAGAGGATAGGAACATACAAGGAAAGGATAAATTTAAATAACTAAAATCCTATATTCCCCCTCAAGATGGAGCATGCAAATTTGCAATGCCAATCTTGCCAAGTAGAAAGTTGAGTTGCTGAGCTGAGAGTCCTTTTGTTAGCAAATTTGCTATCTGCATCTTATTGTTGATATTCATAGGAACTATCTCCTTTGATTCAACTCTTTCACGAACAAAGTAACTGTCCATTTCAACATGCTTCGTTGTTTCAAGAAAAACGGGATTATTTGCTATGTGTCTTGCTGCTTGGTTGTCGCAAAACAAAGGAGTTGAACCATGTTGTAAACTCGCAGCTCGCTGAGTATCCATTGAACCCAAATAACTTCACTCACCGTGGAGGTCATTGCCTTGTATTCTGCTTCAGCTGAAGATCGAGAAACTACTGATTGCTTCTTTGTTCTCCAATAAATAGGGGATCCACTAAGCAAAAGGAAATAACCTGTGCGCGATCTTCGTGTATAAGGACATCCTAGCCAATCATAATCAAAATAAGCCATTATGTTAAGATATCCTGTTCGTGATAGAAGAATGCCTTGGCCTAGTGTAGCCTTTAAATAAGCGAAAACACGGTTTACTGCCTCCAAATGATTGGTTCATGGATCAGAAACAAATTGGCTTAAAACATGAATTCCCCACCATTATCACATCTTATCATCTTAATTTTCCTTTCAAATTAGATTTCAACCATTTTATAGAAATCTACGAGGCATTTACTAGCCTCGCTTTTATGTTTAATGAGAAACACGCAAACCGCCCTACTAAAATCATCAACTATAGTAAGGAAATAATTGGCCCATGTATACGACGGAACCTGATAACCACCCCATATATCACAATGAATTAATTCAGAAGGTGCATTGGTTTTTATGTAACTAGAAGGAAAAGGTGTCCTAGTATGCATTGCTCTAGCACAAAAATCACAAAAATTATTGAAATCGACAATACTATTTCTAAGAAAATCAACTTTAGTGAGCTTCCCTTTTGATGCATGTCCAAGTCTTTTGTGCCATCTTTCAATGGGAGTGGCCATCGCTTTTCTTCCTTGAACCATCTTCATCCGGTATAGCCCCCTTCGCACCTACCCACACCAATCAAGTTCCTCCTCTGTAGGTCCTGCATAACACAAAAGTTACGATAGAAAGAGATGGAATACTGCAGATCGCGACAAAGACGACTAACAGAAAGAAGATTCTATTTGAAATAAAGAATATAAAGAACCCGTTTCACTTTAACCCCTCCAGGATGAGTATGATCCCCTTTCCCTTTGAGTGGAATCGAGTCCCCAGTGGGAATGATAACAGGTTCATCCAAAGAGGTGTTTTTCTTGTTGTCAAGGACATGGGATAGATGAGTTATGTACTCGGTGCAACCCGAATCAATGATCCACTCACCCTCAATATCTTCTTTTTGAGCCATATTAGCAACGGGGTTTCAAATTTTACCTTTTGTCGATCCTGAGAATTGCTTCACAAAAAGTTGGTAATCTTCGTATGTCAATCCGGGGATGGTAGATGTCTCTGTCTCGATACATGCAGCCTTGCCTTTGGTCTTTTCTCCTTTCTTCCTTGGCCACCAATCTGGATACCCGATCAACTTGAAACACCCTTCACGCTTATGGCCATCTCTGTTACCATCTGTACAATGATCAGTTCCTTCCTTGAAAGTCTTTGATCCACCCCTTTCTCTGTTCAAACTTGGAGGACCATTCCGTTTTTGAAAGGACTTAAAAGCAACAGATTAATGGGGTTTCACATTTTCATTCGAGATAGCTCTTTGTCTCTCATCCTCGGCCACCATGTGATACGCCACACCTAGCATAGGAGTTGGCTTCATGGCTAAGATTTGGGTTTTAATGAATAAAAACTAAGCATCTAAACCCATAAGTAACTCATAGAGACGCTCCTTTTCTTGATGCTCGTTGATCCTCTTAATCACATTTGTCACAGGTACATAGAGGGAAGGGTTGTACAAAATGAGCTTCATCCCATATGAATCGGAGCTGAGTGAAATAAGTCGATACGGAAACGTCGTTTTGTCTCGCAGAGGCTATTTTCTGTTTTAATTCATATGCCCTGGGGGCACTCTCCTTCTCGAAACGTTCATTCAGATCTGACAATAATTTTGATGTTGTGTCTGCATACTTCACACTGTTTCTTATGTTTTTCTCCATGGCAGTCGTTAGCTAACCCTTAATCATGGCGTCAACAGTCATCCATGGCATGTAATCCTTGGAAGTTTTTTCTGGTTTCTTTACCGTACCATCGACAAACTCCATCTTATTTTTCACAAAGAGAAAGTTAGCCATCTCTTGACTCCAATCTGCATAGTCGCTGTCAGTGGGAACTTCGTTTACATGTAATTGTTTGGGGTAATCAGACGGATGAAGATAATAGGGTGAATCATGTGTTATACCACCGTTGGTCGCATCCTTTTCTTTGTCGCCTTCCACCTTTCTTCAGGCTTAAGATTGATTGAGAGCAAGGTTATAAAACCGCTCTGATACCATCTAGAATCGATGGAACACAGGGGTGGAAAAGGTTTCTGACTGTTAGTGCACCCTGTGTGACGATAGCAGTCTAAGTATATATAGACTTTTGTAATAGTTCAGGATTTATCATTACAAGTTAATATATATGTTTAATCTTGTTTGTGTTTGATGTTTACTTAAGTTCAAAGATAAGTTCAAACATAAGTTCAAGAACAAGTTCAAAGACAAGTTCAAGAATAAGTTCAAAGGCTAGGGTTTGAACTTAGTGGAGCTAAGTTCGAACATGTAGTGGACAAGTTCGTGGGCCTAGGCCTAAACGAACTTATCTGAGCTAAGTTCGAATCCAACCTATATAATTAAGAGTTAATCCATTTTCATTAGGGACTTTGGCATACATTAGCGTCTAGAGCTCGTATAGTGCACGTACAAACTTGAGAGATTTCAGAGAGTCGTTTCGGAGAAATACACGTGTCGTATCGTTCGTCGTAACGTCTATCATTGTGTTCGTCTCCGGGTTTCCATGTGTGTGATCGATCCGTTAAACCCCTAACGAGGATTCCCCACTCGTTGGAAGGTGTCGCGTCAAGATCAGATCCGTAGGTAGGTGACCTTACAAGTGGTATCAGAGACATAAAGAGTGTTCATCGTGTTCTTCGTGTTCATACAAACATTCTTGGTTTCTTGACGTTCTTACCGGAAAAATCGCATCTTCTTAGTTTTTTTGAGTTCTACAAGCAAGGTAACGGAGAAAAATTCACGTTAGTTCAAGTTTTTTAGTCGAAATTAGTGTTTTTAGTCATAACAACACTGATTTAATCCGAAATCTATAAAAAATTGAATTCTTGGTCGTTTCTCGAACTTGCGGCGCACGAACTTAAGGGGGTAATAGGGTTCATTCGAACTAGTCAGAATACGCTCTTCTCTAAGTTGTTTTAGGGCTTCATTCGAATTTAACTGGAAATTCGAAGTTGTCCGATTCGAAGTTGTCATAAAATTAGGGTTTGTTCGAACTTACATGAGGTTCGAACTTGTCAGAAATTTAGGGTTTCTTCGAACTTGTCAGAGATTCGAATTTGTCAAAATTTCTAGGGTTTTCTCGAACTTACACTCATTCGAACTTGTTGAGTTCGAACTTAAGTTAATTCGAATTTAATTTTCGAACGAATTTAAATTTCAATTATTCGAACTTGCATAAGTTCGAAGGGTTTATTTTAAATAAATTGTTTAAGTTCGAAAAAAAAAGTTTAGAAAGAATGTCGAGTTTGCAAAAATTCATAGAAATGGACCACGAGGTCGGCAAAGCGAATTCTACGCCAAAACTGATGAAACTGGAGCACTACTATTCGTGAAAGGATAGTTTGGCTGATTTTACTCGATTCAACGACGTGCGTATGTGGATATGCATCGATGAGGGATATAATCCTCCTACGCAAGAGTTAGAGGGCCGACAAAGATTCTTAATTTATCAGAACATGAAAGATGATCGATGACAAGAAACTTTATGAGGCTGAGAACCGAGCTTTCTCGATTATCAGGATGTCGTGACCTCATGAAATTCTACACACTTTAAGAAATCATAGGACTTCTAAAGAGCTATGGGATGCTCTAGAGAAGATGTGTGAAGGAAATCCAAGGGTTCGCAAGGGTAGAACTGAGATGCTGAAACAGCAATTTGCTATCTTCAAGGCATTGAAGAATGAGACGTTTGATGAGACAATCACTAGATTCCATCATCTGGTAACTGACCTTGACAATCACAATGTTGATTATCAAGAGACTAAGAAGATAGAAAAACTTCTAGATGCTTTACCGGCAAAGTGGTAGATGTACACAGCGTTAATAAAGAATGATGAAGAGAAGTTGGAGACTCTCACTCTTGAAGGAGTAATTGGAACGCTGAGGGCATATAACTTCAAGTTGCAGAAGAAAGAACGGGAGTTTGAACAGGTTCAAGATCCAGAAATGTATTTTGAAAAGTCAAAACCGTCAATTACTGGTGAACTGAAGTCGGGAGCCACAACATTCTTCTCGGGAGAAGAATCCATCCCAGTGGAGACAGAGGAATCTAGCAGCAGGGCATTCTTAAGGTTTTCCAAACCAGAAGAAAAACCAACTAATTCAGCGTCTACGTCTCAAGGATACACAAAGATGCCGATGAGCGCAAAATCAACTGAAGATCATCTAAATCTTCTTGCTTCATTTGTCACAGCGTACGACAATTGCGTTCAAGGGAAAATAAACGATCCTGCGTTATGGGAAGAATACTACGATCAGGTAGATCCTGTTGACTTGGAAGAAATGGACCTACAATGGCAACTGGCCATGGTGACTCAAAGGGTCAAGAGGTTCATGAAGAGGACTTGAAGAAATTTGAATGTAGGCAACAGCAAAGTTGGTTTTGACAAATCAAAGCTTAAGAGTTACAATTGCCAAGGATTGGGACACTTTGCAAGAGAGTGTCAAAGACAAAAAGTATATAACTATCAGAACCAAGGGAGATATCAATCTTGTGGGTCTAGAAATTAAGCAGCCATCGCTGGTCTGTTAACCAATGTGCCATCTAACAGACAGCTTGTTGGAACCTATGATTGGGGTACTCATCCGGAGTAGAATGCTAGAGCCTTTATGGCTGAAGTAACTGAGACTGGGGATGACAGAGCTGAAGAAGTTGCAGAGGACACGAAGCAGAATCATAGAAGTCCTTTGTTGGTGGAAAAGTAAGAGGAGCAGACCATTCTGGAGTTTGCTGCTAAAATGGCTAAAGTGGAATCGGACCACAAAAAGGTAACCCTAAACTTTTCTACATTCCATGAATTATGTGTTTTAAGTGCTACTTTAAATGATAGGTTAAACTAAGTACTAGAAAAACATAACAACCTAACTACTCAGATCCAATCGTTAAAATCAATAATGCTAGTCTTTTAGATATTAAGAAAGATCTAAGGAATAAGCTGAAAGCAGATGCTCTGGATGTCATAGTTCTAAAAGACAAATTAAGTGAACAATGTGTTAGGATAGAACTTATGTATGAGCATGTTGAAGCTTTAACCAAAGAACATACCATTAAGGATGTAGAACTAGCAGAATCAAGAGTTAAGGTCACTGAGGTAAATAGTAAGCTTGAAAAGTTTAGGAACTCGTCTCTAAACCAAGGGAAGATCTTATAAGCTCAACGACAGTCTAAGAAACCAGTTGGATTAGGTTATCAAGAGAGTCCTCCACCTTTCAACAATAACTATGTGCCTCAACCTAAGGATAAAACCGATGAACCGGTCGAATAAGAATAATATCAACTGGAACTGAATGTTATAAGGATAAGTCTACTAAGGTGTCTAATACTACCTCTAAGATTAAGAAAGCAAGTTTATGCAGTCTACTAGTGACACTATCCTAGGAGAAGCTAAACCTGAAATTAATAATTAGCAAGAGGAAGTAATCACAATAGTTGAAATGAAAGAGAATGACACTAGTGAGACACCTAAATCAAAGGGTACATATAAAAAGCCGATTGATAAGATGTCATGCTTTAGATGTCATGAGAAAGGACATGTTGCGTCTAGTTGTCCTTATAAGAAAGTGGAGTCTACACCCTCTAAACCAGAGTCTAGATCTACTGTAGGAAAGCAAGACCAACAAAGACCAGTACCTAGTAATTCTCAACATATAGAGAAGAATGTGAGTGCAACACCTAGGATGCCTGTTAAACAAATACCGGTGTCGGTTAGACAGCAAGAAGTGATTAGGACTAATTCTTCGAATAGAGTTGCTAGTCAGTCTAGGTCAGGACCACAACAAGGATATAGGAGTACAACACCTAGAAGGGCTTACACTCCAGTTAGGTCCCATACTCCTCAAAGACAACAGACACCAGGTAGAGCCCAGGGATATCAGAATGAAATGCATTATAATAGAAACTATTCTAGGGCTCCACCAAAAATGACAGCCCAAAGGCCAAGAGTGAATCTTAATCACTCTGGACCACAACATGTTCTCAATCAAAAACCTAAGTCACTTGAAAATAGAAATGGGTATTTGAAGGAGTTCACGTAAGTGAATAAGAATGATATTACCAAGTCAGTCATGTCATGGGTTCCCCATGATAACTAACTTGTTCACAAATGGTTCCTCGACAATGGTTGCTCTCATCACATGACTTGGGAAGGGAGTCTACTCACAGACTTCAAGGGAGGGAACAAGGGTTTTCTATCATTCGCTGGGAACAAGGGAGGTCATATCACTAGAACTGGAGTGGTCACTAATGGGACAATCACACTTGATCAAGTTTACCATGTTGATAAACTTGATCACAATCTCATTAGTGTGTCTCAGATCTGTGATAAAAAGAATTCAGTGATTTTTACTGAAACTGCAGCGTTAGTGCTGAAGTTGGGATTCAAAATACCTGAAGAGTGGATCATGATGAGAGCCCTAAAGAAGAAAGATCTGTACATGATGGACTTGAACATATCAGACTCATCGATGGGAACAATCTGTCTACTGTCTAAAGCTTCAGATTCTGAATCTATTCTATGGTACAGACGCATGGCACACTTGCACATAAGGAAAATGAACTACATTACTAAACATGGTCTGGTGCAAGGTGTTCCTCTGAAGAGTTTTCAGTTCGATGACAAGTGTGTCCCGTGCAAGAAAGGAAAACAACACAAGAAGTCACACAAGTCAAAGACTCAAAACTCGATAGCTTCCACCTTCGATTTAATGCATATGGATCTCTTCGGTCCAATCAAAAAAAGGAGCATAGGTTGTAGTTGGTATTGTTTAGTTATCATTGATGATTACTCACGTTTTTCTTGGGTTTTTTTTAGGTACAAAGAACGAAACAGCTGGAAAGCTGATTGGGTTGTTAGACCAAGTCAAGAACTCATACGGGATAAGGGTAAAACGTATCAGGAGTGATAACGGAACGGAATTTAAAAACACAGTAATTGGTGTATATTGCCTAACCAAAGGCATAATGCATCAATTTAGTGCACCTTATGAGCCACAACAAAATGGGGTGGCAGAACGTAAGAACAGGACCTTGATTGAGGTAGCAAGGACCATGCTCTCGGATTCAAAGCTTCCTACCATGTTTTGAGGGGAGGCAGTGAATACCGCGTGTCATGTTTTAAACCGAGTCCTTACTGTCAAATCACTGAACAAAACCTTTTATGAAATTCTAAATAAAAGACCACCAAATTTAACTGGCTTTGAACCGTTTGGGGTACCATGTACTTTACTGAAAACAAAACATCAAGCTAAGTTTAGTGAAAAGGTTGACGAAGGATATATCCTAGGTTATGTTCCTAAGTCACCAAACAAAAGGGTTTTTAATATACCAAATGGTACGGTTGAGATTGTGTTTAACATAGATGTAACATGTTATTCACATGAACCCCAAACTGGTCCTGAATGGTTATTTGGTTATGACTCCTTGTTTGAATCATTTAACATACCGCTTAGTGGACATGCAGGTACAGTGGAGAATGACTTCTCATCTTTAAACCTTAATGACGAGTACCAAGATTTTCCTAAATGAAGCAGTCCATCAACATCTGAGCCTACAACGACAGAAGATGGGTCTCCAACAGAAAATGAACCTAAATTACCTACGAATAAGAATATACCGTCTGAAGTCATACCCCCGTTAGGTGAAATAGGATCAAACTTAGGAGATAATCTTCAGGTCGATGAGATTGAGACATCGAGGATAAACAAGGATCATCTAATTGAGAGTATCATAGGGAATCCAAATACCGGTGTGAGAACTAGGAGTAGTGTGAATAATAACACGGTGCTGTTATTGATGATCAACGACTCCGAGGCGTTTCACATGTGTTTATACTCGTGTTTTATCTCACAAGTAGAGCCGAAGAATGTGCAAATGGCACTGAAATACAATTCTTGGGTTGAAGCCATGGAAGAGGAACTGTCACAGTTCAGAAAGCTTGAAGTATGGGAGTTAGTGCCATTACCTCGATGAGAAGTTGCTATAAGGACAAAATGGGTCTACAAATGCAAAGGGGATGATCGGAATGTAGTTACTCGTCACAAGGCAAGACTCGTAGTAAAAGGGTTCAACCAGGAAGAGGGAATCGATTATAACGAAGTGTTTGCACCAGTGGCCAGGCTCGAGGCAATTCGGTTGTTTCTGGCTTTCGCATCCTTCAAAGCATTTAAAGTATATCAACTCGACGTAAAGAGTGCATTCTTGTACGACAAGATGAACGAATTGGTGTACGTCGAACAACCGCCAGGGTTTACTGATCCAAAGTATCCCGACAGAGTATATCGCCTTGATATGGCTCTGTATGGATTGCATCAGGAACCAAGGGCTTGGTATAAGACGCTGTCAACTCATCTTTTAGACAATGGGTTTGAGAGAGGGAGATTTGATAGTACATTGTTCGTGAAAAGAAAAGGAGAAGACTTTATCTTAGTACAAGTGTATGTGGACGACATCATTTTCGGGTCGTCAAACGAGCAGATGTGCAAAGACTTTGAAAAGGTCATGAAGTCCAAGTTTGAGATGAGTTCTATGGGAGAGTTGAACTTCTTTCTTGGTTTGCAAGTTGAACAGAGGAAGAAGGGCATGTTTATTCATCAGACGAAGTATGTCTACGACATTCTAGAGGGTTTCGGGATGGAAGGAACAAAGCTAACTGCTCATTTTAGTACTCCGATTCAAGTGAATCACAATCTCGGACCGGGTACAGAAAGTGATACTGATGTGGATCTGACTTGATATCGGTCAATGATTAGGTCACTTATGTATTTAACTGCTTCTAGACCTGACATTATGTTTGTTGTATGTATTTGTGCTAGGTTTCAAGCAAATCCAAAGGAGATGCATATGAAAGTCGTGAAGCGAATTCTGAGATATGTAAAGTCGACACCGAAGCTGGGACTTTGGTATCATGCTAATGGAGATCTGGAATTGGAAGCGTAGACAGAGTCTGACTATGGTGGATGTAAGTAAGTGTAAGATTAGGACTTTTTAGTGGTTAAAATCGACTATTTTTGAGTTTTGTGTCATTTAAAACTAGGTGACTTTAAATCACAAGTTTTAAAAGCAAAAACTTAAAATTAATGATACATAACCTAGATTAGAACCTATGAGGGCTAGATTATTGTGTTAATTCAGTCAAATAGGGTTAAAATCATGGTTTTGAGGTTAAAAGTGACCGACTTCGAACATTTTCTTCAGGTTCGATCTTGTCAGAACTTCGAACTTGTTAAATATTTATAAGTTCGAAGTCTGACATGTTCGAATGGATTTCTCAAACTTAATTAATTTTGAATGTTTAATAGTCTCGAATTTATGTAAGTTCGAATGTGTTAAACTTCAAACTTAATCAACTTCAAAGTTATACAAGTTCGAATAGCACAAATTTGTTTTTAAGTTAATTTCTAACTTTTTATGAATTTGTGTGCAGATATGGGAGACCGCGCATTTTTCAATAAGCATAATATGGTAAGGCTGTTGATCTCCAGCTGCCAGAGGCTCAGCCATATCGACAAATGATAGAGTTTTTGTCTCATTCCAAGGTGGCATATGCGTTAATGCACAATCAGCCTATTCTTCTTACATACGTTAGGCAATTCTGGCAGCATTTGCAAGTTGACTGCTCTGTGACATCTATAGTTCGCCGTACAAGAGTAGGTGGCCATCCGATCGCATTCTCTACTGAGCATCTGTGTGCAATCTTGCAACTGGGGACAATGGAACAAGAAGCCGGCCCGATTGACTTTCCGACTCCAATAAGGCAAGCGGCCTTTCTTAGAATGGGTTATGCTCAGGACATAACCAAGGCTTCATATGTGAAGAGCTTCCTGATTGGCCAGTGGAGATATTTGGTCCATGTGATCATGGTATGTTTTGCACCGCAGAAAGCGGGTTTCGACACAGTGGTGTCCAAGTTGCAATCAACAATAATCTCCCTTCTCTATAACAAAGCGTTCAGCTTCTCTAAAATGTTCTTTGGGAAGTTTGTCCATCAGATTACTCCTCCCACCAGTGAAAGATTTCTCATGTATCCCCGTTTCATCATGATGATTAGCCGCCACTTCATGCCAAACCTTCCAACGCTGCCAGAGCAAACTGGCGTAGCCATCATCGATTAGAGAATTTTTGGAGACTGCCAGTCCCACAATGCACGAAGGGCTGAGCTAGTAAGGCCTCAGGTGGCTCCTCTCTTTGGTGTCGTTATAGATCCAGATTTTGTTGCTCCCGAAGGGGATAACTGGATAGGTGATGCACCGCAACAACAACCATAGCCGCAGCAACCTCAACCACAACAAGCACCGGTTCGCCGAACTCCATTGCTAGAACTATTCCCCGTTCCCGATCTACTGCAGAGGCAGGTGGGCCATCATCTTCGACACCACAGCTTGATCAGAGGGAACAGACGCTGCAGGAAACTTTTGATCAGGGAGCCGCACCACAAGAGAACATAGCAGATTAGCTTGTTCACGAGATTTTGAAACCCCCAACCGGCATGGATGACATTTTTAGAGAAATTTTTGAATATCAGCCTCAGTCGCCTAAACTGAAGGCACAGAAAGTATAGAGATTAGGGATGACGTGACAGAAGGTCAAGTAGAGACCGCCTCTGAAACTGAATCAGCGTCTAGTTCAGGCGAGGAGGAAGCTGACGATGTGAATCCAGCAGTTTTATTTGAGAGATATGGCTCTAGAGTTATGGTGAGCCGAAGAATGATGTCACGTCCTGTACTTCATGATGAAGAAAAAGGAGACGAGTACTTTATATTAGAAGAAGAAGCAACAATTGCCACACAACAAAGAGCAAAGCGACAGCGCATTAGTCAGGTTACTCCGTCTACTTCAGCTACCATTCCATCTGCCGCAACCACCGCTCCATCCACATCAACTTCAATTCCATCCACGTCCACTACATTTTCTGACAACCAGCGATTCACAGAGCTGAAAAGCAAAGTAGACTTCCAGACAGTCCAAATATTCCAGCTATCTCAAGCTGTGAACGAGTTGCAGCAGCATAACTCAAGGCTGGAACAAGAAAATGCTAAGTTACAAACGACAGTACTTGCTCAGCAACAAGCGAAGACCACTCAGCAGTCTCAAATCCTCACTCTGCAAACCCTGGTTTAGCAAATAATGAAAGATCTACAAGCTCAGGGGGAGAGCGGTTGTCGAGGAGATGAGTTAAGGGGAATTAGAAGATATGACGATGAAGAAGGTGACCCCAGCACGCAAAAAGACAGTGAGCTAGCAGATCTTCCACGTGAGATAGATTTGCTGACTTCGCCCATTTCAATGATATGTGTAAGTGGATATGCATTGATGATGGTTACGTTCCCCCAACACAAGAGCTCGAGGGCAGACATGTTGTTTTATCATATCAGCAAATGAAAGATGATGATAAGAAACTCTATGAAGCTGTGAATCGAGCTATGTCCTCAATAAAGATGGCTTTACCATTGGATATTCTGCATACTTTTAAGAATCACAGAACCTCTAAAGAGCTCTGGGAAGCTCTAGAGAGGAGGTATGAGGGAAATCCAAGGGTAAGAAAGGGAAGGACTGAAATGTTGAAACAACATTTTGCTATCTTCAAATGTCTGAAGAATGAGAGCTTGGATGACATAGTCACAAGGTTCTACCATCTGTTGACTGAGCTTGACAATCACAGGGTTGAGTATCACGAAACTGGAAAAGATAGAGAAACTTCTAGATGCATTACCAACAAAGTGGAAGATGTACACTGCACTGATATAGCATGATGAATAAAAGTTAGAAACTCTCACTGAGGTAGAAGTCATCGAGACTTTGAGAATTATAACATTAAAATGCAGAAGAAGGAGAGGAAATTTGACCAAGTACAAGATCCTGAAATTTACTTCCGCAAATCTAATCCATCAACTTCTTGTGCATCTACGCAGGGGGCGACAACGTTTTATTCTGGAGAAGAAGAAACTATACCTACATACGTAGACGAAGTTAGTGGTAGGGCATTTCTAGGTTTCTCAAAACCAGGTGATCAACCACAAAGTTCAGGACCTTCATCTCAGGGATACACGAAAATGCCTACGAGTGCTAAGTCAGCTGAGGAGCATCTAAAGCTTCTAGCTTCGTTTGTAGCGGCATATGGCAACATCATTCAGGGTATGATCAAGGATCTAGCCTTCTGTGAACAGGATTATGATCATGTAGACCCAGATGACTTAGAACAGATGGACCTGCAATGGCAACTGGCCATGCTCACGCAAAGGGTTAAACGGTTTATGAAGAGAACCGGAAGAAATCTCAGTGTGATCAATAATGTTGGGTTTGATAAGTCAAAGGTGAAGTGTTACAAATGTCAGGGGTTGGGACATTTCGCTAAGGAGTGTCAGAGGCCGAAGGTGGATAACTATCAGAATCCGGGAAGGCAGAACTTAACCAATTCAGGGAACCAAGCTGCAATAGCTGGGTTGTTAACAAACGCATCTTGTAACAGACAGATAGACGGTACCTATGATTGGAGTTCTGATCTAGAGTCTAATGCTAGAGATTTTATGGCAGAAGTAGCAGAGACCGGTAGTGGAGCTGGAGAGGAGAAGCAAGAGGACACCCAGCAGTCCGAGACAGGCCCTTTGGTTCTGGAAAAATTTGAGGAGCTGACTACGCTAGAGTTTGCAGCTTAGATGGCCAACGTGGAATCTGATCGGAAAAAGGTATCTATTACCTTTTCTACGTTTCATGATTTATGTGTTTTATGTACTACGTTAAAATGATAAATTGAACCTACTGCTAGAATCACATGCATCCATGACAGCTCTAATCCAATCCTTAAAATCTGACAATGCTAGTCTTCAAGATATTCAGGAAGATCTTAGGGCCATGATGAAAGTTAATGCTCAGGATGTGATAGTTCTAAAAGATAAATTGAGTTAAAAATGTGTCAGAATAGAACTAATGTATGAGCATGTAGAATCATTGACCAAAGAAATCACCCTCAAAGATGTAGAACTAGTTGAAGCAAGGGTTAAAGTTGCTGAGGCAAACAGTAAGATTGAAAAGTTTAGGAACTCTTCCTTGAAGTTAGGCAAGATCTTAGACTCGCAGAGACAGTCTAAGAAACCAGTTGGCCTAGGATATCAGGACGTACCTCCACCTTTCAATAATAACTATATGCGTCTCCCTCAGGATAAGACTACAAAAACGGTTAAATCAGAGGAAGTCAAAGTAACTGAGACTGATAAGGCATCAACAACTATGGTGTCAACTACAACTCCTAAGGTTAAGAAAACTGTTATGTTTGTGCAGTCTACTAGTGGGGAAAAACTAGAAGAGGCAAAAACTGTGAGTGACTATAACCAACAAGTGTTGAACACAGTAGTTGACACAAAAGCACAGGACATTAGCAAGACTCCTAAGTCAAAGTGTGCCTATAAGAGGCCTATTGATAAAATGTCTTGTTTTAGATGTCATCAAAAAGGTCACGTTGCTTCTAGTTGACCCTATAAGAAACCGAAGTCTACACCTACTGTAGGAAGAAAGAACAACAAGCCTTACAATCAGTGCCTAGTATTGCAAGCTCGAGTAGTTCTCAAAATTCTGAGAAGAATTCGAATGCAACCTCACGAGTAGGTAGTAAACAAAAACCGGTGTCAAGTAGACAACATGATGGGCTAAGGACTAATTCACTGAATAGAGTCCCTAGTCAATCAAGGTATGGACCACAACCAGTCATCAGGAATAATACACCTAAGTGGAGTTATACTCCAGTTAGGTCTCATACTCCTAATAGACATCAGACACCAGGTAGAGACCAGGGTAATAACAATGAAATGCACTATAACCGAAATTACTCTAGGGCTCCACAGCAAATGGCAACCCAAAGGCCAAGAGTGAACATTAATCACTCAGCTCCACAACAGGTTCTTATTCAAAAACCCAGGTCACCTGAAAGGAGAGATGGGTATTTGAAAGAGTTCAAGTATGTGGACGAGAATGGTCTTACCAAGTCAGTCATGGCTTGGGTTCCCCGTGATAACTAATTTGTTTTCTTTCATGTGCATGAGTTAACTACAGGTCTTAACAACAAATGGTTCGTAATACTGGTTGCTCTCGTCACATGACTGGGGAAAGAAGTCTGCTGACGGACTTCAAAACTGGGAACAAGGGGGTTATCTCATTTGCTGGGAATAAAGGAGGCAATATGATTGGAACATGAGTAGTAACTAATGGGACGATCACTCTTGATCAAGTCTACTATGTAGATAAACTTGATCACAATCTCATTAGTGTCTCTCAGATCTGTGATAAACAAAATTTAGTCCTCTTGACTGAAAAGGAAGCATTAGTGCTGAAGTCGGGATACAAGATACCTGAAGAGTGGATTATGATGAGAGCCCCAAGGGTGAATGTTCTATACATGATGGACATGAACTTAACAGATTCAACGATGATATCTATATGTCTACTTTCCAAAGATCCAGAATCTGAATCTTTGCTGTGGCATAGACATATGGCACACTTGCACTTAAGGAAGATGAATTTCATCACGAAAAATGGCCTTATGCAAGGTGTTCCATTGAAGAGTTTTCAGTTTGAAGAGAAGTGTGTACCATGCAAAAAGGGAAAACAACATAAGAAGTCACACAAATCAAAGACTCAGAACTCAATCGCTTCCACCTTCAATTTGCTGCATATGGATCTCTTCGGTCCAATTAACAAAAGGAGTATAGGTGGAAGTTGGTACTGTTTGGTTATTATTGATGATTACTCACGATTTTCTTGGGTTTTCTTTCTAGCTACAAAGGACGAGATAGCAGGCACGCTAATTGGGTTCTTACACCAAGTTGAGAACTCATACGGGAAAAGAATAAAATGTATCAGAAGTGATAACGGAACAAAATTTAAAAATGGTTTAATGGGTGTATATTGCCTAACTAAAGGCATAGTGCATCAATTTAGTGCACTTTATGAGCCACAACAAAATTGGGTGGCAGAACCTAAAAGCAAGACTTTGATTTGAAGCAGCAAAGACTATGATCTCGGATTCAAAGCTTCCCACTAAGTTTTGGGGGGAGGCAGTGAATACCGCGTGTCACATATTAAACAGAGTCCTTACTGTTAAATCATTGAACAAAACCTGTTATGAAATTCTAAAAAAAAGACCACCGAACTTAACTGGCTTTGAAACATTTGGGGTGCCATGTATTTTATTAAAAACGAAACATCAACCTAAGTTTGGTGAAAGGCTGATGAAGGATACTTCCTAGGTTATGTCCTGGACTCACCAAACAAGAGGTTTTTAATAAAACTACTGGTACAGTTGAAATTGTGTTTATCATTGATGTCACAAGTTATTACCATGAACCCCAAATTGGTCCAGAATGGTTATTTGATTATGACTCTGTGTTTGAATCATTTAACATTCTATTTACTAGTAATGCAGGAACTGTGGAAAACGACTTCTCATCCTTAAATATTGACGACGACGGTAGAGTCTTTCCAAATTCAAGCATTCCCACGACATTTGATAGTGTATCGACAGTAGATGGGTCCCCAACAAATCAAGAACCTTTGTTGACTACGGATGAGAATCAGATAAAAAATTCAGCCTCAGAAGACAATGATCACAAGGAGAATGTTCCATATGAAGTCACACCCCCATTAGGCGAAATAGGATCAAATTTGGGAGATAAACTTCTGGTCGATGAAATTGAAACATCGAGGGTAAATAAGGATCTTCCGATTGAAGACATCATATGGAATCCAAATGCCGGTGTGAGAACTAAGAGTAGTGTGAATAGTAACACAGTGCTGTTATCGATGATCAACGACTACGTGGCATTTCACACTTGTTTATACTCATGTTTCATTTCACATTGAGCCAAAGAATGTGCAAATGGCTCTAAAGGATAATTCTTGGGTTGAAGCTATGCAAGAGAAACTTTCATAGTTTAGAAAGTTAGAAGTCTGGGAGTTAATGTCTTTGCCTCGAGGAGAAGTTCCTATAGGGACCAAATGGGTCTATAAGTATGTAAGGTCTTGCTCTCTCGGATCTATCTCGACGCGACACCTTCCAACGAGTGCGGAATCCTCGTTAGCGGCTTGACAGTAAAATCACACTCATGGAAACACGGAGACTACCACGGTGTTAGACAAACGACTTAGAACACCCCTACACGATGATTCTCTCCGAAACAACTCTCTGGAAACTTGAAAGTTCGAGATCGCCTTTGCTAATCGCTCTGATAAACGTCTGCAAAAGTCTGATAATTAATCGAATTAACCCTTAATTATACTGACAGTTTCGAGTTTGTCTAGGACGAATTCGAATCAGGCCCAAGGCCCATTCGAATTTGTCCTCATTGACAAATTCGAATTTACCTCAAATTCGGACCTCACATATCAAACTTATATTTGAACTTATGTTTTAACTTATGTTTGAATTTATCTTTGAACTTTATGTTTGAACATCTAGTAATACATTACACCAAGTTCAAACATACAAACAACCAATATCAAACACACATAATCACATATATCAAACACTTGTCAATATTCAATACCAAGTTACTTGACTTACACAAAATGCTATCAAAACTTAGATTGCTATCGTCACACAGGATGTACTAACAGACTCCCCCTTGACGATAGCTTCTAACTATTTACATTTTGACTAAGTACTTGGACCATATAGACTACTACATCTATACATACTCTTACTATCTTCTGGAACTTCCTGGCCTCAGATCTCCATCCTTCATGAAAGAAGATAGGCTGATCGTGTAGCTTCTTCAGGTCTTCGTTTGATAGATTTATTAAGTGCAGTGGATCATACACTCTCTAAATAACTTTGTCATGTGTATCTTCCATTACAGCTTCTGCAATCTCATTATCGACATACCACCACTTCATGTTACTTAAAACATCTTGTGGCATCGATTTCATCGGCACCTTCTTCAAACATCTTACAGGTTTGTTTACCATTCTGGCCCATGGCCTACCTGTATGTGGATCAATTCTAGTTTCATCTTCCACTCTCTTCCCGGACCATGGCTTGAGTCTCTCAAATTTACCTGACCGACCCTCTTTTCTGATAATCTTTGCAATCATTTAAGCATACGGGTCGTCACCAATATTAATCAACTCTTTCCATGCCAACTCTTTTACTTCAACCTTCGGCAATGTATTAAATACTCTGAGCATCTGCCTTAGGTATTGAAGTCCATCTCTCCTTTTCAGTATGAATAGCTGCAATTCTTTGTCAAAGAACCAGCTTATAATTCCACCTGAGAGATTTTCGGAGCCCGAAACTCTCATTCTTTTCTTCATCTTCGGCTCTGTCTTCTTTTCTTCCTTCCGGAACCATAGATTCAGCAATTCAGCCTTAGATGGCTCTTTCTCAGCTTCTTCAAGTTCAGAATCTTCTACCGAGGCTAGTTTGATCTCATCAATATCAATCACATTGTGATTGTCTCGTACATATAACTCCATGATAGGCTGTGAGTTCACAATCACTTCATCGACATTGTCGTCTTCATCCTCTATCACTTCGTCATCGGATCTCCAATCAACTACGTCCTCCGGCACGAACTCTCCTTCCTCCAACTCCTCTATCTCATCCTCAAAATCAAACTCTAACACTTCTTCCTCAATTTCCATTAGAGCGTCTATCATTTCGCTCTCAAAAGTCTTTGAGGGACTAGCTTCACCTCCTTCGGCACCAGACTGACTTGGCTCCCCCTGAACTTCGGCGTGTTGAGCAGAAGAAAAATCTACTGGCTCACTGTCTTTTTGAGCATCGGGATCATTGCCTTCGTCGTCTTCCCTTCTCAACTTTTCAATATCCCTGCAACTAGTCTCCCCCTGAGCCTTTAGGATTTTCATTAATTGCTCAATGAGGGACCTCATAGTTCGGATCTCTGCAGCCTGATCGGCGACGACTGTCTTCAATTCTAGATTCTCTTGATCAATCTTTGCAACAAACGTCTTCAATTCTACATTCTCTTTATCAATGTTTGCGTTATGCGCTTGAAGCTCGCCGACAGCTTTAGTAAGTTGGAAGATTTGGACTTGCTGGAAATCCACTTTGCTTCTGAGCTCAGAAAAACCTTTGGTTGTCTGTGAAGGTGGATGAAGTTGATGGTATGGATGTGAAGGTGACGGGGTGATTGGTGGTGGAATTGATGGTTGAACGGGTGGTGGTGGAATGGATGGTTGAGCGGATGGAATTGCAGGCTCAGAAGTAGAAGCAGACGAAGCTCCCTGCATAAATCTATGCCTTTTGGCCCTTTGCCTAGGCACCAAAGGAGATGTATCTTCAATCTCGAAATCAGAGTCATCTTCATCAGAATCTCTAGATGCTCTTCTCTTTTCTGCCTCTTGATCAATAACCACTATTCTGTATCCATATCTGCCTATTACGACAGCCGGATCTTCCGTTTCTTCTCTTGGTACCTCAACCTCTATATCTTCAACTTCCTCTGATGACGAATCAGAGGTGGTCACTGCCTGACCCTCTACCTCTGGTACATATACATCTATCTGGCGCATAATATCATCTTCATCAACTGGAGGTTCCAGAATGTCACCAACCAGCTCAGTAGTAATCTCTTCATGTGCATGGGGTCCTTGAGCCCAAATCTCTTCCAGAGTCTCCACTCTAGGATCTATTTCTGGGGCTGCACTCGAAGGATCCGCAGCATCCGTTGAAGGACCTGCTTCTACTGACTCCTGCACTCTGCTTGTTGAAGGCCTTGAGCCTGAGTCTGTCTTTCTTGAGCTCTCTGCCTCCTTCTTGGTTGTTGTTGAGGCCTTTGCTGTTATTGTTGCGGCTGCTGCTGTACTTGAACTTCCCCAGCCCAGTTCGCACCTTCCGGAGCTTCAAAATCAGGATTTACCACTGCACCAAAAAGTGGTGCATCTAGTGGTCTAACCAATGCACCCTGTGCGTTTGACAATCTGCAAAAATCCGTTTGTCTATCACGGCGACACTCTGAATTTCTGGAAATTGCGGCAGGTTGGGCAAAAGATGTCTGATCAGCATCATAACAAACCTTGGATACATCAAAAACCTTTCTCTTGTTGGAGCTGTTATTTGGTGAACAAACTCCACAAAGAACATTTCGGAGTAACTGAACCTTTTGTTGTAAACCAATGCTATCATCGCCGATTGCATCTTCGACACGATATAGTCAAATCCGGCTTTCTTTGAAGCAAAGAACACCATGAAGACATGTGCCAGATACCTCCATTGCCCTATTAAACCACTCTTCATGTACGATGCCTTAGCTACATCAAGGCCGTACCCCATCCTCAAGAATGCTGCTTGTCTTACTTCCAACGGGGAGTCAATAGGCCCAGCTTCCTGCTCGGCTGATCCCAGCTGCAAAACCATGCGCAACATATTGGCGGAGAACACGAGAGGCTGCCCGGCTATTCTGGTCCTCAATACTGTCGGAGTTACTGTACAGTCAACCTGCAGACGATCCCAAAATTGCCTAACGTAAGGCAGCACGATCTACACGTTATGCGAAAGGGCATACGACACCCTTGAAGTAGCCAAAAAGTCCACCATCTTGCGAAATGCCTGAGCTTCAGGAACCTCACGATCTGGTGACACTACCATATTATGCTTTTGAATAAACGCTCTATCCCCCATATCTGCACAATAAAGTATAAAATATATTAGAAGGAAAAAAATGAAAATAAACTTGTTTAAATTCAAATTTGTTTTATTTTGAACTTATGTAAGTTCAAAATCCAACACATATGAATTTCTACAAGTTTGACTTAAAAATTAGTCAAATATGTCGATTTTAATAGCAAATTCGAAAAACACGTTCGAAATTGACCTTAATTCGAGTTTAATGACATGTTCGAATTTAGGGACAAATTCGAACCTATGAACAAACTCGTATGTCGGCATTTTCAAAACAAAAGTCCAAGATTTAAACCATTTTAGACTTAGGAAATCACATTCATTAGTCATAATAGGTTCTAATCGAAGATATTTGCCACTTATTTGAAGTTTCACCTGTTCAAACTTAGTGATTTTGAATCACAAGGTTCAAAACCCCTATATCTTCAAATCTAGTCGAGTTTGGCTCAAATTGAGTCTAAAACATCCTAAATCTTGTATAATGATGTTGATTATACCTAGATTTGGTTATATATTCGAATACAAACGGACAAAACTTCAACAAACAGAAGAAAACTCAATCGGTAAACTCGAAAGCACAAATTCGAAATCGCACTGAACAAACTCGAAGGGTTAAATTCGAAAGTAGGTGAGTAATGAATGTTCACTGTTGACCTATATATACTAACCACCTTCGACTTTGTCTCCAAATTCGAATTTACTGCCAAATTCAAATGTAACATTCGATATTGTCTTAAATTCAAATTTAACTGAAAATTTTGAAAATTTCGAAAATCTTTGAATTAAATTTAACTTTTTCAACTTTTCCAACTTTTTCGAGTAACGGAACAAACTTTGCAAAATTAATTTACACTAAGCACAAGATTTTCACGCAATGTATGTTTATTCAACTAAGAATGCACCTCAGTAACTTTGACCTTTTTCCTAAATAAAAATAAAATAAAATAAAAATAAAAATAAAATAAAGTAAAATAAAATTAAAATTTTGAACAAAATTTAAACTTAAACTAATCTAAAATAATTTTAAAAATTTACAACCTATACTTAACTCTAACAGAATATTTTTGGCGAGAATAGTCAAAGGAAGGTTCAATCAGATAGGAGTGTCCAATACGCACTTTCAGTATCTTACTTTCACACTTTGGAATTTTTGATTCCTTTTACTGTTTGTCGTGACACACACTTCTAGACGATTGTTGTTATTATTTTCCCTTTAAACATGTTACACTTTGAACCTTTATATCTAAGACTTAACTCATTTTCTGATATTCTCTTTTTTTGAACTTTTTATGGTTTTCTTTCTTTTTTCTTTTGTTTTTCATAAATAAGAGTAAGAAAATAAGATAACCTACTAACGTACTATAAAAGGAAATAAAATCTATCTAGCTACTAAACTTACTATAAAAGGAAAGAAAACTTACTGCTATAAAAAGAAATAACTTCTACTAAGGTCAAGCTACTCTGGATTACGCATTTCGTTTAGTTGAACTAAAAACTCAAAACGTGACTTATCAAAATCTTGGGTAAATAAATCTGCATTATTATCATCCATTGCCACTTTTACCATCTTAATTAATTTCTTTTTAGCACAATCACGTATAAAGTGGTGTCTTATGTCTATGTGCTTAGTTTTACTATGTTTAACTGGATTATTTGTTATAGCAATAGTAGACTGGTTATCTATCCTAATAGGAGTATGAGTATAAGTCAAACCATAATCCCGCAATTGTTGTTGTATCCACAAAACATGTGAACAGCAATTACAAGAAGCAACATATTCGGCCTCGCACGTTGACACGGCTACCGAAGTCTGTTTCTTGCATTACCAGGAAACGAGTCTCCCTCCTAGGAACTGACAACCCCCAGTTGTTGACTTGCGAGTCAAGCTGCATCCTCCATAGTCTGAATCTGTGAATGCCTCCAATTCCAGATCGCCCTCCGCGTGATACCAAAGTTCAAGCTTCGGTTTCGACTTGAGGTATCGTAGAACCCGCTTCACAGCTTTCATGTGCATCTCTTTTGGATTAGCTTGAAACCTAGCACAATTACATACAGCAAACATTATATCAGGTCTAGAAGCAGTTAAATACATGAGTGACCCAATCATAACCCGATATAACGTCGGATCCACATCGGTATCACTTTCTGTACCCGGTCCGAGATTATGATTCACTTGAATCGGCGTGTTGAAGTGAGCTGTCAGCTTGGTTCCTTCCATCCCGAAGCGCTCTAAGATGTCGTAGACATACTTTGTCTGATGAATAAACATGCCCTCCTTCCTCTGTTCGACTTGCAAACCCAGAAAGAAGTTTAACTCACCCATCGCACTCATCTCAAACTTTGACTTCATCACCTTTTCAAAATCTGTGCACATCTGCTCATCTGATTACCCGAAAATGATATCATCGACGTACACTTGTACCAAGATGAAATGTTCACCTTTTCGCTTCACGAACAATGTACTATCTATTCTCCCTCTTTCAAACTCGTTGTCTAAAAGATGATTAGATAGAGTCTCGTACCACGCCCTCGGTGCTTTATGCAATCCATACGAAGTCTTATCTAATCGATATACTCTGTCTAGATATTTCGAATCTGTAAACCCAGGCGGCTGTTCCACATACACCAGTTCCTTCACTTTCCCATAAAGAAAAGCACTCTTAACATCTAGCTGATAAACTTTAAAGCCTTTGAAGGAAGCAAAAGCTAGAAACAAACGAATAGCTTCCAACCTTGCCACTGGTGCAAACACTTCATTGTAATTGATTCCTTCCTCCTGGTTGAAACCCTTTACTACAAGCCTTGCTTTGTTGCGACTGACTATAACCCGATCATCTCTCTTGCACTTAAAAACCCATTTGGTTCCTATTGCAACTTCTCCTCAAGGTAACAGAACTAACTCCACACTTCTAGTTTCCTAAACTGTGACAGTTCTTCCTGCATCGCTTCAACCCAAGAGTTGTCTTTTAGTGCCATTTGCACATCTTTCGGCTCTACTTGTGAGATGAAACATGAGTAGAGGCAAGTATGAAAGGCCTCGGAGTCATTGATCATCGACAACAGCACTGTGTTGTTATTCAAACTACTTCTAGTCCTCACACCAGCATTAGGATTTCCTATGATACTCTCAATAGGATGATTCTTATTAATCCTAGATGTTTCTATCTCGTCAACTCTCAGATTATCTCCCAAATTTGATCCTATCTCTCCTAACGGGGGAACGATTTCAGACTCCACATTTTCTTCCTCATGGACACTGTCTTCAGAGTTAGAATTTGTTGTCTGATTTTCGTCTGTAGGCACTTCAGAATCATTTTGTGCTGGAGATCTATCTTCAGTTGTTGAAGGCTCGAAAGTTGATGGAAAGGTGGTCCTCGAAAAACTTTGACCCTCGTCATTCAGATTCAATGACGACAAGTCCTGTTCGATTGTACCTGCATTTTCATCCAAAGGAATGTTAAATGACTCAAACAATTTGTCATAATCAAATATCCATTCAGAACCAGTTTAAGGTTCATGTGTATAACTTGTGACATCAATGTTATACACAATCTCTATTGTACCATTAGATTTGTGAAAAACCCGTTTGTTTGGTGAGTTAGGCACATAACCTAGGATGTATCCTTCGTCAGCCTTTTCACCAAACTTAGGTTGATGTTTTGTTTTCATTAACGTACAAGGTACCCCAAAAGCTTCGAAGCCAGTTAAATTATGTGGTCGTTTATTCAAAACTTCATTACAAGTTTTGTTCAATGATTTGACAGTAAGGACCCGGTTTAAAACATGGCACGCGGTATTCACTGCATCCCCCCAAAACATGGTAGGAACCTTTGAATCCGAAAGCATGGTCGTTGCTGCCTCAATCAAAGTCCCATTTTTCCGTTCGGCCATCCCATTTTGTTGTGGTTCATATGGTGCACTAAATTGATGCACTATGCCCTCTGATAGGCACTATACACCAATAACAGTGTTTTTGAATTCTGTTCCGTTATCACTTCTAATACACTTAACCCTCGTTCCGTAAGAGTTTTCCACTTGGTCTAAGAACCCGATGAGCTTTGCAGCAGTCTCGTCCTTTGTACCTAAAAAGAAAACTCAAGAAAAACGTGAGTAATCATTAGTAATAACCAAACAGTACCAACTACGACCTATACTCCTTTTGTTGATTGGTCCGAAGAGGTCCATATGCAACAAATCAAATGTGGCGGCTATTGAGTTCTGAGTCTTGGAGTTGTGTGCCTTCTTATGTTGTTTTCCTTTCTTGCACGGTAGACACTTATCCTCGAATTGAAAACACTTCATTGGAACACCTTGCACCAATCTGTTTTTCGTAATGTAGTTCATTTTTCGTAGGTGCAAATGTGCCATGCGTCTGTGCCATAAAACTGATTCAGTCTCTGAAGCTTTTGATAGTAGACAAATTGGTCCCATCGAAGATTCCGGCTTGTTCATGTCGATCATGTACAGGTCATTCTTCCTTGGAGCCCTCATCAGTATCCATTCTTCAGGTACTTTGAATCCCGGTTTCAGCACTAAAGCCTCAGTATCAGTGAAGAGTACTGAGTTCTTCTTATCACATATTTGAGATACGCTAATGAGATTGTGAACCAGTTTATCAACGTGATAAACTTGATCCAGTTTGATAGTTCCATTAGTGACCACTCCAGTACCGGTGATATTTCCTCCTTTATTGCCAGCGTATGATACAAATTCCTGATTCCCTCCCTTGAAGTCTGCGAGTAGACTTCTTTCCCCTGTCATGTGCCTGGAGCAACCACTGTCGACAAACCACTTGTTGTTTGGACCTGTGGTTATCTGCAGCACATGAAAGAAAATAGGTTAGTTATCACAGGGATCCCAAGCCATAACTGACTTGGTAATACCATTCTCGTCCACATACTTAAACTCTTTCAAATACCCATCTCGCCGTTCAGGTGACTTGGGTTTTTGATTTTGAGCCTGTTGTGGTGCAGAGTGATTTATGTTTACTCTCGGCCTTTGTGTAGGCATTTGCTGTGGAGCTCTTGAATAGTTTTGATTATAAGGCATTGCCGATTGATATCCCTGAGCTCTACCTGGTGTTTGATGTCTTACAGGAGTGTGGGAGCTAACCGGAGTGTAAGCTCTGATAGGTGTAGTACTCCTATAATTCTGTTGCGGTCCTGACCTAGATTGATTAAACACTCTATTTGGTGCGGCAGATTTAGGTGCGGCTTGCACAATTTTCTCGGTATATTGAGAACTACCAGTGCTTGCAACACTTGGAGAAGGCTTAAGTTGTTCCAGCTTTCCAGTCTTAGGTGTAGAATCTACTTTCCTATGTGGACAACTAGAAGCAACATGCCGCCTTTCGTGACATCTAAAGCAAGACATTTTGTCAATCGACTTTTTATGTGTGCCCTTTGACTTAGGTGTCTCACTAGTGTCTGGTTCTTTTTTCTCAACTATAGTGACTGGTTTCTCCTCCTGATCATTAAAGTCAATTTTGTGTTGTCCTACAGGCTTTTCGCTAGAGGATGGCACAAATTTAACCTTCTTAATCTGGACATTATGAGTAGTCACCTTAGTTTCTTTTTCTTTAGCAATTTCAAACACTTGTTCAGGTATTTCCTCTGATTCAACTGATTTTTCAGTTTTCTCCTTAGGTTGGGGTACGTAATTATCATTGAAAGGTGGTGGACTCTCATGATACCCTAGACCTACATGCTTCTTAGACTGACGTTGTGCATCTAAGATCTTCCCTAGGTTGAGTGATGAGTTCCTAAACTTTTCAAGTTTACTGTTTACCTCAACTACCTTAACCTTAGATTCTGCTAGCTCTACTTCTTTGGTTTTAAGCTCTTTTGTCAATGCTTCAACATGTTCATACATCAGTTCTAATCTAACACACTGTTCACTAAGCTTGTCCTTTAGAACTACGACATCTTGTGCATCTGCCTTAAGCTTATCCCTAAGATCTTCCTTTATATCTACTAAGCTAGCGTTGTCTAATTTTAATGATTCATTCTAGGCAGATATAGTTTGATGTGATTCAAGTACTAAATTTTACCTATCGTTAGACGTAGCACACAAAACACATAAATCATGGAAAAGAGAAAAGTTCAGAGTTACTTTGGCATGATCTGATGCCACGTTGGCCATCTGCGCGGCGAACTCCAGAATCGTCTGATCTTCTGACTTTTCTACCCACATCGGACTGCTATCATGCTGATTACTGTCCCCTGTTTGTTCCTCTGCTCCATCACTTCCAGTCTCGGTTACTTCAGCCATAAAGGCTCTAGCATTCGACTCTGGATGTGTACTCCAGTCATAAGTTCCATCAAGCTGTCTGTCTGATGTAACATTGGATAACAGACCAGCTATATTCGACTGAATGGATGAACTACCCAGCAGATATCTCCCTTGAGATTGATTTTGATACTGGTTCTGGTAGTTTTCTACTTTCGGTCTCTGACACTCTCTAGCGAAGTGTCCTAACCCTTGACAGTTGTAACACTTAACCTTGGATTTATCAAGCCCAATCTTATTGTTACTTACGTTGAGGTTTCTGCCAGTCCTCTTGATGAACCTTTTAACTATCTGAGTTACCATGACCAGTTGCCATTGCAGATCCATTTCCTCTAGATCATCAGGATCTACCTGATCGTAATCCTCATCCCAAAGTGCAGGATCGTTGATTTTTCCTTGAATGCAATTGCCCCGTAAGCGGCCACAAATGAAGCCAACAGATTCAGATGGTCTTCAGCGAATTTTGCGCTCATAGGCATCTTTGAATACCCTTTAGATGTAGATGTTGATGTAGCCTGATTCTGCTTTTCTTCCGGTCTAGTAAACCCTAAGAAAGCCCTACTCACTGAGTCTTCTGATTCAACCGGTGTCAATGTCTCTCCCGAGAAGAATGCTGTAGCCGTCTTCACATCAGTTGCCCCTGAAGGTTTTGATTTCCCAAAGTAGATATCCGGATCTTGAACTTGTTCATAATCCCTTTCCTTCTTCATCAACTCAAAGTGATAGGCCCTCAGCTTTCCTATGACATTATCTAGGGTTAGAGTATAGAACTTGTCTTCATCATGCTTTATTAGCGCCACATACATTTCCCATTTGGCTGGCAAAGCATCTAGAATCTTGTTAATTTTCTCTGTTTCACTATACTCCACATCGTGGCTGTCTAACTCAGTTAGCAAATGATAGAATCTTGTAATAGTCTCATCCAGCTTTTCGTTCTTCAAGGCTTTGAAGATCGCGGACTGCTGCTTGAGCATTTCCATTCTATTCTTTCTAACCCTCGGGTTACCTTCACACCGTTTCTCTAAAGCATCCCAAAGCTCTTTTGCTGTCTTTTGGTTGCGGAAAGTGTGCAAGATCTCCTGAGGAAAGGCCATTCTAATGATAGCGAATGCCCGGTTTTCGGCCTCATAGAGCTTTTTATCGTCGTCCTTCATTTTTGAATAAGGCACAACTTTTTGTCGTCCTTCAACCTCAGCCGTCGGTGGAATGTATCCTTCATCTATACAAATCCACATCCGCATAACATTAAATCTTGCGAAGTCGGCGAACCTATCCTTCCACCAGTAATAATCCTCTATTTTCATCAACTTAGGTGGAGAATTCGCTTTTCCGACCTCGTGATGCATCTCAATAAACCTCTGTAGACTTGTCATTGTTTCAAATATTTTTGAATTTAAACTTAATTAATTTAATTCGAAATTAATTTAAATTAATTCTTTCGAATTTAGATAAATTCGAATCTAATTAAATTTAAACCTGTTTGGAATTAAATTCGAAATTAAGTCTGAAATCCTACTAAAATCAAAATTAATGACAAATTCGAAGGCTTAATTAAAATCGAATTCCTTATTTCGAATTTAAACTAAATTCGAAATTCTGAGCAAAGTCGAATTGGCCAAACTCGAATCAAACCCTAAGGAACCTCGAAAGGAGCGTATTTTTTGCTAAACTCGAAAATGAGAAAACCCTAATACCCCCTTAATAAACTCGAGCGCCGCAAGTTCGAAAAACGACTAATACTTCGAGTTTTTCAAGTGTTAAGATTAAACCAATATTTTTACGAGTAAAAATACTGATTTCTATCAAAAACTTGAACTACTACGAAGTATTTTCCGTGATCTGACTTGATAAACTCGAAAAACCTCCAAAAACGTGATTTTTAACCGTCCAAACGTCAAGAAACATAGGATGTTGCTTATGAACACGAAGAACACCAAGAACACCCAAAGGCTCTTATACCACTTGTAAGGTCTTGCTCTCTCGGATCTATCTCGACACGACACCTTTTAACGAGTGCGGAATCCTCGTTAGCGGCTTGACGGTAAAATCACACTCATTGAAACACGGAGACTACCACAGTGTTAGACGAACGACTTAGAACACCCCTTCACGATGATTCTCTCCGAAACAACTCTCTGGAAACTTGCAAGTTCGAGATCGCCTTTGCTAATCGCTCTAATAAACGTCTGCAAAAGTCTGATAAGTAATCGAATTAACCCTTAATTATACTGACAGATTCGAGTTTGTCTAGGACAAATTCGAATCAGGCCCATGGCCCATTCGAATTTGTCCTCATTAACAAATTCGAATTTACCTCAAATTCGAACCTCACATATCAAACTTATATTTGAACTTATGTTTGAATTTATCTTTGAACTTTATGTTTGAACTTCTTGTAATACGTTACACCAAGTTCAAACATACAAACAACCAATATCAAACACACATAATAACATATATCAAACACTAGTCAATATTCAATACCAAGTTACTTGACTTACACAAAATGCTATTAAAACTTAGATTGCTATCGTCACACAGGATGTACTAACAAAGTGCGAACGGGATGATCGGGGCATAGTTACTCATAACAAGGCAAGACTCGTGGTCAAAGGGTTCAACCAAGAAGATGGGATAGGTTATAATGAAGTGTTTGCACCAGTGGCAAGGCTTGAAATTATCAGATTGTTCCTTGCCTTTGCATCCTTCAAAGGCTTCAAAGTATATCAGCTAGACGTCAAGAGTGCCTTCTTGTACCAAAAAGTGAAGGAGTTGGTGTATGTCGAGCAACCACCAAGGTTTTCTTATCCCAAGTATCCAGACAGATTATATAGATTGGATAAGGCTCTGTATGGGTTACATTAGGCACCTAGGGCATAGTACGAGACACTGTCTACTCACCTCTTAGACAATGGGTTCAAGAGAGGGAGAATAGATAGTACTCTGTTTGTTAAGAGGAAAGGTGGTGATTTCATAATGGTACAAGTTTATGTGGACGGCATCATCTTCGGGTCGTTCAATGAACAAATGTGCAAAGATTTTGAGAAAGTAATGAAGTCAAAGTTTGAGATGAGTGCGATGGGAGAGCTGAACTTCTTTCTACGTTTACAAGTTGAACAACAAAAGGACGGAATGTTTTTAGACGAAGTATGTCTATGATATTTTAGGGCGTTTCAGGATGGAAGGAACAAAGCTTACGACACACTCCAGTACTCCTATACAAGTCAATCATAATCTTGGACCGGGTACAAATAGTGATATTGATATGGATCCAACTTTATATCGGGCCATGATCGGGTCACTCATGTATTTAACTGCTTCTCGACCTGATATAATGTTTGTTGTTTGTATTTGTGCCAGGTTTCCAGCTAACCCCAAGGAGATGCACATGAAAGCTGTGAAACGGATTCTGTGATACCTGAAGTCAAAACCGAAGCTGAGACTTTGGTATCATGCTGACGGAGATCTGGAGTTGGAAGCGTACACGGATTCAGACTACGGAGGGTGTAGCTTGAACAGAAAATCAATAACGGGTGGTTGTCAGTTCCTTGGAGGGAGATTGGTGACCTGACAATGCAAGAAATAGATTTCGGTAGCCGTATCAATGTGCCAGGCCGAGTATGTAGCTGATGCTAGTTGCTGTTCACAGGTTCTGTGGATTCAACAACAATTGCGGGATTACGGTTTGCTTATACTCATACTCCCATTAGGATAGACAATCAATCTACAATTTCCATAACCAATAATCCAGTAAAGCACAGTAAGACTAAGCATATAGACATAAGACATCATTTTATTCGTGACTGCGCTAAGCAAAACCTGATTAAATTGGTAAAAGTTCCAACGGAAGACAACAATGCGGATCTATTCACAAAAGCATTTGATAGATCACGCTTTGAGTTGCTAGTCAAACTTAGTGGAACACATAATCCAGAGTAACCTGACCTCAGTAGATTTTTCTTTTTCTTTTTTTTTTTAAATATTTTTTATGTTATTAGTTTATCTTATTAGTTATTGTACTTAAAAGGGGAAAAAAGAAAAAAAGAGAGAAAACGATAAAAAGATTTCAGAAAAAATAGAATATTGAAAACTGAGAGAAGTCTTAGAGTCTAAGGTTCAATGTGATAACATTTAGCACAGTCTAACAAACTCTAAGTGTTAAACTTTCACACATAATGAACAATAAATTGTAAGTGATATACATACTCATTGTCTGATATGTTGGTAGGCATAAAACATGAAGGATTTCCTAAAATATATTAAAACAATCAAGGAAATGTCATATGTGTAACTAACTTAGATGTATGACCAAAAGGTCTTAATTTCTATGTTAGAGGCCCACAGACAATTATTATGAATGAGGTATGCAAATTAAACTGGGGGATGTATGACTTCATCAAAATACATCTTAAATAAAGAGCAAGTTTTGAAATGTAAAGATAGTAAAAACACGTCGCTTTGTCGTACGTGAGTACAAACTTGTCAGCGCTGTTTTGACTTAAACTACCGACATATGACGCTTTGTTGTACGTAAGTACATACTTGTCACCGCTGTCTTGCTAAAATAAAAGAAGTATGATCTACCCTAAGACAAACTAAGACACTCTGTTGTATGTAAATACAGAACTGTGTCCGAGGTTTGCTTTTTAAAGATGATTTGCAAATACCGAAAAGTTATAATCATTGTTTGTCTGTCTTGATCATAGGATCGAGATCATTTACTAGGATGCATTTTAGTTAGAGAAACAAAATTGCGTGATAATCTATTTGCTTAGTGTGAAGAGGGTCGTAAAGTTGAAAAATTTTCGTAAAATTGAAAAAGTTTCGAAAAGTTGAAATTTTTTAAAAGATTTTCAAAATTTTAACATATGTTCGGACTAGACCTAAGTTCGAAATTTTCAAACGAACTTAGGATACGTTCGAACTTATTCAGATAAGTTCGAGACAGAGTTGAGGGTATAAATAGGTCATTTGCATTAAATTAATTGATCTACTTCCGAATTTATTCCTCACGAACCTAACTCGGCGATCTCGAACTCATTGTGACGACTACGAACTTGTCGTCTTCTCGACTTTGCTTACTGTTCCAAGAAGATCCACACACTCCATCTCAAACATAGACTTGGCTTTTGTTGTTTTGTATCACAAATCACTAAGTAAGTGATGTTTTGGACCGTTTTAATGGTTTGAAATCGAATATTCTGAGTTTAACATAACTGAAACCTAAGTATTCAATATACAAAGTTTAGGGTTATAAAACATGAATTAAATCATCAGTAGCCTCGAATAGAACCTATTAGGACTAGATTCATTAGTAATTTAAGTCTAAAAAAGTTTAAATTTATGATATTGAACTAAAAAATGTCGAATTTGAACTTATTCTACAGGCCACGAACTTGACAGGTCCACGAACTTAGATCAAAATATCTACAATTTCGTAGACTGACAAGTTCGAGGGTTCGAACTTAAAGAAGTTCGTAGGACACTTGCTTCATACGAACATACACCTAAGTTCGAATGTGATTAAGTTCGTTCGAACCTAATCAAGTTAGAATGACTTCAAAAATTTTCCAAAATTTAATTTTTCAGAATTTAATTATTTGCTATGTGTGAAGGAATGTAGATCGTGCTTTCTTCAATAAGCATAATATGATCATTAGCATAGACCTCCAAGCGGCTGAGGCGCAACAATATAGAGAAATTTTGGAGTTTTTGACCCTCTCAAGGATTGAATATGTGTTGACTCACAACCCGACGTTTATAATTCAATACATGAGACGTCCTCATGAATTAATGATATAATTGTAGCAATCACCAGGATCGACAAACAACCCAATGAATAATCATGATAATTGAAATTGAATACTTAAATTAGAATTAAGCAAATCCACACTAAAGCAATAGAATACATGTCTACAGTGATAAAAGTCTAACTATTACATCAACATAATTGTTTTAGAAGTAGAAATCCCAGCCCAAAGCTATTACATTCAAGTACCAATAGCTACTAAGGTCTCCGGGATATTGATTTGATATGCTTAAGTAGATGGTCCAGCTACAGTCTTGCCTTTGCCTGAAACAATGTGAGTCAACAGTAAGCTAAATGCTTAGTGAGATAACAGATTATGCATACAACAAATATTTCTTTACAAGCAATGCTTAACCATGGGCAGTGTAAGCCCCATGTATGTGAAAACGGCAGAGAAAGCCTCAATGTGTGAGTAAACCATGCAGTGCTAGCATGGGGTGGCAGTTCAATATGCTGATCGGGGATGTGCCGAACCTGATGGGATACGAGTGGGATGATCAGTCCCCGACAGTGGCCTGCTGTCAGCCCCAGTCCAGGTCGCATCAGATTATGAAGTAATCATCATGCAGTGTAAGCATGATGTAAATAAATGCACTTTCAAATGAACGCAAGCTACATGTGTGTTACATGTCAAGTACGAGTGTGCATCATAACAACAAATCATTTCATGAGTGCCAAATGAAGTATATGAACAACGTGAACATGCCATTGAATGTATAAACATGAATTGTAAAAACAATAAATGTTCGAATGATAATCTGCAACTCACAGTGATTGGTATTGTGTGACTTGATCCTGAATCAATGTGTGTTTTGATAACACCACAATGATCTGTAATGTAAGTGTAATAGTGATGTAATGTCAGTAATTGCTTAAAAATTGTATTCTGTAATTTTAATTGTATTTGGGTTCTGATTTCGGACCACATCCGAATTCGGATGGTCCGAAATATAAAGGGTCCGAAATTGATCCTTGGTCCGAATTGGGGTTGATCAAGATTGGGGTCCGAAATAGACTGTGGTCCGAAATGTGTGTAATCCGTATTGAGCATGGTCCGAAATTGGGACAGGACCGAAATGGGGGGGGGGTCCGGATTAGGACAAGATCCGAAATGGGTATGTGGTCCGAAGTTCCTATGGTCCGAAATCACTATCGATCCGAATTGGGGAGAGGTCCGAATTCGGATATAGGTCCGAACCGAGTTCATACTTAGTAATTTCCAACATTTTTCCAGAAATAATATTTGGGTCATTTTTTGCATGTTTCGAGTCTAATATTGCAGCTATAAGCTTATATGTACTAAATCAACTTATAATATATAACAGTAATGTACCAAAACAACCCATTTTTCGTCCATTTTTCTTCATGTCTTCGAAGAACACACACTAAACACACACACTTATCTTGAAATCATACTTAGAGGTGGAATTAGAATCTGAAATTTGGTATATAACAACATACATGCTCGATTTCAACATTCCCATCATAAATTCCAACATGCATTAACATTTGCTACATAAATCTTAGAAATCGGTTCTCTTCAAAACCGAACCAAAAACATCATAAATCCGAAAAGATTGAATGATATTTACCTCGAATCGTTTGTTGCAATGCTTATAGTTCCTTATTTGCTATCTGAATCCAACTTTTGAACACTTGAAATTGTTGATTCTTGGGTTTTCTTGTTAGAACCCGAGAGATAGAAAGAGAGAGTGAGAGAGAGCCGGTTAGAGAGAGAGAGAGAGTAGAGAGAGAAGGTGTTAGTGAAAAATGAAGGAGTTTTCTCTTTTTATGTCTATTTTTGACCCATTTGCATAACTCACCCCTCAACTTCGTATTTTCTCATTTAACTAATTTTATGATCAAAGTAACTTAAATTGACATAATAATTCATTAACACAACCATTAAGTCCAAATAATTGTAAATTACACATAATTGTAAATTACACATAATTGAAAATTGGGATGTTACAGCATGGGCTCCACCACGCCTATACTTCGTCCGCGAAGTCATGTTGTGCTAAACAAACTTGGGTACTTAGTCTTCATGTCTTCTTCTGATTCCCAAGTGTGATTAGCTCCCCGATGATTCTTCCACTTGACCAGCACCATTCTGATTTCTTTGTTGCGGAGTTTCTTGACTTTTGTTTCCAGTATAGACTCCGGTTCATCAACAAACCTTAGCCGTTCGTCAATCTTAATGTCCGAGTGATCAGTCCATGGTTCCCTCTCGGGCACCAGACTCTTTCATAAGTATCCTACGTGGAAGACCGGGTGAACACCTGATAATTCTTCCGGCAAGTCCAAATGATAGGACTGATTCCCAACTCTTTCTAGTATTTTGAAGGGTTCTATGAATCGAGGCGATAGCTTTCCTCGCTTTACGAATCTTGTAATTCCCTTCATCGGGGAAACCTTCAAGTAGACCCAATCATCTTTCTAAAACTCTATTGCTTTGTGTCGGCGATCATGATAGTTCTTTTGCCGATCTTGTGCTGTTTTCATGTACTGCCGTATGAGTTGGATCTTTTCATTTGTTTCTTGTAGCAAAGCTGGTCCGGCGATAGAAGTTTCTCCTGTTTCCCTCCAACAGGTTGGAGTCCTACATTTTCTGCCATACAGGAACTCGAACGGTGCCATCTTGATAGTGGAATGGTAACTATTGTTGTAGGAGAATTCAACCAATGGGAGGTGATCGTCCCAGTTACCACCCAAATCCATGACACACGCTCTGAGCATGTCTTCTAGAGTTAGAATTGTTCTTTCGCTCTGACCATCAGATTGAGGTCTGTAAGCTGTACTCATTGCGATACGAGTACCAAGACCATTTTGCAAAGCAGTCCAGAAATTGGAAGTGAATCTACTATCTCGGTCGGAGACAATAGACTTAGGCACACCATGCCTAATAACGATTTCGTTTACGTAGATCTGGGCAAGTCGGTCTAGTGAGTAGGTTTCTCGGATTGGTATGAAGTGAGCAGATTTGGTTAATCGGTCAACGATGACCCAAATGGCATCATGTTGACGACGTGTCTTAGGCAGCTTTGTTACGAAATCCATAGTAATATGGTCCCACTTCCATTCTGGGATAGGAAGAGGTTGCATACTACCATAGGGTTGCTGGTGCTCGGCTTTGACTAGACGACATGTTCTGCACCTTTCAACATACTGACCGACATCTCTTTTCAATCCTGGCCACCAGAAGTCGGCTTTCAAGTCGTTGTACATATTCGTGCTGCCAGGATGAATTGAGAATTTAGATTGATGAGCTTCTGCAAGAATTACTTCGCGCATGTTCCCGAACTTAGGAACCCAAATTCTGCCGTAAACTCCTTTCAGTCCAGTTCCATCATCTTGCATTACTGGCAACTGAATTCTGATATCTTCGTCTTTAACATTCTCTTCTTTTAGGGCCTGTAACTGAGCAGCCCTAACATCATCTATAATAGTAGAGGTCAAAATTGTAGAAGTCAAGGCATAGCAATATGCCTTGCAGTATGCTTTTCGACTTACAGCATCGGCCACTACGTTGGCCTTCCCTGGATGATAGAGAATCTCACAGTCGTAATCTTTTATCAGCTCCATTGACCTTCTTTGCTTCATATTCAAGTCCTTCTGACTGAATATATACTTTAAACTCTTGTGATCAGTGTAGAGCTGACACTTGGTTCCGTACAAATAGTGTCTCCATAACTTGAGAGCGAAAGTCACAGCAGTTAGCTCTAGATCATGAGTAGAGTAGTCTTTCTCATGTGGTTTGAGTTGTCTAGAAGCATAAGCTATGACGTTTCCTCTTTGCATTAGTACCGCACCCAAACCCATGCCTGATGCATCTGTGTAGACTACAAAGTCTTCGTTTCCTTCAGGCAGGGCTAACACTGGTGCTTCACTTAGCAGATTCTTCAAGTTGTCAAATGCCATTTGCTGTTCTTCTCCCCAAAAGAAGGTCGCGTTCTTGCGAGTAAGCTTTGTTAGCGGAACGGCGATTTTTGAGAAGTCTTTGATGAATCGGCGGTAGTAACCAGCCAATCCCAGAAAACTCCGAATCTCTGAGGCGTTGCGGGGTGATTCCCAGTTCTGGATAGCTTCGATCTTTGCAGGATCAACAGCAATCCCAGCACCAGATATCACGTGCCCCAAGAATTGGATCTGAATTAAATTTTGAGTAAGTACAAGCTAACAACGAGTTTATGATTAAGTATAAGGATCATGAAATTGTTTGGAATGTTGAGACGTACCTGCCTCAACCAGAATTCACACTTAGAGAATTTGGCATAAAGTCGCTCTTTGCGTAGCAACTCTAGCAATTCTCTCAGATGTACAACATGATCCTCTTCGGTCTTTGAATATATGAGAATGTCATCGATGAACACGATGACAGATTTGTCGAGTGTTGGTCGGCAGACTCGATTCATGAGATCCATGAAAGCAGCCGGCGCATTTGTAAGACCGAATGGCATTACCAGAAACTCGTAGGGTCCGTAACGAGTTCTGAAAGCCGTCTTTGGAATGTCATCAGAATGTACTTTGAGTTGGTGATAACCCGAATGAAGATCAATCTTCGAGAAGTAGCTTGCGCCTTGTAACTGGTCGAAGAGATCATCAATCCGGGGCAACGGGTATTTGTTTTTGATTGTGACTTTGTTGAGTTCTCGATAGTCGATGCACATTCGCAATGTGCCATCTTTCTTTTTGACAAACAGAACAGGAGCACCCCAAGGAGATGAACTTGGGCGGATAAAGCCTTTGTCAAGTAGCTCCTGTAACTGCTTCATCATTTCCTGCATTTCAGCAGGGGCTAGACGGTAAGGAGCCTTTGCTATTGGAGCAGCTCCGGGAATGAGGTCAATGCGGAATTCCACTTGGCGATCAGGTGGCAATCCCGAAATATCTTCTGGAAAGACATCAGGAAACTCGGAAACAACAGGAACGGTGGAAGGAGATTGAATTTCAGCCTTGGCATCAACAGCGTAGGCTAAGTATGCAGAACAACCCTTGGCAACGTGCTTTCGGGCTTTTGCAATTGAAATAAGGCACAAGTCGCCTTTGTGTCTGTCACCATATATGCAAATGTCTCGGCCCTCGGGAGTGGTGATCTTAATCATCCTTTTCTTGCAAACAATTTGGGCCTCATTGTGAACCAACTAATCCATACCTACTATGACATCAAACTCCCCAAACTCCATAATTAAGTCTATGTTGAACACTACATCCTCTACAAGTAATGTGCAATTCCTATAAACCTTGTCTGCTTTAACTAACATGTTGCTAGCAGTGTCTATGTCAAGTACAAATTGCAATTTCGAAGTAGGCATATTAATTTGACGAGCAAATGAAGTGGAGACAAACGAACGATTTGATCCTGAGTCAAACAGTACACGTGCAGGAATTGAATTTACATAAAACGTACCAGTGACCACCTCCGGGTCATCTTTTGCTTCTTCAGTTGTGATTTGGAACGCCCTTGTTGGAGCCCTTTGAGATTGATCCCTGCGAGCCGTGGAAGCTACAGAAGATCTTGCTGTTGATTGTTGAGCATTCTGATCTCGTGGGGGTTTCGGGCAGTCCCTTGAGAAATGGCCAAGTCTGTGGCAGTTGTAGCATGCATCATCTTTTCGTGGACAATGCTCCCAGTGATGGCCTTTCTGCCCACAGCAGAAACAGTACATGTCCTGAGTCTTGCACTCCCCAGAGTGCGCTTTTCTGCATCGCCTGCAGTCTCTCATTTCTGAACTGGCCGAAAAGGCTCTTCCTTTCTTTGGTGATGAAGTTTGTTGATGGGATTGAGAAGAGAATCGGGAGGATCCAGACTCCCGCTGCCTTTTTGGCGGCGACGGTTGAGTCGGTGGTGCGGCGGCTGACCCGATGACGTATCCAGATAATAAGACAATCTGCTCCACATTTCGAGCAGCCTCGAGTAATCCCGCAAACGTTGTATACCGAACCCCACTCATGGTTCGGCGTATCTCATAATCTAGTCCGGCCTCAAACCGGGCTATCTTCCTCTCTTCTGTGTCTACTTGATGGGGTGCGAACAGACTCAATCGAGTGAACTCAACGACATATTGTGTAACCGTTTTCGTTCCTTGAGTCAGATTCAGGAACTTTGCCTCGAGACGTCGCTTCTCGTCGGCTGGACAGTACTGTTGAGAAAACACTTCCTTAAACTCGCTCCATGACATGTGTGACACTACCTCCATCGTCAACACATGTGTCATTGCGTCCCACCACATAACAGCGTCCCTTGCAAACATAGCGGTTGCAAAGCGGACCATGTCTTTATCAGCGCAGTCGCTGATTCTGAAAGTTCTTTCTGTGGTGGTGATCCATTCCAATGCAGTCACAGCATCTCCGGTTCCATCAAAAGTAACAGCTCCGTTACTTTTGAAGTCCTTAAACCTACAGCCCCTTGATCTATTAGAAGACCCAGTGTCTTGTCTTTCCTCTTGTTCGTCCTGTTGTTGTTCCTTGTTCTTTCGTTTATCAGCTTTACGTTTTGCCTCGACCTCATCTCTGGCCCTTAACTGATCTGCAAATGACTGAGCCTGCTCAGCCATTCGTTTGGATTGTAGCTCATTGTTCTGTTCCATAAGAGCTTGCATCATCTGGAACATTTGCTGAGGAGTCATATCGTCTCCTGACATGTTCTGAAATATAACAACTTTTATTTAGAACATTTATTTGTAAGTCCTAAGTATTTACAGTTACCCTTTGTGTTTCCCCGTGTGCATGTCAATCCTTTCTTAGTTCAGATCATTACTTAGAAGTTCATTCTAATATCATAACCTAAGTTTGAGTCCAAGTCCTCGCGGACACTTGAAACCTCAAACTAATGCTCTGATACCAAACTGAGACGTCCTCATGAATTAATGATATAATTGTAGCAATCACCAGGATCGACAAACAACCCAATGAATAATCATGATAATTGAAATTGAATACTTAAATTAGAATTAAGCAAATCCACACTAAAGCAATAGAATACATGTCTACAGTGATAAAAGTCTAACTATTACATCAACATAATTGTTTTAGAAGTAGAAATCCCAGCCCAAAGCTATTACATTCAAGTACCAATAGCTACTAAGGTCTCCGGGATATTGATTTGATATGCTTAAGTAGATGGTCCAGCTACACTCTTGCCTTTGCCTGAAACAATGTGAGTCAACAGTAAGCTAAATGCTTAGTGAGATAACAGATTATGCATACAACAAATATTTCTTTACAAGCAATGCTTAACCATGGGCAGTGTAAGCCCCATGTATGTGAAAACGGCAGAGAAAGCCTCAATGTGTGAGTAAACCATGCAGTGCTAGCATGTGGTGGCAGTTCAATATGCTGATCGGGGATGTGCCGAACATGATGGGATACGAGTGGGATGATCAGTCCCCGACAGTGGCCTGCTGTCAGCCCCAGTCCAGGTCACATCAGATTATGAAGTAATCATCATGCAGTGCAAGCATGATGTAAATAGATGCACTTTCAAATGAACGCAAGCTACATGTGTGTTACATGTCAAGTACGAGTGTGCATCATAACAACAAATCATTTCATGAGTGCCAAATGAAGTATATGAACAACGTGAACATGCCATTGAATGTATAAACATGAATTGTAAAAACAATAAATGTTCGAATGATAATCTGCAACTCACAGTGATTGGTATTGTGTGACTTGATCCTGAATCAATGTGTGTTTTGATAACACCACAATGATCTGTAATGTAAGTGTAATAGTGATGTAATGTCAGTAATTGCTTAAAAATTGTATTCTGTAATTTTAATAGTATTTGGGTTCTGATTTCAGACCACATCCGAATTCGGATGGTCCGAAATATAAAGGGTCCGAAATTGATCCTTGGTCCGAATTGGGGTTGATCCGGATTGGGGTCCGAAATAGACTGTGGTCCGAAATGTGTGTAATCCGTATTGAGCATGGTCCGAAATTGGGACAGGACCGAAATGGGGGGGGGGTCCGGATTAGGACAATATCCGTAATGGGTATGTGGTCCGAAGTTCCTATGGTCCGAAATCACTATCGATCCGAATTGGGGAGAGGTCCGAATTCGGATATAGGTCCGAACCGAGTTCATACTTAGTAATTTCCAACATTTTTCCAGAAATAATATTTGGGTCATTTTTTGCATGTTTCGAGTCTAATATTGCAGCTATAAGCTTATATGTACTAAATCAACTTATAATATAACAGTAATGTACCAAAACAACCCATTTTTCGTCCATTTTTCTTCATGTCTTCGAAGAACACACACTAAACACACACACTTATCTTGAAATCATACTTAGAGGTGGAATTAGAATCTGAAATTTGGTATATAACAACATACATGCTCGATTTCAACATTCCCATCATAAATTCCAACATGCATTAACATTTGCTACATAAATCTTAGAAATCGGTTCTCTTCAAAACCGAACCAAAAACATCATAAATCCGAAAGATTGAATGATATTTACCTCGAATCGTTTGTTGCAATGCTTATAGTTCCTTATTTGCTATCTGAATCCAACTTTTGAACACTTTAAATTGTTGATTCTTGGGTTTTCTTATTAGAACCAGAGAGATAGAAAGAGAGAGTGAGAGAGAGCCGGTTAGAGAGAGAGAGAGAGTAGAGAGAGAAGGTGTTAGTGAAAAATGAAGGAGTTTTCTCTTTTTATGTCTATTTTTGACCCATTTGCATAACTCACCCCTCAACTTCGTATTTTCTCATTTAACTAATATTATGATCAAAGTAACTTAAATTGACATAATAATTCATTAACACAACCATTAAGTCCAAATAATTGTAAATTACACATAATTGAAATTTGGGATGTTACAATACATCCGATAGTTTTGCGGAACTCTGCACGTCGATAGTTCCGTAGTGCTTCCGGTTATGAGGGCTACCGTCAATGGAAAAGGGAATTCGTTTTCATCAGAAAATCTGAGGGAGATTCTTCAGTTGGGGTCAGTATAGCAAGAAAATGGTCCGATAGATTTTCCAGAGGCAATCGGCCTTTCAGCGAATGCGATATGCTCAAGACTTGGCAAAAGCCACTTACGTGAATAGTGGTTTGATAGGCCAGAGGAGATACCTGATGCATGTTATGCTTGTTTGTTTTGCGCCAAAGAAGGCAAGTTTCGACACAATGACATGCTAGTTTTAGTCAGGGATGATATCATTGGTGTAGAACAAGTCGTTCAGTTTCTCAGGCTTCTTTTTTGGAGAATTCGTACATCAAATGACGGCGCCGAACCGGGAACGATTTTTGTTATATCCTAGGTTTGTGATGATGATCATCAAAAAAATTTTGCCGAATCTGCCACCTTTTCCAGAAGTAGTTGTTGTGGCAGCTATCGACAAGCGAATTTTTGCTGACTGCCAGACGCATAATTCAAGAAGGGCAGAGCAAGTTAGGCCTCAGATGACTCCTTTGTTCGGAGCAATTATAGATCCAGAGTTCGTGGAACTAAATGCCTAAGATTGGATTGATAATGAGCCCCCACAGCAAGCACCGGCACAAGCACTGGTTGCTCCAGCTCAACCTACCCCTCAAACGGCAGCGGCAGCTGTGGCTACTACATCGGTACCTCAGGCTGACCCGATTCAGGAAACATTGGAAGAAATTTTCCTTCAAGGGGCAGCAACACAAGAGTCCATCATTGAGGAATTGATTCAGGATATCCTTCAACCACCTGAGGCCATGGACAATATCTTTGAAGATATAGACAATTACCAGCCAGAATCATCACAGGCGGCTGCTGAGTCTGTGTTAGATACAGACTCAGAAATTGAGCGAGATATAAGAAGCTGCAAATCCCTCCACTGCGTTTGATACTCATGGAACTCGACTCGTAGTACGGCGACAAAAAGGTCATCGACCAGCGTTCAGACTTCAAGATGAGGACGAAAGAGATGAAGATTTTGTAGTAGAATAAGAGGCATTGGTTGCAAGGCAACAACAGGCTAAGTGGCAACGCCTAGCTCAAGAAGGGCCATCAATATCAACCGTCGTTCCATCATCAACCACTGCCACCACTCCATCAACATCAACATCGACAGACGCCCAGACAATCTATCAACTAAAAGTGAAAGTTGATTTCCAAACAGTCCAAATCTTTCAGCTATCTAAAGCGTTAGTGAGCTACAACAAAATGCCCAGTTAGATTAACACAATGTAGAGTTAGATAAGACCGTGACGGCTCAACAACAACAAATAGCTACACTACAGTCCCTCATAGACCAGATTTTGAAGGATCGTGCTACTAAGGGGGAGAGTAGTTGTAAAGGTGATGAGCTGTGCGACACAAGAAGAGAAGACGAAGAAGATGACCCAAGTGCCGAAAAAGCAAGTGAGCTAGCAGATCTTTCAAAATAGACTAATCAGCAAGCTACATTTCAGGAGGAGTCTGGTTCGTCGTCTGGTGTTGAGAAAGATAAAGGCTAGGCTCCCGAAGCTACAGATGTAAACGAAGAGGAGTTAATTGGAGCCTTGCTGGACTTAGAGGAAGATTAGATTCGTTTTGAGTTTGAGGACTACATAGATCAGGAGGAGCTGGAAGAAGGAGAGGTTCATAACTGATAATGTAGCTTACTGGAAATCAGATGATGAGAGAGTCATGGATGAAGAAGATGAGGTTGATGAGTTGGTGATAAGTAAGCAGCCAATCACAGAAGAGTATGTGAACGATGACCAGAGTCCGATAGACATGGAAATGGTTAAATCTTCTTTAAATGAAGAATCAGATACTGAGAGATTGGATAGGGAGCTCACAAAGGAAGAGAAAAGAAATTTATGGTTTAGGGCAGAAGAGAAGAAAAAGGACTTGACCATGAAAGAAAAGAAGAAAATGCCAAGTCCAGGGAGATTGTCTGGGAGTATACTTAGCTGGTTCTTTGATAGAGAACTGCAGCTTTTCATTCTAAAAAGAAAGGACGGGCTTCAATATCTCAGGAAAAGGCTAAGGGACTTCAACTCTCTACCAAAGTGTGAAATAAAAGCCTGGGCATGGAAAGAGCTAATAAACATCGAAGACGACTTTTACGTAGAAGTTATAGCAAAAATCATTCGAAGGGAGGGTCGGTTTAAGAAGTTTGAACGGCTGAATCCAAGGATAGGCAAGCTGGTCATGAACAACACAAGAATAGATCCATTAACAGGCAGGCCTTTGATGAAGATACACTACAAACCAGTCAGATGTCTGAAGAGGGTTCCATTTAAACCGATGCCACAAAATGTTCTGAATGACCTTATGTGGTGGTATGTGGACAGTGAGACTGGAGAGGCAGTAATGGAAAACAAAGAAGAAAAGGTGATTTTGAGAGTCTACGATCCCTTGCACCTTGTCAACCTATCTAAGGATGACCTGCACAAACTTCATGGTCAGTGAATCTCTTTTGATGAGAATATAAGATCCGAAGGCAGGATATATCAGAATGTTGTCAAAGTTTGTGTTGAACAGGGACTACATGCAGGTAGCAGTTTGAATAAGCCCAGTTTTGTAGATTAATGAATATCTACTAGAAGCTATCGTCAAGGGGAGTCTGTTGGTACACCCTGTGTGACGATAGCAGTCTAGATATGTAATAGATAGTCATATGTAATAGATAGAGCTTTATTAATACAAGTCATGTGTATTCGTTCATGATTGTGTATGATGTTTACATTTGCATGTTAAGTTCATGATTGTTGATAGAAGTTCTTGAGGTATTGAACTTGTGAGAATAAGTTCTTAAGAGCATAGGCCGCGAACTTAGGTCAAACAAGTTCGTATGAACTTAGCTTGCCTAAGTTCGTATATGCTTGGGCTTGAACTTGTAAGTTCGTGGGCTTGGGCCTTGCACAAACTTATGTGTTATATTATGAACTTATTCAGTTATTTTGAGAGACTTTTGGTGAAGTACTTTTTTGGTGTTCGTGAACGGTAGCAGACGAACTAGAAGAGATTTCAGGAGCAATACATCGTGTGGGGTCGGTATCATATCTTCTAGCATTGTGTTCGGCACCGTGGTTCGCGTGTTATCGATTTTTTAAGCGTCTAACGAGGATTCCGCTTTCCTTGGAAGTCGTCGCACCTTGATCCGATCCGTAGACGTGGTGACCTTACAACATCTTCATTGGATAATCTAAAGAGTCTGTACCTTTCAGAGTCTACAACAAAAGAACAAAGACCGTTAACGAGAGCGTAAACATTTAATTCGACGAAGAAGTTGTAATAGCTTCTGAACACACCTGTTCACGACCCGAGCATAAACAGTCGACTTCACTGTAGGGGAAATCCGAAATTATCTTATGAATTGAGTTTAGGTCGGAATAGTATCGGGTTCCTTCGGGGTTGCTCGGGATGGGTTTTGTGCGTGTTCAGGGTTTTGTTTGAGGTTGCTTTGGGTCGGGTTTTGGGTCGGGTCCGGGTATCGGTTGAATTTCGGTTCCGTAGGGTCGATCGAGTCCGAGTCGGTTTTGTGATTATTATGGGATTGTCATATGTGCATCGACTGAATTGTGTTTAATCTTCGGGATATCCGTGTATTACAGGGACTAACGGACAGCGGGCCGGATTCGATCAGGGTGCTCAGACTTCGGGAATTCAGTCAGGTGAGTACTCGAGTCGTTTTCTAAAACGCGCGACATCTTTTACGTTTTAGCTGTATAGCTATATTTGTGCATGTTATATATGTGAGACAGGGACGTGAACCTCAGGTATACTCTATTCCTTATATGTGTTATGCGTGAGATATGAGATCGATTCCAGGGGTCCGTGATGTGTTCCATACGGACGATAAGTCACGAAGGGGAATCGTGCGGGTTGACTGTCCCACACAGTCCTTGGGGCGTATATATATGGCAGGGATTGTAGCCGGGTAGCTTCCGTGCTAGAGGGTATAATCAACCATTGTTGTGTGTGATGTGTCCACCGGGGAAGGGTACCCACAGGGCAGTGTGTTATTCCGATCTCATGCTTGTGTTATAAACCTGAGATGCGTGTTGGGCTACCGGGACAGGGATAGGGATTGTGTGTTATGTGCTTATGTGCAGTGTCAACCCTCGTGTCCTCACGGGCTTTATAGCTCATGTATTCGAGTCAAACATGTTCAGGGAATCAGAAGGGATCTCAGCCGCCGCCGAGATAGATTCGAGGTTGATTGAAGATCCGTAGCAGTTCTGTGTTTTGTGTAGAACTCTTGTAATAGTCGTTTTGGGAATAGTGTATCCAGTGATCGGGACAATTGTGTCTTGTTAATTTGGGATTTGAATGTATTAACCTTATGTGTGAAAGTTTTAAATTAGCCGTAATCTGCATTATCCTATGACATGTGTGTTATAGATCCGTTGCGTTATTGCCACATATGATATTATATTGACGTGTCATTTCCGGGATCGGGAGGGGTGTTACATTTTGTAGGGGGAGCTGTCATAAAGAGTGTTATATATCTGAGGGGGAGCTCAAATGCAAAATTCAAGGGGGAGCAACATCGTTTGTTATAGTTTTTTTTTTTTAGTTAAAAAAATTTTTTTTAGTTCATTTTAAATTTTTTTTAGTTGTTTAAATTTTTTGTTAGTTGATTTTTTTTACTTCTATTTTTTTGTGTGTGAAATTTTTTTTGGAAATAAATGTGCTTGAAAGTTTAGAAAAAGAGAGTGGGCCACATATACTTTGCGCCGGGTGATTCAAATTTCAACTTTTAAGTATAAATTTGAATTTTGAACTTCAAAATCACTTTAAATTCTAGGTCATTGTTCAACTTCTTCTAAAATTCACTCTCAATTTCTTAACACCGAAGCAATCTTTGTTCAGTTAAGGATTTCAAGATCTGTGTTGAAATTGTAAGAGTTGTTACTGTTTTTGTTATCATTTGTTCTTTTTCGGTATTTTTTTCCGAGTTTTATGCCTAAATGTATCTGTGTGTGTTCTTCGTGTGTCGAATGTGTGTTTTTGTGTTATGTTGATTGTGTGGTTTATATTTGAAATTGATTGTGTGTTTGAATTCGTATTGGTCATATGAACTTGAAAATTAAATTTCAAGTAACATTTAATTTGATTTTGAAAATCAAAAGTTTCGAAGTTCATAACTCACTGTAAATTGAATTTTTGTGGACATAATGTTGTTTTTGGACAAACTTTAGTAAAGGAAAAGTTTTTAAATCAATTTTTTCAAGTGGGCACATGAAAAAAGTTTGGCTAAAATACTACTAGAATCAATTTTTGAATTTTCAGTGATGTTTAGGACTTAGAAAAGTTTAATAAGTTTTAACTCGATCAAACCTTGATTCGAGAAAAATTCAGTATTGATCGAGTTGAATGATGAATAGTTTGAGAAACTTTTAGTTTAGATCGAGTTGGATGCTTCACTATTAGAGAAAGTCTTGTCTGATAATCGAGTTGATCACTCTTAGGGAAAAGTCCAGTTACATCCGTCTCGATCAAAACATGGTTCGAGAAAAGTCCAGTTACATCCGAGTTGGGTTAATGTATTGATCGAGAAAGTTCCTTTTTCATTCGAGTTGATTACACAATGACTTAGAATTTTTTCTACTTAATTCAACTCGATTCACATGTCATTCGAGTAAATTCTATCTTTAATCTAGTTGGATCCATGTTACATTCGAGAAAGTTTCTTTTTTCATTCAAAATACTTCACGGTTCATTCGAGTTGATTCACTTGTCATTCGAGAACATTCCAAGTTCAATTCGAGTTTGATCTCTATAATTCGAGAACCCTTATATATCATTCGAGTTGGTTCCTATGACATTCGAGGAATATCCTGACTCATTCGATTTTCATCTCAAATTTTTCAAAAAATTTTTTCAATGTGTGGTATTTTAATTTTTCAGAGAAAATTTTTCAAGAAATTTTTAAAATCTATGTTTTATTAACCTTGGTCTCTTAACGATTGACTTTGGAATCCTAACAATAATATTTAAATATTATTGTCCGGAATCCCGATGCTTTAACAGTAAAACACATATTTTTCTAATTTCTAGTTAAATGTTTTATTTTTATATCTGCAGGATTACATTTGTTTACCTGGCATTCCTAAAATGTTTATTATTTTTACAGGTTACAAATGGCATCCCAAGCCCACACCCAAAATTTTAATTCATCAGATTCACATTCATCCTCCAATGGTCTCTAAACCAGTGAAATCAGCTTTAGTTACCCGACCATCACCTTCATCACCTATCCCTGATACCCAACTTGTTAAAACCAAATATTGTCTGCCTTTCCGTGATAATAACCATAAACTTGATCCTAAGACCATCAAAGTCAGCCATCCAATCATTGTTGACATCCTGAAACGACATCCTCTTGGTATGGATTAAATGGAGAGTGGTACACTCTATTTGGCAATTCTGGCATACCATCAAGTTTGTACCTGCTGATGGCAATCATCATTTCAAAGTCACTATAGACCAATTCAAGGCAAAGATCACTCTTGCCAGGCTTTGTCATAATTTGTTTCTACCAAGACGACTTGATACAGTGAACTTCCCAGACTTAGCAGATTTTGAAGATTTTGTGTCTGATGAAGAGTTAGTTCATGATCTAATCTGCTTGGGCTACTCCAAACCTTTACCTAAGAGTTCTAAGTTCCATCAGAATGGATTAAATGGAGAGTGGTACACTCTATTTGGAATCCTCAACAGATGTATGACTTCCAAACATACCGGTATTGACAGGGGAACTACTCACTGCTTGAGGATATTTCATGGAATTTCATTTAATAAGCACTACTATTAAGCTCAATGCATATGGGAGGACCTCAAGGAAGTTGTCTTGGTTAAAACAACAAACAGAGCAAGGAAGTTTGTACCACTTCAACGATTAATCCAAATTTTGATTAGGGGTATTTTGAGAGCGAATGAGAAAATACCGAAGACATCAAATGCTCAAAAATGCCCGGACTACGTAATGATGAGTTTACATGGGGTAAAAGATGCACCTAATGCAAATGTCATGCCTATTCCAGAAGCTCTTCTTAAATATGTTGATCCAGAGTGTGAGAGTGTGAAATTATATCGAATAGATCGTGCTCCTATAGAAACCCATGATCCAGGTTTTCTTAACCAGGGAGTCTTAGTAGAGCAGTAACATCAGCAAGGGACTGATGTTCAGGGAAACCAATCTGAGTTAGAGGGAGTAGAGGAGCAAGTGAGGGGTGGTGAAAGAAGTTCTGGTTCTGAGTGAACATGTCAAATATTGTAGAAGGTGGTAATGAAGGAGCTGATGATGATGATGATGATGATGATGATGAGGGTCATGTTGATAATGAGGGTGGTGCAGGTATTATTGAATTTTCTGAACCTGAAAGTTTACCTGAAATTGATATAGCTTAGATTGCAAGGGAGAGTGTGAGGGAGATACCTAACCCAGAGAGCTGGGATATAGCCACATCTTCTGTTAGCTCCCAAATGGGAGTTTGCATTGAAATAGCTAGTAACCCACTAGCGTCTGCACACCCCACCAGCCAATCACCTTTTTCCCAACAAGAAGGTGTGTCATTTTCTCACAAGGAAATTACACAAGATCTATCCTTAAATTCTTTGGACTTTATGGATATTGAAACCAGTACACACCTGCCCGGGTGCACAATTTCATCTCATGCACAAGTAAAAGATCCTATACACTTTAGGTCTCTTGCGTCGATTTCATTTGTTGAAGTAAGTACAGAAGGACTGGGTGTCCCTGCCAGAACAACGATAGTGATGGCAGCATCTACTGCTCCTTCACTTGAAGTGGTTGGAAGTCCTACCAGAGAGATATCAATGCCAACTCTGACCGTAGGCCACACATAAGTACTTTTTACAAGTTCTACTGTTGGGTCAACTGGAAGTCTACGTGACCCATTAGTTAGACTGTCACCCTTTGTCACTGAAGACAAGCATAATGAAGCAATTGCTGGAGTTTCTACTCAAATGACAAATCAATTCTCAGAGATGATGGAGCAAATGTCCAATATTCAAAAGCTGTTAAAGGGAAAGAATGTTGCTGAAGGAGTTAAAGAAAGAGGTTCTATTAAAATTACTGGATAAAACAGAAAATCTTATTGGGTTTTTCTGAATGATTACTTCTCCTAAAAAATAACATACTAGAAATATGAAAATTAAATTAAGTTATACTAAGCAGCCTGATTTGACTCCGCGTCAATTAAACAAATATCCTTTTAAATCAAAGTCATAAAACCGTTTGATCCTTTGAAATAAAGACAAACATGGATATAACAGCGTCCCACTAAACTATGAACAATTCACATAGCAACTTTTAGAACCATTAAACATTAGAAATATACATAGATAAAGAAATATTGAACTTAATTTTGAGACACAACCTTTAAATTTAAGTAACACATATTTACTAAATAAAGGAATTTCAAACACTTATATGTTTGAAATAGAATTATTTTAGAAAATATCTAAAATTTAACTAGAAGGTGGATTCAACATACCGATATAAGATACTAAAAACTGAAAACGAGGTTCGTCTAAAGCCTTATTAGAAATATCAGCGAGTTGAAATTCAATGCCTACAAAATACAGTTCAATTATTCCTTATTCTACGTGATCTTTAATATAATGATACCTGATGTTTATGCATTTCGTTCGTGAGTGCTGCACGGGATTGTAAGAGATAGCAATCGCACTTCTAGATTCACAATATATTGGCATATTGGTTAGTGAAAATCCAAACTCACGTAACTGTGTTCTAATCCACTCCACTTGAGAGCAACAGCTTGCAGCTGCTACATACTCAGCTTTTGCTGTGGATGTGGAAACACAGTTCTGATTTTTGGAAGACCAACTCACCGGTCTGTCACCCAAAAACTGTATTCCGCCTGAAGTGCTTTTCCTATAGACTCTACAACCTGCAAAATCAGCATCTGAAAAGGCGGTAAGATCAAAATTGGTTCCCTTTGGATACCAGAGACCAAGATTGGGTGTACCCTTAAGATAACGAAAAATGTGTTTTACTGCAGTTAGGTGTGATTCTTTTGGGTCGGCCTGAAAACGAGCACAAAGACATGTTGAAAACATTATATCTGGTCAACTAGCTATAATATAGAGTAGAGAACCAATCATCCCTCTGTAAGTTGTATTGTCGACACTTTTCTCGGTAGGATCAGTGTCAAATTTACAGTTTGAAGCCATGGGAGTTGTGATACTCATGCAAGAGTCTAACTTATACATCTTGAGAATGTCAAGAGTATATTTCGACAGGTTCACAAATATCCCATTTTCAAGTTGTTTGACTTGTAATCCGAAGAAAAAGTTCATTTCCCCCATCATACTCAACTCAAACCTGGACTCCATTAGGGATCAGAATTCCTTATAGAAATTACAGTCAGTAGATCCAAATATAATATCGTCGACATATATATGGACTATCATTACGTGTTGGCCTTCCCTTTTAGTGAACAATGTTGTGTCCACCACACCTTTGCTGAAGTCAGCGGAGATAAGAAAGTTAGAAAGACTGTCATACCATGCTCGAGGTGCTTGTTTCAAACCATAGAGGCTTTATCTAGCACATAAATATGGTCAAGTTTATGTGCATCCGTACACCTCTTCGTTGATTTTACCGTTCAGGAAGGCAGTCTTGACGTCCATTTGGTACGCCTTGAAGTCTTTTGGGGCCGCATATGCCAAGAAGATTCTGATCACTTCTATCCGTGCAACTGGAGCGAAGGTCTCGTCATAATCTATGCATTCTTGCTGTCGGTAGCCTTTGGCAACAAGTCTTGCTTTATTTCTTACCACGATACCATTTCGTCTCGTTTATTGATAAAGATCCACTTTGTTCCAATGATGGTTCGGTCATTTGGTTGGGGAACTAACCGCCATATTCTGAGCTGTTCAAACTGGTTGACTTCTTCTTGCATTGCCACAATCCAGTGTGGGTCTTTCAAGGCTTCATCCACACGAGCAGGCTCTATCATGCTAAGGAATGACGCAAAGAGACATTCATTAGCAAATGTCCTTCGAGTTTGGACCCCGGTAGATATATCACCAATGATTTTTTCAGTTGGGTGACTGCGGGTCCATTTCATCTCATGTGGAAGGGGTGAACGGCATCGAAGCTCAGTGGTGAGGGTGGGAATGGATGAGAGTTATGGTCAATGGTTTCGAATGAAGTATCCACTGGTTGCGGTTCAGGTTCGGTTTGATCTGCTAGAGAGAATTTCATGAGTAGATTCAACCGGAGATGTGTCTGTGGATGAAGTGGAAGGTGGAGGAAATAAAGTGGAAGGTGGATCAGATGATGTTTGTTGAGCAGTTGAATCGTTGGATGTGTTAACTACAGAAGACGAAACAGGAAAAGCATTAGTACTAGAACCGAAAAATTCTACATGAAACAGATCAAATAAATTAACTAAGTCAGAAGAAGAAGAAGAAGAAGAATCTGATGAGTCTCCGGGCATTGGTGTAATGCGAGGTCGTGATTAGTCAACTTCAGGAGCCAGTTCAGCCATTTCATCGAATGTGACATGCACACACTTATTGACTGTCCTGGTGCGAGTGTTGTATGCGCGATATGCCTTCGAATTGGAGGAGTATCCAATGAAGATAGCTTCATCCGCCTTCTCGTTGAACTTCCAGAGGTTGTCCTTATCGTTTAGCACATAGCACCTGCAACCAAATACACGTAAGTGCTTGATAAAAGGAACTTTAATAAAAAAGAAGTGGTAAGGAGTTTTATTGAAGCGCTTATGGATTATAGAGTCATTTTGCATGTAGCAAGCTATTGACACAATTTCAGCCCACAAGAATGGAGGTAGCTTGAATATGTCAGCATTATGCGAGCACTTTCCTGAAGTGTACGGTTATGCCTCTCAACGATTCCATTTTATTGAGGTGTTTTAGCAAAATACTAATGATGAATACCTTTGGATCGAAGGAAGCTCTCAACTATCGAGTTCTTGAATTCCGTGTCATTGTCAGATCGGATTGATTGCACAGACAGCTGGTGTTGGGTTTCGACACTCTTAATAAAATCTATGATCTCTTGAGTTGTCTCATCCTTGGATCGCAACAATTTCACCCAAGTATATTGTGTATAATCATCAACGATTACCAGCACATATCGCTTCCCGTTTATGCTTTGTGTTGGCATGGGGTCACATTATTCCATGTGAAGTAACTCCAACACTCTTTTTGATGATGGTTCGGGTTTTGTTTTTCTGAGATGAACTTTTCATTTTTCCTTTCTCACATGCTCCACACAGATGATATTTTTCATACCGTAGTTTTGGGAGTCCCTTAACCAGTTGTTTCAAAGCCAGCTTGTTTATACTGTCAAAGTTCAGATGGGATAACCTACGGTGACATAACCAAGAGTCTTTGACGAGGCTTTTGATAATAGGCAGATGCTATCCTTAACCATAAGCTTGGCTACGTCTATGGTATAAAGGTTAGAGTTGCAGGAACAGGACAAAATTTCTTTTCCATCAATACTCTTAACACTACAGTTCTTAGCTCTAAATGTAACTTCTAGCCCTTTATCGCAGAGTTGTCCTATGTTAAATAAGTTATGTGATAACCCCTTAACATAGTCAATATCTTTGATGACTAGATTACTTAAGACTAAATCCTCGTATCCTTTGATATGAGCAAAATTATTATTTCCGAACTTGACTGTCCCACAATACTGTTCTACTATGTTAGAAAGTAACTCTCTCCTCCCAGTCATGTGTTTTGAACAACCCGAATCCAGATACCAGATGGATTTTGCCTGAAAAGAAAAAATTTGCATACAATGAAAATCTATGGGCATTCAAGAAATCCATTAATAAAATAACATGAAAACCTTGTTCTGAACCGAGTTGTTCAGAAAACATGAAGAGTTTAGACCGGGTCCTGAGCTGAGTGCACAGAAGCCAAACATGTCAGTTTAAGCACAACCGACAAGCAGAAGAACGGGTCCTAGTGTAAGATAACTGGAAGCCAATTCATTGAAGTGCGAGTCTTGATCTGAAGTAACCAAGAACCATTTACATTAAAATCACACAACTTTTGGTACCCATCTTAGATGGGTCCTTTTGGGTTAGGTGTTCCAGGTATATATTGCACGTTTACAGTCTTAGGAACCCATATTGCAGTTATGTGGGGACTAAATGCAGAGCCTTATGGAATCCATTTACGTTTGGATTTAACATGCTTTGGAACCTTAAGCGATGAAATTGCCATTGGTTTTGGAGTTTTTGAAACCTGATTAACATTTGCTTTAGGTTTGGGCCTTGGCAAAGTACAAGTTTCAAGTTTTCTTGTGGTCGATGATGCAGTATTTTTTGTTTTCTTTTTACGAATTCTTTTACCAGGATAAGGCACAAAAGCATTCATTTCAGGTACTTGACGTCTAAAACTAGTTGGACATAATTTAAACAAATCACCAAATGAATACTTTAAACAAGAAACAAAATTCAGTACATCATTACAGACATTCTTTTCAGAGAATACATGTACCTTATCTCTCGAAACAAAATCAACTGGCATTATAGCCTTCTTCACAAAAAAACTGGAAAAGTCATGCATGGTTGTTTTTGACATTCTTCTCACATGATCTTTAGGAACAAAACGATGAGAGTCGGTACGTATGGAAGACTTAGAGTTGGATAAATTTCCTTGGTGAGTGGGTTTCTTGGAAGAATTAGATTGACTCTGAATCTTCTTTGAAACCTCAGCTTTTGAATTTTTTGAGCACTCACCTTCACAAATGACAAAAGGAACTTCAACCTTGGTTTTACCTTTTTTTGATGATGCAAGAGGGGCGTTGGTAGGATGAGAAGCTTTTGAGGCATTTAATTGAGAAATTAGCATTTCTTGAACCATGTCAAACTTTTCTTTGTATATGATTAATTCTACATTTTGTTGAAAACTTTGACTAGCCAATTTTTCCTTACTCTTGATAAGAGCTTCTTGATAATCAAGAGCTTTCTTTCGAGTTGACTTTTATTCCTTTTCTAAAACTTTGATTTTTTGTTGAAGAACTTTTATAGGAATGTAAAGATGAGGAATTGGTTTGACAGGTTCTGCGTTCATTTTAGCTGATGAATAGCTAGACAAGAAGCCCTCCTCTACCTCTATAGGGATAACTCTCATTTAGTTCATCATATTTAAAAGGCATTTCGTTTTCTTTGTTTTCACTTCGTATCTCATCCTCTTGGGTTAGAACTTCTTCCGATGTTTGGTAAACGAAAGACTTAAGCCCAGCACCCGTATATCTCATATCATAAAAAAGAGGTAAAACTTGTTGAACCTTTTACAAATACTTAGGATTTTTAAAACAGATTCCCTGTTTAGAATGATAAAACCTAGTGTCTTTGGGTTGGTTTAGATGAATAGTTTGTTCAGCTTTACCCCGTTTTAGAAATTCATCATCTAGGGTCTTTATTCCTGAGAACAAGCCTATTCTCTCTTCATCTATCATTTTGTATTTTTCCAAATTGTCTGTGTTTTCCATGTTTACAGCCTCTAAGCGGTTTGAAAGAACAGACATTTCAGATATTAAAGAGTTCTTTTCGTCAGTGATTTTATCCATGCAACTCTCAAGGTAATTATTCCTATCTTCACCATCTACTTTTTCACTTATCATTTTCTTTATCACCTCATGATTATTTAGCCACTTCTTTACATATGCATCAAAATTTTCATTTAAGGATTGGGCTAGATGTTCAGCCTTGACACACTTTTCTTTTTCAGCATTAAACCTAGCTTCTAGGTCAAGTATTTATGTGTGCAAGTTACATTCATTTTGTACAGATAAATTATTTACGTTTCATGAACGTAAAAGGAATGTGGCTTGTGTGCCTCTGAATCTGACGTGGAGCACTCGGAATCCCCGGTCTTGGCCATCAGACAGGCTGTTGGATCTTGCTTTTTCTCCCCCTCGACAATAGTGTCGGATTCTAAATCAGAAGTAGTTGCATATTCAGCCAGTCCAATGCAGTCAACCATGTAGCAATTTCGGCCCATATTTTCTTCCTCGTTAGAGTCAGCGTCATCCCAGTAGTCTTCTTGAGCAACGAGGGCCATGGCATAAGGCGTTTTCTTCAATGCCTCCAGTTTTTGTTCATAATACCCCATATCACGCTCAAACTGATTCTTACATTCCCGAGCAAAGTGGCCCGGTTTTCCACATTTGCAGCATAAACGCTCATCACTTGCCTTAGGCTCATCAGCTCTAGGCCTATCCTCTCTTCTCTCAACCGGCCTTTTGTCAGCTCGGCGAGGTTCTCGGCTATCATCACGTCTATCATCCCGACGATTGGAATCCCTCCTATCGTCTCTTCAATCATCTCTTCTATCATCATGCCTCTCGTAACGGCGATCATCTCGATAGTCTCGTCTGTCATCTCTCCTATCATCATACCTCCTATCATCCCGATCATTGCGATTCCGGTCATCGCATCCGCGATCGTTCCTATCATCTCTTCTCCAATCATCTCTCCTCTCATCTTGCCTCTAATCCATTCTATCCTCAGTATACCTCCGAGGGCCAGTGTCATAACGAAGTTGGTTGCTTGTCTTGTTCTGATAAAAACGTGTTTGTTGAAGACGATTTGACCATAAGGCAAATTTGTTCTTGGATGGTTGCCTCTTCTTTGTCATATGGCTCATGCGGTGGTGATGTGTATCTGCATCGAGACGATGATGAACCTTGACTGTAGTGGGGCATTTGAGATGGGTTCGGTGGAAGTTCAGTGGGAATTGTCTTGGTGGAGAGTAGGGCTAAAGAGTTAGTGGGTTTGGTGCTTGGGTTAGATGATAATAACAGGGAAGCCAAAGTGTTTGCCATCTGTTTATGTTGATTAACATTTAAGTTCCTTGAAAACCACATTAATCGAGATATTTGGAATGTCCTGAACGCGTTTGGTGGCTCGACTTGCAATTTGCCATTCAGGAGCCAAAGAGGAAAGGAACTCGATATTGATATCATCTTTATCATTTTTAATGTGCAGCTTGTTCAGCTCTTTCATAACTGCATTGAACCTTGTGAAGGTACCTTAAAGAGATTCTCCATCATTTTCCCGTAACTCAGTAAATTTGGCCTTAGCTTCCTCTACTTTGGCCCTGTCATCTAAATCCGCCCCAAGCATTTGCATCTCTAATTCATCCCACATTTCTTTCGCTGACAACTTGCTGTCAACTCCAACCAAGATTTCAGTAGGGAGGGCTTGGTAGATGAAGTACTCTGCCCTTTTATAAGCTTGTTGTCTATCCCTCTCTGCTTCAGTAGAAGGTTCAAGAATAGTCCTTGAAGCGGGGACTGGAGAATCAGCATCCGGCCTTGCAGGTAATTCCTGGTAATAAACAACCGGTCCTTTTGTTATAGGTTGAAGTAGCAGATTTCCCATGGATTGCATGCCAAGGAATTCCAGAAACCTCTGCTTCCATTGTTCATACTCATCTGGATATAGAACAGGTGGTCTGTTCTTTGATCAAAGAACAAGGGCTTCTCGATACATGATGAATAGTGCTGATTAAAAGGTTAAGATCTTTTGAAGTGGAAACCAAATTTCGGATGAACAGGAACAGATATCGGATGAGCCGAATTCGGGTGAACAGTAACTCGGATGAAGTTAAACTCGGATGATTATAAGGTGTGAACAGTAACTCGGATGAAGAGAATTTCAGATTGATTAATTTCGAATGAAAGTCAGTAAGTCTGGTGAAATGAAACTCGGATGGAAGGAAACTCGGGTGGCCCGAAATTCGGATGAACAGTAGTATCTCGGATGGGAACTTAAGTGAAATGCAACTCTGGTGATCCGAATTTTGGATGATCCGAGTTGGTTTTGAAAAATGTTAAAAAATGAAGAATAAGTAATTTTAAGCACCCGAAAAATGTTTTAACAAAGTTTCGGATGGTCCGAATTCCAGATGGGTCCGAGATTTGGTCCGAAAAATGTTAAAAATTGATACGAATTGGTCCGAAAAATGATCCGAGTTAAGATCTGAATTTAGGTCCGAGAAGGTCCAAGTTTTAACAAGAATTCCAGATTTTCAGAATATGTTAAAATGCAGTTTAAAGCGTGAAAATAATTTCAAAATGCTTGGTTTAATTTTTAAAACATTTTTTGTGAATAATTATTAACCAAAACACCTACAAAATTTGGGATTTTAGAACCAAAAGCTGAGAAGAAAACCCAAATATTCGATAATCAGTTTCAGCTAATAAGCAATTAAAACAGGTAAAGATTGAACTAGATAGGCTCGAAATCAGTATAAGATTAATTTTCTATGATTATAGAGTAGAAAAAAAAGCAAAAACAGAATATTTAAATGGATATAAAAGAAAAACCATGGGATTTGATGAAGAACACCGAAGAAGAAAAAATCTGAATCAGTTTGAATCCTCTCCTCCAGCTCTGATACCAATGTTGTAAATGTCCCAATGATAATCAACACTCACAATAATGATTTCAGCACAAAATCCAACAGAATAAGAATGTTTACACTCTATTATCGATATGAATATTGAGAGAATAATATCAAAGAAAGCGGCGACCGTATTTTCTGTAAAGAGAATAATGTCAAATCTTGTGGGAAACCCTAGGTGGGGTTTCCCTTACATCATTAATTCAAGTTTCAGATAATTACAAAACAACCCCCTAAACTTCTAAATCTACTATGGAAATTACAAATAAAAGGAAATACTTGAAATGAATTACATAAAAATAAAACTAACTAATTATTAAAAAATAAATTCCACATGATCGAAATTTGAAATCTAATAGTAAACCTAACTGTATGTCATGGACCACCCGAAATTCAAGTCCATACGAATTTCAGGCCCACTCTGAAATTCGTAACTTCATTTTTTTAGCATAAGTGTTTAGAGTAATCATTCACCCGAATTACGGATCCATTCGAAATTCGGGTTCCCCCACATGTTTTTCCATACTTAGTTTTTCTTTAATTTTTACATTTACCATGCATCATCACATCCGAGTTTCTATCCAACCAAAAATTCGGATCTCATCACCCGAGTTTCGATCCTACCCGGAATTCAGTTCCCCTGCATCCAAAATTTGGATCCTCAGCCGAATTTCAACTCTTAACATTTTTTTTCATTTTTTTTTCTTTGCAAAAAATTCCATGTCCTTTGCACCATTGGTTGTAGTTCAAATAAGTGTTTGAGTGAACACGTCTATTCTAACATTGGTCTCTCAATGATCGACTTTGGATTTTATTCAGTAGAATTTACATTCTATTGATAAAAATCCTGATGCTTTAAACAGAATAGACGAGTTCCATTTCACACTTATTTCAGACTTAATATAAATGTATTATTTATACACAAGCCATCTTAACTAACTGTGTTTATTTTCTACAGGACTAACGGATCCGCAAATGACCCTCACCATTCCCCATCCTGCCATCCCCAATAATAACTAACAATTGCCATAGGATTCCATTCTTTCCACCGATAAGTTCATAGAGTTTGCTCCTCACAATTGGCAATTAGACCTTTCCATTCTCCGTTCTAAAGCCGAGGATATCACTTTTGATATCCTCAAAGGACATCCCATCTTCTATTATCTAACCACCGCCATATTTGTTACCATAATTTACCTACAACAATTCTGGCACCATCTTACGTTCGTTAATGAGCCAGTCCCTCATTTCACCACTAAAATAGACTCCGTACCCATATGCCTAACACTTGAAGCCATCCGCCACATTCTCTGCCTCCCAACCGAAAACTTCTCCATCACCAAATACACATACGCCCCCATCCCAACCCCAACCCAAACGCTCCAAAAAGTCTAATCAATTGGATATGATGGTAATCTATCAAACCCATCAGAGTTTAAAAATGAAGCAACTCTAGTCTCACTAGAGGGTATTTTTTGACGTCATAAACAAATGCTTCACCGGAAAGCATTCAGGCCATGATTTTGCTTCAATACATGTGCTCGCCATGTTCGCCGCCTTCACTTTTGACCGACACTTTGACTTTGCGGCGTTCATCTTCGACGAGCTAAAGCGGGCAGTCCAAGATAGAGGGATAAAGAGAGAGAGGAAGTTCATACCATTTCAGAGATTCCTCCAGTTGTTCATTCAATTCGCCATGGACCAGGATGATGATATTCATGAAAGGCCTGAAGCGGACGTTTATATGACAATTACCCTTCAAAGAGTAAAGATCCCGAAAGAAATCTCGAGAGTCCATGTAATGAACATCCCTCTGTCATTTCTATGAATGGCAGATCAAAGTCAGGAAAGGGTGCAGGTATACTACCAGGGAGTGTATCCGGATGAGGCTCTGTCAGAAACGACAGATCCAACCACATCCGAAGGTGAGCAAATAATGAGTGAGGATGAGGGAGTACAGGAGGCGATTGAAACCAATCTGGGTTCAGGGGAGTGGGAGATGACTGTTGTGAGGGAGGGAGAAGCAGGTTAGAGGCCAGAGACTGGTGATTCTGAAAGCACCGTCTCTGATGCTTTGAGGGCTGAGTGAATAGCAATTAAGGGAGTCCAAACACCACAAAGTTAGACAACCCGCATAAGACCACTAGTTCAGTGGTCGAACTTACCCACACAAGCCACTCAGGTTCCCCTCAAAGGGAACTCGTTTCATCGCACGGGGAAATTGCACATATACCATGTCCCACTCATTCGGAGAGGGGAGATGTTGAAATAGGTCACATGCCGCCCCTAGTGACTGCAGTTCAATTGACCATAACTGACTGACAACCCCAAATCAGTCAGCACGACGCCTCCGTGACCTCCCCCAAATCAGAGACGCTTCTGTAGCGTCTCTAGAAACTTCTAAATCTGCACTACTAACTGGGGAGGCAGAAAGGACGGAAGGATGTCGTGAAGCAGCCACGCCAATGCCTCCCGCGATGATAACGGCTGATCTGCATGACGCCGGTCTCGTTACCCGGGCTGACGTGGACGCCCTCAAGGCAGCTTCCGAGGAACAAAATTCCTACCTTCATTCTTTCTTGAAGGGTAATGGTGTTGCAACTCAGGAGTTGCCACCAGGATCCCAATCAGTTTAATCCACAACATTCCTTCAAGAACAGATCTCCACGACAACAGTGTTATGCACTGATCAAATAGAAAACCTCAAACGGGTAATTCTGTGCGTGGAGGAACAGATGAACAAAAGGATTGACATACTTGAATCAGCGGTTATTGATCTGCAGAGTGTGTGCAGACCTCAGGCTGGATCGTTAAAAAGAAAACATGATGACCAGAAGGACCCTCACCATTCCCCATCCTGCCATCCCCAATAATAACTAACAATTGCCATAGGATTCCATTCTTTCCACCGATAAGTTCATAGAGTTTGCTCCTCACAATTGGCAATTAGACCTCTCCATTCTCCGTTCGAAAGCCGAGGATATCACTTTTGATATCCTCAAAGGACATCCCATCTTCTATTCTCTAACCACCGCCATATTTGTCACCATAATTTACCTACAACAATTCTAGCACCATCTTACGTTCGTTAATGAGCCAGTCCCTCATTTCACCACTAAAATAGACTCCGTACCCATATGCCTAACACTTGAAGCCATCCGCCACATTCTCCGCCTCCCAACCGAAAACTTCTCCATCACCAAATACTCATACGCCCCCATCCCAACCCCAACCCAAACGCTCCAAAAAGTCTAATCAATGGATATGATGGTAATCTATCAAACCCATCTGAGTTTAAAAATGAAGCAACTCTAGTCTCACTAGAGGGTATTCTTTGACGTCATAAACAAATGCTTCACCGGAAAGCATTCAGGCCATGATTTTGCTTCAATACATGTGCTCGCCATGTTCGCCGCCTTCACTTTTGACCGACACTTTGACTTTGCGGCGTTCATCTTCGACGAGCTAAAGCGGGCAGTCCAAGATAGAGGGATAAAGAGAGAGAGGAAGTTCATACCATTTCAGAGATTCCTCCAGGTGTTCATTCAATTCGCCATGGACCAGGATGATGATATTCATGAAAGGCCTGAAGCGGACGTTTATATGACAGTTACCCTTCAAAGAGTAAAGATCCCGAAAGAAATCTCGAGAGTCCATGTAATGAACATCCCTCTGTCACTTCTATGAATGGCAGATCAAAGTCAGGAAAGGGTGCAGGTATACTACCAGGGAGTGTATCCGGATGAGGCTCTGTCAGAAAGGACAGAGCCAACCACATCCGAAGGTGAGCAAATAATAAGTGAGGATGAGGGAGTACAGGAGGCGATTGAAACCAATCTGGGTTCAGGGGAGTGGGAGATGTCTGTTGTGAGGGAGGGAGAAGCAGGTTAGAGGCCAGAGACTGGTGATTCTGAAAGCACTGTCTCTGATGCTTTGAGGGCTGAGTGAATAGCAATTGAGGGAGTCCAAACACCACAAAGTTAGACAACCCGCATATGACCACTAGTTCAGTGGTCGAACATACCCACACAAGCCACTCAGGTTCCCCTCAAAGGGAACTCGTTTCATCGCACGGGGAAATTGCACTCATTCGGAGTGGGGAGATGTTGAAATAGGTCACATGCCGCCCCTAGTGCATGCAGTTCAATTGACCACAACTGACTCACAACCCCAAATCAGTCAACACGACGCCTCCGTGGCCTCCCCCAAATCAGAGACGCTTCTGTAGCGTCTCTAGAAACTTCTAAATCTGCACTACTAACTGGGGAGGCAGAAAGGACGGAAGGATGTCGTGAAGCAGCCACACCAATGCCTCCCGCGATGATAACGGCTGATCTGCATGACGCCGGTCTCGTTACCTGGGCTGATGTGGACGCCCTCAAGGCAGCTTCCGAGGAACAAAATTCCTATCTTCATTCTTTCTTGAAGGGTAATGGTGTTGCAACTCAGGAGTTGCCACCAGGATCCCAATCAGTTTAATCCATAGCATTCCTTCAAGAACAGATCTCCACGACAACAGTGTTATGCACTGATCAAATAGAAAACCTCAAACGGGTAATTCTGTGACTGGAGGAACAGATGAACAAAAGGATTGACAGACTTGAATCAGCGGTTATTGATCTGCAGAGTGTGTGCAGACCTCAGGCTGGATCTTTAAAAAGATAACATGATGACCAGGAGGACCCTGGTCATCCTGAGGAGGAGAAAGGCCCTAGAATACAACATGTGGGAGAACTGCAAGGTGTAGGTGGAGCAGAAACAGAGCAGAATTGGGAGAAACTTTCAGGGGCTTCAAGGGGGCAAACAGAAGAAGACTTGATGATGGCAATGGTAGTTTTTGAGCCTCCCTCAGATCAAGTCGAAATCGTCTTATTGTCGGATACAGACTCTGAGATTGATCTAGACGAACCATTCAAAACACCCAATCCTGAGCCAGAATCACCACAAAAACCATCATCCTCGTTTGATTTCCTAAACTCCCCAACCCATGTTCCACAGGAAGAAATCTTATCTGCTCTAAAAGCTCCTACCCCTTCTCCTGCACTACAACCAACTCCTGAATCAACCATAATCCTACAAGTCCAAATACCGTTTGCCTATTCCACTAAAACATCAGGTCCTAGAACCGTAGACTTCTTTGAAAAGGAGCCTCATGTATCCCCCATATACGACATAGAAGATGTGGACTGGGTCACTTGGTATTCAAAGAGCAAAGTACATACCCTTTCCAGCCAGTGAAAGAGATGCTTAAGGCTCGACCATCGTGGTCGAGTCTATAAAATGCATGAAATTCCAGCTGCAAAAGTTGAGGCCCCTCCAGTTCAAGGGCTGAAACAATATGTGATTTACAAGTTAAGGATTTTCAACAACCATATCTTGAAGAGAGATTTAAGATGGTATTCAGGAAAAAGCCAAGTATGTACAACAGGTGTCTGTTGATGGAACTCAGTGATGCATCTAGAGCTGAACAAGCAGAATATAACAAGATGATGCTGAGGGAAAAAAGATCAAAATTTGAATATTTGTCTTAAGTCCAAGATTAAGAAGATTATATCCATCTCCATGTACAAGCAGGGCCGTCTGTTCACACCTTCTTTCAACATCAAAATAGAAGACGGGAGCTGGTTCATGAGAGTGATCTTGATTTTACTAACCCCGACGACATTGAAACGATGCATAACAAGTTGAAAAATAAATTCAAGGGGCGATTAAGTCATGTCACTACTCTTGAAGCTTTGACCAGGTGCTTGAGAAGGTTGTCCATCATAATGTGCTTAAAGGATTTTAAAATGGTCATTGAAAGTTTTATGGTCAAAGTCGGTCTTAAGGCTCCAGATCAAGAATTTTTTGGCATCGAACATCAATCGATGTATCGAGTATTCATGGGAACTCAAGAAGAAGTCATATTTTTAAATAAAAGTGGGTAGAAGAAGTTCATGCGTTTCCTGGAGTTGTCTACTTACTCAGATGACACTCTCCCGACTTGTAAGAGAAGAGCTGAATGGGAGACTCCAGTAGGATGATGCCCAGACAATATCTGAACTCAAAAAGAAGCCAAAACACAGCATAGCTTATTAATGACAGGTGGCTTGCTCGACAGGTGGTAAGAAGATTTGACATTATTCTTCGTTTACGAGATTCGGTAGAGAAAGACTTTCATCCTTCACAATGATCGAAAAGGGGGAGATTGTTACATTCTAAATTTCAATCATGTGGAGTTTATTTTGTAATAGTTAGTCTTATTTTATTTCCATGTAATTTTATCTCCTTCCTTTGTAATTTAATTATCGTATTTAGAAGTTGAGGGGTGTAGTTTGTAAACTCCTCAAACGTGCATTTAATATTTAAGGGAAACCCTCCTAGGGGTTATCACAACTTTTGTGTCATTCACTTTTGCAAATATACGACGCCGCTTTTCAAAAATTCTCTCTGACAATATTCATCATCGATTGAGTGTTACATTCTCATTGTTTCAATTATTGTTATTTTTTATGATTGTGAGTGCTACGATTATTGAAAAGGACGATTTAACAAAATCAATGCGTAAAATTGATTCTTGTGTGTGTGAAAAAGGAACCGTAGGTCCCTGGGAAAATTCTATGAGTTCGTTGCTTCAAAACCATGAAATTAGACAATGTTATAATTACAAACATAAAATTGAAACCATGATTGTTATATCTACATGTTCAAGTGATTATGTAAGAATTTTTAGTGATTAGTTCCATTCCTTACAATTAAGATCAGAAACTTAAAAAGGGTTTTGTTTCCTGCTGTGTAGTGGCTATTTTAACAGAAAGGAATATGGCCAAGAAGGCCATTTGGCCTTCGGCCATGCTTATATGCATTTGTGTGTCTTTATCCATCTAATAGAAGCATGAAACCATCTTTAAACTATTGATTTTGATGCTGGAAATTAAGAAAAACATATAGAAACATGAGTTATCTCTGTGTGTGTGTGTGTGTGTGTTTAAACAAGTGTTTGTGTGTTTGTATTCCATGAAAAGAGAGATCCGAGATTCACCTTTTACGTGCATGTCTCGGATGTGGAGTGACCAAACAACATCCTTTTCACCATTTTCGTTCATATACAAACTAAGTAAATAAAGAGTGTGTGGTAGTGAAAAGATCTGAGACTCACCAATTGTTCAAGTCTCGGATGAATAAATTCATAAATAGCAGCCATTCCAAACCTAAAATAAACTTAAGTGTTAAGTGTGTGTGTAGTATTTGGCATGAGGGATCCGAGACTCACCTTGATGTGAGGATCTCAGATGTTTTAAACATAAAACTGTTGTCCATTTCAGTCATTGTTGCATACAAGTTAAGTGTGGTGTTCTTGTGATATGACCGGGATTCTTAAAGGATGTAAATCTCGGATGTGTGTTGGTTGATCCAAACGGAAATAGCAGCCCCTTCCTTCAATCCATGTGTTAAGTGTTGTATGCATTGCAAAACGTTCCAAGACTTATGATTGATAACAGTCTCGGATGTATGTGTTGATAAGTAGCAGTCCAAAGCAACAATAGAAACTAAGTATAGAAGTCTATCATGTGTCAAGTGTGTATAAGTTGCAAAAAGTTCCAAGCCTCACACAACACTTATGCAATTTTGTGTTGTTGTGTAGTCCAAAAATATAGCCACTATGTGAGATATTATTGTGCTGAGTCTTCATTATTTCAACCTTAGTTTAAACATTTAATGGACCTTTAAAAGAGTTAATAACCATCTAAACATCTTATATGAGTCCTACATATACTTAGCCTTTAAAATCAACACCAATATATGATTATACTTGGCATGAAAGGGCAAATTATTTGTTATAACATTCTGGACAGCAACATGTACATGGTTAAATGATCATAATTAGGTGGCCATGGACCAAACTTAATTGGCCTTAAGGTATATAGAACATTTAGCCATGATTCATGTTCAAGGCCCTTAAAATATAAGCTTATACAAGTGTTTTGATTTCAATTGTATTATCTTTAAAGCTTGAATGTGTACTAAGTCCATAGGTCTTTTGGCCTTCCATTAAGGGCTAAAATGTGATAATAATACAACAATATCAGATGAGCCATAGTGTGTTATTAATGGACTTTAGAAAGTGTAAAGAAGCTAATTAGGGTGATCACGAATACATTATGTGTGCTTGTATGATCAATCATGAATACATGACCCTAAGAAATGCTTAAAAGCCATTTAAGACCTATCATGTATCATCTTAGTAAGATTATAAATTGAGGTTAACTTAATTATAAGCCAAAGTATAAAGACAATTGTTTGGCAAGATGTTATAAGTATGTCATTTTCTAGCAAAATAGTTGGCCATATTCATCTCAATATTATAGAAAATTGAGACTTTGATATTAAAGATCAACAACAGACCACAGAATATACTATTCTGATGATAAAGGCTAATAAGTATTAAAAAATGATATGAATAACAGATTGAGCATCAAGAGAAGCTAAAAGACATATTAAGGAGCATTAGTGAAGGCTGTAGCAAAGTAGTAAGCTATCTGTAAGTCTGATATAAGTCAGATAGTGGTTCTAACCCACTACGGATTGTTAGCAACAGAGCTAGAGCCAGAAAGCACACTAACCTGTATTTGTGAGTTGTAGATTTTACTTTAACTGCAAATAATGTGAATTGAGACTTTTATTTCATTATCCTGACTTTATTGGCATTCAAATCTTATTGAACATATTGTTATATTTGTCATAGCATGTTTACAACGATTTGTTGAGCCGATCATTTCTTCTTCTAGCTTCTATTCTTTGACAAGCCATTGATTGTTAAGCTTAACACCAACACTATTGCTCAGTGTTGGGTAATTGTTAGGCTTATGATGTGCTAAATTACATGATGAAAGCACAGAGGGTAGCTAGAGTTGAGAATTCTGAGGATACCCATACAACAATTACTAGTAGCTACCCCAGTACGTGGCTGATCCCCACACATTGATGTGTGTGTATGGTGTTATCATTATCCAGAGCTTCTTTACGAATTTGTCTAAAAGTCTCAAAGGCGACAATAGTTTTAAAACTGGGAGCTGAGCAAAGACGCACATCAGTGCATTTATCTTGGCTAATGTCCCTTCAAGATTTGAGTTGTGCATGGGCCTAGTGCAGTGCATGAGTAATAGAGCTGAGTTGTGCATGAGCCAAGTGCAGTGCATGAGCTTTTGAGCCTGCATTCATAATTGCATGTTAAATGTAAAATTCTACATTCTCAGTAAGCAATTAAGCTTACCCCATTGTTGCGTTATTTTTCATGTAAAGGCGAAGGATTGGTTGGACCTAGTTCATAGGTTAGGACTGTGGAAGAGCTTAAAGTGGCTTAGAACCTGTTTCAACACCTTGGTACTTGACTGATGATAGAGCTCTGTGATACTGGGCTAGTTTATATTTTGTGGTTTGGTGTAATAGTCTAGAAGTCTGTACCCTATTACTTAAAATTTGTCTCTGTTTGTAATTAACTTTAATTCCACACTGTTAATTATTATCATAGTTTTCCGATTGATATTGCATTGCCATTGGGGCCTAGTCTTAAAACCTATGAGAAATCTGGGTCGTACAAACATGACATTAATTTTAATCACTGGTGGTGGGTCATAAAGAACCAGTGCCCTAGACATGAAACTTTCCAGAATTAATCAGCTAACATGGAAGAACATTTGTGTCAAATTTCTGATCATTTCAACAAATAGAACACGCAAATCAAGAATATAAACACAAAAACGTAACCAAAAATGATCCTAATAGTAAAATTGTGATTCCTCCTTCGATTATTGGAATTAGCCTCTGACTAAATGTTTTTGGCATGCAATCGCACCACACACCCAAAAATCAGCACAAACTGATATTGTATGAATATTTTATGATTTTCTAAATTTTCAGCCCAATTTCATGACACTTTTAACAATGAAACTTTGATTTTGATTGATTCAATCAACTCGATCCACTCCTTTGCTCTGACACTAATTGTAGGATCTATAATCTTCATGTTTCACTCAGATTTGAAGCACCAAAACATGTAAACGTTAATTTCATTGAATGCTTGGCTTTGCACTACATAATATCAAACTATTGACTATTTATATGATTGACCCTAGACTTCTATTAATATTAATTTACACATTATTTAAGGTCTAACAATATCCTCTTCCGTTTGACCTCCCGGAGCTAATGTCATTTGTTCGACTCCACTATCAGAAAATCTTTCTTTTTTCTACTCCCCCTTGATTAGTTGCCTCACCCTTAGGCTCTATTATTTGACATTTCTCCCCCTCAAGATGATTAGGATAATCACGATCATCATGCGTTCTTTCAAAATATTTAGCCATGGGAGACAAGACCTTGTCAAATTTGTCACCACCTCTTAAACCCGATCTATCCTTTTGTTTATATCATCCTCCACTTTTTCTATTAACAAACTCATCTGCTCAAATGATTGGGTGAACAGAGCATTTCAGGTTGTGCTTTGGTCTTTTATTACCTCAAGTTGTTCAGTGATAACAACAGATGATTGGATTTGTGGGAATCCTGGTGGCACTTCCTGAGTTGCACCTCCTTTACCCTTCAATATATATAGGATTGAAGAAAACTATTCCTCATTCATCAACTTAAGATCCTCCTTGTTTGACCTATAAACAACACCAGCCTCACGAAGAGCTGTCGTTAATATCTATGGAGAAATTCCAGGATGACCCGATACAAATGGCTTTGATGTGGCTGTATCAAGATTTTCAACTTTCATTTCTGCTCAACCAGGTGTGGAGTCAGATCTAGATGTTTCAGAGGATGTCACGTAGATATCCTTGATCAATTGCAACGTCTTATGGGTGGGGGATGAGACGTGGTCAAAGGTATGATGGTCATTAGGGGCAACGAGTGATCTGTATCAACACCACCTACCTCTGAATGAGGGGGTGACGGAGTATGAGCTATGTCCCCGTGGAATGTAACTCGCTCCTGTGGAGAGGAGTGAGAGTGACTGGAGGGGTGTGTTACAACCACTTGACTAGTGGGTTTATGCATACTTTCCCGACTTTGGGTAGAAGGTTCTTCCTCAACACTATTTTCTTTTTCGCTCTCTTCTACATCTCTTAAAAATTATGATATAGAACTTTCCGAGTCATTTTCTTTAACTCCTTGCTCAACACTCTCTGTACTCTCATCCTTTAACCTAATAAACTTGCTCCCCCTACTCCCTCAGTCTCACTCTGCTCATCTTCTCCTTCAGATATGGATATCACCTTCATCTGGGTAAACTCCTACAAGATAAAAGACTACCCTCTCTTCCCTCCATCTGCATATGTCAGTAAAGAAAGCAGGATATCCATAACTGGAACTGTCAGAAGTTCATTTGGCAGTTTGAAGTGAGACATAGCCACAGTCTTATATACTTCATCTTCAGATCTGTCATGAATATCTTCAGCAGCATCCATTGCATATTATATTATAAGTTGCAAAAACCTTTGAAAAGATATAAACTTTCTTTCTCTTTTCGTCCATTTATCCATGACTTCATGATGAAGTTCTTCAAAGAAGAACTGGGCATATTCAAAAAGGTGGTCATAGGAAAATGCGGCCAACATTGATAAGGCATGGTTGTTGGTAGAATCATGACCCGACTGCTTTCTAGTGAGGCAGCGGTATAAAATATCAAAAAAAAAAAACCATTTAGATTGTAATTGCTTTGCCTTGAAATCAGAGGGTTTTGAGAGGTTATAACCCAGATTTTGGACCAGCTGGAGTACAACGGCAGTGGATGAAAAGGGAGCAAAACTGTATTTTGTGGGTCTGGAATGTTCAGTTGGTAGGCGAAAAATGTGGTAGATCGCGTCTTTAGGTGATTTTGAGTGGAACAGAGTCAATTTTGGTTATGAGATGAGGTTCAACCTCATCAACATAAATTAGATGGTACCAAAATTGTTGGAGATAGATGCATGGGATGGAGAATTGCAGATGGCAATGGTTAAGGCATAGAAGATTGGGTGGCCTTTGAGGATATCAAAGGAAATATCCTCTACATATTGTTTCAATAGATCCAAATTGCGTTTTGCCAATTGTGGGATTGGAATTCAATTTGGATTGCGGGGTCTAGAAGAATGTCCTCCAGAATTTAGACATTGTTACTTGGGATGGGTGGATAGGTAAAGTGAGTGTAATTCATTCCATTGGACTTGTAAATACGCACATGGTTAGTAAAACTAATCAAGTTATTAGAATATAATCATTGACACTTAGTATGTAATAGGGGTGAAATGGAACCGGTCTATTCTGTTTAAAGCATCGAGTTTTCTTACAATAGTATAAAGTACTATTGATAGAAATCTAAAGTCGATCGGTGGGAGACCAATGTTAGAATAGATCTATTCAGTCAAACTCATATATCTTAACTAAGAACAATGGTGCATGAACAAAAACAATGTTGAATTAACTCATAATTAAAACAATAACAAAAGCATGTTAGTAAGTGTTGTTTACAACATCGGGTTTCCATAAATAAGTATAAATACTAAAATATAAGATTTTAAGTTAATTATTAAGAGACCAATGTGAACACTTACTAAAGCACTGAAGTTATGATAAACTTTATATAATAATTCAACTGAATTTTTTTTCAGTGAAGTGTTGAACTTCGGACTATAGAAAAGGTCTGAAGTTCGGATCATCAGGGGATCCGAAGTTTACACTTAGCGTAATTTAAAAATAATAGAGATGAACATATAAGAACAGTTTTTTCATGCAAAAATACAAACTAACGCAAAATAAACACATAAAACAGATCCTAAATCACATTTTAAGTGTGAACAACATTATTACTAACAAAAACATGTTAAAACTAACAAATCTAGCCTAAAATTGAAGAAAACTAATCGTTATTGAATAAACACAAAGAAATAAACTGACTTAAATGGATGAAACTGCTACCTGATAATGATGAAGTGTGAAAGTACATCAAAACACGTGAAATTGGCAGCAGCAATGTGGATTCGAAGCGTGAGAAATGATAGAAATGATGGTTTTATGCGTGTTTCAGCAGCGAAGAAGAAGAATAGTGCCTGACCGAGATATTTGAAAATATCTCAGCCGCCCTCCTCTATATAATTTCCAATAAAATGGGCATGGGCTGAAACATTTGGGTCAACTACAAAATAAAACAAATCAAAACAAAAAAATCTAAACAGAAAAATAAAGGCCCAAAACAAAAAACTTTTTGATGATTTTCTCAAGATGTTATATAATAACGAAATGAAAAATATTTTTGGTCTTCTGACACATTTTCAAACTTAAATAAAATAAAATAAAATCCTTTATATTTTTTGAAGTTTTCTGACTAAAACAAAAGATAAAACACAAATATTTTTGTATCTTTCAAAGATTTTGACTTAAAAAATAAAATATTTTTCTTCGTTTCTCCCATGCAAGTGTGCACATATAATAATTTTAAAATATTGAGCAAACTTGTACATGAAGAAAGCTAGCCAACAGACCTGGATGTTTAAAGCCTCCCACTCAGAATAGATATCACACATAGCATTTATCAGTTTCAAAAATATCAAAGATACAAATTTATAAAAGAACATAGAGATAATTTTGTAACACTTCTTGCTAGTTGGTTTAACAGAAGACATTAAATAAAGCAGTTTCAGTTATGAGGATAACTTGAAACATAATTATTTAGAAGTCATCTGATAATCAAGTAGAGGATGGATTCAACATGCCGATTTATGATACTAAGAACTGAAAATGATGTTCCTTTTTCTACATGATCTTTGATAAAGTGATACATGATGTCTATATGCTTTGTCCGAGAATGTTACCCAGGATTGCAAGAAATAGCTATTGCACTTTGTGAATCAGAGTAAATGAGAATGTTGGTAAGTGAGTAGCCATAGTCGCGCAACTGTATTCTCATCCACAGTACCTGAGAGCAATAGCTTGCAGGTGCTACATACTCAGCCTCACATGTGAATGTTGAAACACAATTTTGTTACTTAGACGACCAACTCACCGGTCTATTTCCCAGAAACTGTATTCCACGAGAGGTGGTCTTTCGATCAATTCGACAACTACCAACCTCTGAGATGTTTGAATTGGTTGAGCTCCTCTTCCATGGCTATAATCCAGTCTGGGTCTTTAAGTGCTTCTTCCACACGCGCCGACTCTATCATTCTAAGAAATGATGCAAAGAGGTGTTCATTAGCAGATGTGTTAGATATTAAATTTCGATCTTGCAGATCTATTTTGTAATAATAATTTAGAGAATATTTAGTCTTGTAGTTTATTTCTTAGTTAGTTTATTTTGTATGAAAAGTTCACGGGGCCAAAGTGTCATTCCTTGAAACTTGATTATTTGAGCCTACAACTAGGCTCCTAGGGTTTTGAAAACATACGGTTGACATTTTGTGTGAGAATTGAATATTCTTGTTCCATCCACCACATATTATTCTCTCAACATTCTCTTTGTCTTCTTTAATCATTTCATAATTATTGAGTGCAAATTCTGATTGTGAGTGTTTATTGAACATTAAAGTGCTGATATTATCTGGGAATCAACAACAACAATTGGTATCAGATCCCAAAAAGGTGGAATTAAACTTAAAAAAAATCGGATTCTGCTGCTATTCAAGTTGTTCTTCGAGCTTTTCTTCAAAAACCACGGGTTTGATCTTTCTTTTCTCAACTATTTTGCTATTTTTGTGTTGTTCTTTTCATATAATCATCATATTATCATTCCCTACTGATTTAGAGCTTATTAGGTTCAATCTTATCATCATACTGTTCATCTAATCGGTTGTTGAAAATCTTGAAAACATGCGTTTTCTAGCTTTTTTGGTCCATTTTTAATGACTTTTTAAGTGTTTTGGTATATTTAAAAGGCTAAAAAGTGTTTAAAATAATTTTCCAATCATTTAGAAACAATTTTTATCCCAAAAATCTGCTAGTTTTAAGTCTGGACTGTTTCTGAAATATTTAATATCTGCTGTAATTCGGACCTTCACTGTAGCTCTTCGGACCAGACCTCGGACCATTTCGGACCCCCATTCGGACATATTCGGACCATATTTCGGTCCATTTCGGACTATCCTTAGGAGTAATTCAGACCATATTTTGCCAATTTCGGACCCCACTTCGGTCCCATCTGAACTTCGGACCATCCGAAGTTCAGATCAGGCAATTTTAGTTCACTTATTTTGACTTGTGCTTTAATTTGTAATTTCCTTTGAGACCACCCGAATCCAGACCATCCGAATTCGGTGTTCCCTTCTTGAAATTTTTCCCAAGTGTTCATCCGTGGTGACTACTGTTCATCCGAACTCGGACCATCCGAATTCGGTCTTATGTTTTTGGTCCATCCGAATTTAGATTCAAGCCATTTGTCACAGTTCATCCGAATTCGGTTCATCCACTCATTGGTCCACACACTCTTGGTCCATCCGAAGAACTGTCCACCCAAATTCGGTTCCAACCGAACTCAGTACTTGATCCGAATTAGTACCATCCAGAGTACTATTCATCCGCAGTTCAGTCAGTCCGATTCAAGTTTCCACCTTCAAGATCTTATTCTTCTATATCAACACCCTATATCATGTCTCGTGAAGCTCTTGTCCTCGGATCCGAGAACAGACCACCTGTTCTGTATCCCGATTAGAATGAGTAGTGGAAGTCTCGATTCCTAAATTTTTTCGGTATGGAACCCAATGGCAACCTTATGCTTCAATCCATCTCTGAGGGCCCTGTTATCTACTATCGGAAAATAGCTACTAGACCCGAGGCTAACCCCCCTGTACTCGCATCAAAAGTTGAAAGGGAACCTGCCAATGATGCCGAGCGAGACAGGAAGCATGCAGACAAGAGGGCCGAATATCTGATCTACCAAGCCCTCCCTACTGACATCTTAGTCAGAGTAGACAGAAAAATGTCTGCCAAAGAAATGGGGGATGAGTTAGAAGTTCAAATACTGGGGGCAGACCTAGATGACCGTGCAAAAATTGAGGAGGCAAAGGCCAAATTTACTGATTCCGGGCCAAAGACGGGGAATTGCTGCAGGCTACATTTACTAGATTCTGTGCAGTTCGGAATGAGCTAAACAAACTGCACATCAAGAAAGAAAAGGATGACATAAACATCTAGTTCTTTTCAGCCATAGCCTTCGAGTGGCAAATTGCATGCCGAGCCACACGACGAGTGTTGAATATTCCCGAAGTATCAATCGATGTGGTGTTTAAAGAGCTGAAAAAGTATCAGGGTGATGTGGACCAACAGAATCAAATGGTCAATCAGCTAGCATCCTTGTTACTATCTGCCAACACCGGCAACAAACCCACTGATTCCCTTGCCTTGATCTCAAACAAGAACATTCCCACAGCATCTTATGCTCAAGGTTCCACTTCTTCCCAGTGCTGATATGCTTCTCCTTCGCATGAGATAATAGATGAGGAAGTAGCGGCAATTCAGGAACAGATAGCCTTATGGATAAATCGTCTCCAACAACGACGTTTTTCCAACAAGACTAATAATCAGCTCCGCTACGACACCGGTCCGCGGAGGTACTCGGATGAGAGAAGAGATGAAAGACGAGATGATTATCGTAGGGACGACTATCACAGGGATGACAGGGATGATCGAAGATACGACGACCGAAGGGACTATTGGGATGACCGCCATTATGAAAGGCGAGACGATAGGCGAGATGATCATAGGGATGATCGACGCGACTATTATCGAAGGGTTGTTCGTCGTGATGAACGAAGGGATGACCGACGGGACGATCGAAGAGACTATGATCGTCGGGATAATCGGAGAGATGATAGTAGGGAACCTCGCCGTGCCGACAAGAGGCCGGTGGAGAGGAGAGATGAGAGGCCGAGAGCCAAACGGATGTAAATCTCTGATGTGTGTTGGTTGATCCAAACGGAAATAGCAGCCCCTTCCTTCAATCCATGTGTTAAGTGTTGTATGCATTGCAAAACGTTCCAAGACTTATGATTGATGACAGTCTCGGATGTATGTGTTGATAAGTAGCAGTCCAAAGCAACAATAGAAACTAAGTATAGAAGTCTATCATGTGTCAAGTGTGTATAAGTTGCAAAAAGTTCCAAGCCTCACACAACACTTATGCAATTTTGTGTTGTTGTGTAGTCCAAAAATATAGCCACTATGTGAGATATTATTGTGCTGAGTCTTCATTATTTCAACCTTAGTTTAAACATTTAATGGACCTTTAAAAGAGTTAATAACCCTCTAAACATCTTATATGAGTCCTACATATACTTAGCCTTTAAAATCAACACCAATATATGATTATACTTGGCATGAAAGGGCAAATTATTTGTTATAACATTCTGGACAGCAACATGTACATGGTTAAATGATCATAATTAGGTGGCCATGGACCAAACTTAATTGGCCTTAAGGTATATAGAACATTTAGCCATGATTCATGTTCAAGGCCCTTAAAATATAAGCTTATACAAGTGTTTTGATTTCAATTGTAATATCTTTAAAGCTTGAATGTGTACTAAGTCCATAGGTCTTTTGGCCTTCCATTAAGGGCTAAAATGTGATAATAATACAACAATATCAGATGAGCCATAGTGTGTTATTAATGGACTTTAGAAAGTGTAAACAAGCTAATTAGGGTGATCACGAATACATTATGTGTGCTTGTATGATCAATCATGAATACATGACCCTAAGAAATGCTTAAAAGCCATTTAAGACCTATCATGTATCATCTTAGTAAGATTATAAATTGAGGTTAAATTAATTATAAGCCAAAGTATAAAGACAATTGTTTGGCAAGATGTTATAAGTATGTCATTTTCTAGCAAAATAGTTGGCCATATTCATCTCAATATTATAGAAAATTGAGACTTTGATATTAAAGATCAACAACAGACCACTGAATATACTATTCAGATGATAAAGGCTAATAAGTATTAAAAAATGATATGAATAACAGATTGAGCATCAAGAGAAGCTAAAAGACATATTAAGGAGCATTAGTGAAGGCTGTAGCAAAGTAGTAAGCTATCTGTAAGTCTGATATAAGTCAGATAGTGGTTCTAACCCACTACGGATTGTTAGCAACAGAGCTAGAGCCAGAAAGCACACTAACCTGTATTTGTGAGTTGTAGATTTTACTTTAACTGCAAATAATGTGAATTGAGACTTTTATTTCATTATCCTGGCTTTATTGGTATTCAAATCTTATTGAACATATTGTTATATTTGTCATAGCATGTTTACAACGATTTGTTGAGCCGATCATTTCTTCTTCTAGCTTCTATTCTTTGACAAGCCATTGATTGTTAAGCTTAACACCAACACTATTGCTCAGTGTTGGGTAATTGTTAGGCTTATGATGTGCTAAATTACATGATGAAAGCACAGAGGGTAGCTAGAGTTGAGAATTCTGAGGATACCCATACAACAATTACTAGTAGCTACCCCAGTACGTGGCTGATCCCCACACATTGATGTGTGTGTATGGTGTTATCATTATCCAGAGCTTCTTTACGAATTTGTCTAAAAGTCTCAAAGGCGACAATAGTTTTAAAACTGGGAGCTGAGCAAAGACGCACATCAGTGCATTTATCTTGGCTAATGTCCCTTCAAGATTTGAGTTGTGCATGGGCCTAGTGCAGTGCATGAGTAATAGAGCTGAGTTGTGCATGAGCCAAGTGCAGTGCATGAGCTTTTGAGCCTGCATTCATAATTGCATGTTAAATGTAAAATTCTACATTCTCAGTAAGCAATTAAGCTTACCCCATTGTTGCGTTATTTTTCATGTAAAGGCGAAGGATTGGTTGGACCTAGTTCATAGGTTAGGACTGTGGAAGAGCTTAAAGTGGCTTAGAACCTGTTTCAACACCTTGGTACTTGACTGATGATAGAGCTCTGTGATACTGGGCTAGTTTATATTTTGTGGTTTGGTGTAATAGTCTAGAAGTCTGTACCCTATTACTTAAAATTTGTCTCTGTTTGTAATTAACTTTAATTCCACACTGTTAATTATTATCATAGTTTTCCGATTGATATTGCATTGCCATTGGGGCCTAGTCTTAAAACCTATGAGAAATCTGGGTCGTACAAACATGACATTAATTTTAATCACTGGTGGTGGGTCATAAAGAACCAGTGCCCTAGACATGAAACTTTCCAGAATTAATCAGCTAACATGGAAGAACATTTGTGTCAAATTTCTGATCATTTCAACAAATAGAACACGCAAATCAAGAATATAAACACAAAAACGTAACCAAAAATGATCCTAATAGTAAAATTGTGATTCCTCCTTCGATTATTGGAATTAGCCTCTGACTAAATGTTTTTGGCATGCAATCGCACCACACACCCAAAAATCAGCACAAACTGATATTGTATGAATATTTTATGATTTTCTAAATTTTCAGCCCAATTTCATGACACTTTTAACAATGAAACTTTGATTTTGATTGATTCAATCAACTCGATCCACTCCTTTGCTCTGACACTAATTGTAGGATCTATAATCTTCATGTTTCACTCAGATTTGAAGCACCAAAACATGTAAACGTTAATTTCATTGAATAATTGGCTTTGCACTACATAATATCAAACTATTGACTATTTATATGATTGACCCTAGACTTCTATTAATATTAATTTACACATTATTTAAGGTCTAACAATATCCTCTTCCGTTTGACCTCCCGGAGCTAATGTCATTTGTTCGACTCCACTCTCAGAAAATCTTTCTTTTTTCTACTCCCCCTTGATTAGTTGCCTCACCCTTAGGCTCTATTATTTGGCATTTCTCCCCCTCAAGATGATTAGGATAATCACGATCATCATGCGTTCTTTCAAAATATTTAGCCATTTTGTCACCACCTCTTAAACCCGATCTATCCTTTTGTTTATATCATCCTCCACTTTTTCTATTAACAAACTCCTGCTCAAATGATTGGTTGAACAGAGCATTTCAGGTTGTGCTTTGGTCTTTTATTACCTCAAGTTGTTCAGTGATAACAACAGATGATTGGATTTGTGGGAATCCTGGTGGCACTTCCTGAGTTGCAGCTCCTTTACCCTTCAATATATATAGGATTGAAGAAAACTATTCCTCATTCATCAACTTAAGATCCTCCTTGTTTGACCTATAAACAACACCAGCCTCACGAAGAGCTGTCGTTAATATCTATGGAGAAATTCCAGGATGACCCGATACAAATGGCTTTGATGTGGCTGTATCAAGATTTTCAACTTTCATTTCTGCTCAACCAGGTGTGGAGTCAGATCTAGATGTTTCAGAGGATGTCACGTAGATATCCTTGATCAATTGCAACGTCTTATGGGTGGGGGATGAGACGTGGTCAAAGGTACGATGGTCATTAGGGGCAACGAGTGATCTGTATCAACACCACCTACCTCTGAATGAGGGGGTGACGGAGTATGAGCTATGTCCCCGTGGAATGAAACTCGCTCCTGTGGAGAGGAGTGAGAGTGACTGGAGGGGTGTGTTACAACCACTTGACTAGTGGGTTTATGCATACTTTCCCGACTTTGGGTAGAAGGTTCTTCCTCAACACTATTTTCTTTTTCGCTCTCTTCTACATCTCTTAAAAATTATGATATAGAACTTTCCGAGTCATTTTCTTTAACTCCTTGCTCAACACTCTCTGTACTCTCATCCTTTAACATAATAAACTTGCTCCCCCTACTCCCTCAGCCTCACTCTGCTCATCTTCTCCTTCAGATATGGATATCACCTTCATCTGGGTAAACTCCTACAAGATAAAAGACTACCCTCTCTTCCCTCCATCTGCATATGTCAGTAAAGAAAGCAGGATATCCATAACTGGAACTGTCAGAAGTTCATTTGGCAGTTTGAAGTGAGACATAGCCACAGTCTTATATACTTCATCTTCAGATCTGTCATGAATATCTTCAGCATCATCCATTGCATATTATATTATAAGTTGCAAAAACCTTTGAAAAGATATAAACTTTCTTTCTCTTTTCGTCCATTTATCCATGACTTCATGATGAAGTTCTTCAAAGAAGAACTGGGCATATTCAAAAAGGTGGTCATAGGAAAATGCGGCCAACATTGATAAGGCATGGTTGTTGGTAGAATCATGACCCGACTGCTTTCTAGTGAGGCAGCGGTATAAAATATCAAAAAAAAAAAAAAACCATTTAGATTGTAATTTCTTTGCCTTGAAATCAGTGGGTTTTGAGAGGTTATAACCCAGATTTTGGACCAGCTGGAGTACAACGGCAGTGGATGAAAAGGGAGCAAAACTGTATTTTGTGGGTCTGGAATGTTCAGTTGGTAGGCGAAAAATGTGCTAGATCGCGTCTTTAGGTGATTTTGAGTGGAACAGAGTCAATTTTGGTTATGAGATGAGGTTCAACCTCATCAACATAAATTAGATGGTACCAAAATTGTTGGAGATAGATGCATGGGATGGAGAATTGCAGATGGCAATGGTTAAGGCATAGAAGATTGGGTGGCCTTTGAGGATATCAAAGGAAATATCCTCTACACATTGTTTCAATAGATCCAAATTGCGTTTTGCCAATTGTGGGGTTGGAATTCAATTTGGATTGCGGGGTCTAGAAGAATGTCCTCCAGAATTTAGACATTATTACTTGGGATGGGTGGATAGGTAAAGTGAGTGTAATTCATTCCATTGGACTTGTAAATACGCACATGGTTAGTAAAACTAATCAAGTTATTAGAATATAATCATTGACACTTAGTATGTAATAGGGGTGAAATGGAACCGGTCTATTCTGTTTAAAGCATCGAGTTTTCTTACAATAGTATAAAGTACTATTGATAGAAATCTAAAGTCGATCGGTGGGAGATCAATGTTAGAATAGATCTATTCAGTCAAACTCTTATATCTTAACTAAGAACAATGGTGCATGAACAAAAACAATGTTGAATTAACTCATAATTAAAACAATAACAAAAGCATGTTAGTAAGTGTTGTTTACAACATCGGGTTTCCATAAATAAGTATAAATACTAAAATATAAGATTTTAAGTTAATTATTAAGAGACCAATGTGAACACTTACTAAAGCACTGAAGTTATGATAAACTTTATATAATAATTCAACTGAATTTTTTTTCAGTGAAGTGTTGAACTTCGGACTATAGAAAAGGTCTGAAGTTCGGATCATCAGGGGATCCAAAGTTTACACTTAGCGTAATTTAAAAATAATAGAGATGAACATATAAGAACAGTTTTTTCATGCAAAAATACAAACTAACACAAAATGAACACATAAAACAGATCCTAAATCACATTTTAAGTGTGAACAACATTATTACTAACAAAAACATGTTAAAACTAACAAATCTAGCCTAAAATTGAAGAAAACTAATCGTTATTGAATAAACACAAAGAAATAAACTGACTTAAATGGATGAAAGTGCTACCTGATAATGATGAAGTGTGAAAGTACATCAAAACACGTGAAATTGGCAGCAGCAATGTGGATTCGAAGCGTGAGAAATGATAGAAATGATGGTTTTATGCGAGTTTCAGCAGCGAAGAAGAAGAATAGTGCCTGACCGAGATATTTGAAAATATCTCAGCCGCCCTCCTCTATATAATTTCCAATAAAATGGGCATGGGCTGAAACATTTGGGTCAACTACAAAATAAAACAAATCAAAACAAAAAAATCTAAACAGAAAAATAAAGGCCCAAAACAAAAAACTTTTTGATGATTTTCTCAAGATGTTATATAATAACGAAATGAAAAATATTTTTGGTCTTCTGACACATTTTCAAACTTAAATAAAATAAAATAAAATCCTTTATATTTTTTGAAGTTTTTGGACTAAAACAAAAGATAAAACACAAATATTTTTGTATCTTTCAAAGATTTTTGACTTAAAAAATAAAATATTTTTCTTCGTTTCTCCCATGCAAGTGTGCACATATAATAATTTTAAAATATTGAGCAAACTTGTACATGAAGAAAGCTAGCCAACAGACCTGGATGTTTAAAGCCTCCCACTCAGAATAGATATCACACATAGCATTTATCAGTTTCAAAAATATCAAAGATACAAATTTATAAAAGAACATAGAGATAATTTTGTAACACTTCTTGCTAGTTGGTTTAACAGAAGACATTAAATAAAGCAGTTTCAGTTATGAGGATAACTTGAAACATAATTATTTAGAAGTCATCTGATAATCAACTAGAGGATGGATTCAACATGCCGATTTATGATACTAAGAACTGAAAATGATGTTCCTTTTTCTACATGATCTTTGATAAAGTGATACATGATGTCTATATGCTTTGTCCGAGAATGTTACCCAGGATTGCAAGAAATAGCTATTGCACTTTGTGAATCAGAGTAAATGAGAATGTTGGTAAGTGAGTAGCCATAGTCGCGCAACTGTATTCTCATCCACAGTACCTGAGAGCAATAGCTTGCAGGTGCTACATACTCAGCCTCACATGTGAATGTTGAAACACAATTTTGTTACTTAGACGACCAACTCACCGGTCTATTTCCCAGAAACTATATTCCCCGAGAGGTGGTCTTTCGATCAATTCGACAACTACCAACCTCTGAGATGTTTGAATTGGTTGAGCTCCTCTTCCATGGCTATAATCCAGTCTGGGTCTTTAAGTGCTTCTTCCACACGCGCCGACTCTATCATTCTAAGAAATGATGCAAAGAGGTGTTCATTAGCAGATGTGTTAGATATTAAATTTCGATCTTGCAGATCTAATTTGTAATAATAATTTAGAGAATATTTAGTCTTGTAGTTTATTTCTTAGTTAGTTTATTTTGTATGAAAAGTTCACGGGGCCAAAGTGTCATTCCTTGAAACTTAATTATTTGAGCCTACAACTAGGCTCCTAGGGTTTTGAAAACATACAGTTGACATTTTGTGTGAGAATTGAATATTCTTGTTCCATCCACCACATATTATTCTCTCAACATTCTCTTTGTCTTCTTTAATCATTTCATAATTATTGAGTGCAAATTCTGATTGTGAGTGTTTATTGAACATTAAAGTGCTGATATTATCTGGGAATCAACAACAACAATTGGTATCAGATCCCAAAAAGGTGGATTTAAACTTAAAAAAAATCGGATTCTGCTGCTATTCAAGCTGTTCTTCGAGCTTTTCTTCAAAAACCACGGGTTTGATCTTTCTTTTCTCAACTATTTTGCTATTTTTGTGTTGTTCTTTTCATATAATCATCATATTATCATTCCCTACTGATTTAGAGCTTATTAGGTTCAATCTTATCATCATACTGTTCATCTAATCGGTTGTTGAAAATCTTGAAAACATGCGTTTTCTAGCTTTTTTGGTCCATTTTTAATGACTTTTTAAGTGTTTTGGTATATTTAAAAGGCTAAAAGTGTTTAAAATAATTTTCCAATCATTTAGAAACAATTTTTATCCCAAAAATCTGCTAGTTTTAAGTCTGGACTGTTTCTGAAATATTTAATATCTGCTGTAATTCGGACCTTCACTGTAGCTCTTCGGACCAGACCTCGGACCATTTCGGACCCCCATTCGGACATATTCGGACCATATTTCGGTCCATTTCGGACCATCCTTAGGAGTAATTCAGACCATATTTTGCCAATTTCGGACCCCACTTCGGTCCCATCTGAACTTCGGACCATCCGAAGTTCAGATTAGGCAATTTTAGTTCACTTATTTTGACTTGTGCTTTAATTTGTAATTTCCTTTTAGACCACCCGAATCCGGACCATCCGAATTCGGTGTTCCCTTCTTGAAATTTTTCCCAAGTGTTCATCCGTGGTGACTACTGTTCATCCAAACTCGGACCATCCGAATTCGGTCTTATGTTTTTAGTCCATCCGAATTTAGATTCAAGCCATTTGTCACAGTTCATCCGAATTCGGTTCATCCACTCATTGGTCCACACACTCTTGGTCCATCCAAAGAACTGTCCACCCAAATTCGGTTCCAACCGAACTCAGTACTTGATCCGAATTAGTACCGTTCGGAGTACTATTCATCCGCAGTTCAGTCAGTCCGATTCAAGTTTCCACCTTCAAGATCTTATTCTTCTATATCAACACCCTATATCATGTCTCGTGAAGCTCTTGTCCTCGGATCCGAGAACAGACCACCTGTTCTGTATCCCGATTAGCATGAGTAGTGGAAGTCTCGATTCCTAAATTTTTTCGGTATGGAACCCAATGGCAACCTTATGCTTCAATCCATCTCTAAGGGCCCTATTATCTACTATCGGGAAATAGCTACTAGACCCGAGGCTAACCCCCCTGTACTCGCATCAAAAGTTGAAAGGGAACCTGCCAATGATGCCGAGCGAGACAGGAAGCATGCAGACAAGAGGGCCGAATATCTTATCTACCAAGCCCTCCCTACTGGCATCTTAGTCAGAGTAGACAGAAAAATGACTGCCAAAGAAATGGGGGATGAGTTAGAAGTTCAAATGCTGGGGGCAGACCTAGATGACCGTGCAAAAATTGAGGAGGCAAAGGCCAAATTTACTGATTCCGGGCCAAAGACGGGGAATTGCTGCAGGCTACATTTACTAGATTCTGTGCAGTTCGGAATGAGCTAAACAAACTGCACATCAAGAAAGACAAGGATGACATAAACATCTAGTTCTTTTCAGCCATAGCCCTCGAGTGGCAAATTGCAGGCCGAGCCACACGACGAGTGTTGAACATTCCTGAAGTATCAATCGATGTGGTGTTTAAAGAGCTGAAAAAGTATCAGGGTGATGTGGACCAACAGAATCAAATGGTCAATCAGCTAGCATCCTTGTTACTATCTGCCAACACTGGCAACAAACCCACCGATTCCCTTGCCTTGATCTCAAACAAGAACATTCCCACAGCATCTTATGCTCAAGGTTCCACTTCTTCCCAGTGCTGATATGCTTCTCCTTCGCATGAGATAATAGATGAGGAAGTAGCGGCAATTCAGGAACAGATAGCCTTATGGATAAATCGTCTCCAACAACGACGTTTTTCCAACAAGACTAATAATCAGCTCCGCTACGACACCGGTCCGCGGAGGTACTCGGATGAGAGAAGAGATGAAAGACGAGATGATTATCGTAGGGACGACTATCACAGGGATGACAGGGATGATCGAAGATACGACGACCGAAGGGACTATCGGGATGACCGCCATTATGAAAGGTGAGACGATAGGCGAGATGATCGTAGGGATGATCGACGCGACTATTATCGAAGGGTTGTTCGTCGTGACGAACGAAGGGAGACCGACGGGAAGATCGAAGAGACTATGATCGTCGGGATAATCGGAGAGATGATAGTAGGGAACCTCGCCGTGCCGACAAGAGGCCGGTGGAGAGGAGAGATGAGAGGCCGAGAGCCAAACGGATGTAAATCTCTGATGTGTGTTGGTTGATCCAAACGGAAATAGCAACCCTTTCCTTCAATCCATGTGTTAAGTGTTGTATGCATTGCAAAACGTTCCAAGACTTATGATTGATAACAGTCTCGGATGTATGTGTTGATAAGTAGCAGTCCAAAGCAACAATAGAAACTAAGTATAGAAGTCTATCATGTGTCAAGTGTGTATAAGTTGCAAAAAGTTCCAAGCCTCACACAACACTTATGCAATTTTGTGTTGTTGTGTAGTCCAAAAATATAGCCACTATGTGAGATATTATTGTGCTGAGTCTTCATTATTTCAACCTTAGTTTAAACATTTAATGGACCTTTAAAAGAGTTAATAACCCTCTAAACATCTTATATGAGTCCTACATATACTTAGCCTTTAAAATCAACACCAATATATGATTATACTTGGCATGAAAGGGCAAATTATTTGTTATAACATTCTGGACAGCAACATGTACATGGTTAAATGATCATAATTAGGTGGCCAAGGACCAAACTTAATTGGCCTTAAGGTATATAGAACATTTAGCCATGATTCATGTTCAAGGCCCTTAAAATATAAGCTTATACAAGTGTTTTGACAGGGACGTCGTTTACTATGAGCGGAAGTTGGAAGCCGCCAAGAAGCGAACAATATCTATGGCTCTCGTTGTCCAGGAAGACTACTGGGATCGGAGGATACTGATGACGACGAAGATTAAGGAAAGAATTGCTACATGGTTGATCGTCTGGGATTGGATAGCTATGCTACTTCAACTGATTCAGATTCAGACAGTGCTGCTGAGGGAGAGACAACGCCAAATCCACCAGCATTTCTGATGGCCATATCCGACGATCTGGAATGTGCGTCATCAGATTCAGAGACACGAGAGGTACATTCCTTTTAAATGCTGAAACTGAAAAGTGTGTGCAAGCTGAACATCTAGCCCAAACATTAATTGAGTCATCTGAATTATATCAATCAAAGTGGTTAACTAATCAGAATGTGATAAAACAGATGCTAATTGAAAAGGTAGCAGTTCCGGATAGGAATACGTACCTAGAATCTTGTATGCATAGGTTATCTAACGAAAAGCTCTCATTAAAAGAAGAAATATCTGTACTTTCAAAACAATTAGAGACAGTGAGTATGGAAAATATTGACAGCTTAGAAAAATAAAAAATGATAGAAGAAGAAAAAATAAGTTTGTACTCTCGAATAAAGACCCGTGATGATGCATTTTAAAAACGGGGTCAAACTGAACAAAATATACATTTGAATCAGCCCAAAGAAACTAGGTTTTACCTTTCTAAACAAGGAATCGGTTTTAAAAATCCTAAATATTTGGAAAAGGCTCAAAGAGTTTTACCCTTGTTTTATGACATGAATTACATGGGAGCTGGGCTTAAATCTTTCTTTTTTGAGTCATCAAAAGAAGATTTAACCCAAGAGGATGAGAAACGCGTTGAAATTAAATAAAAAAATATCTTTTAAATATGGAGAACTAAACGAGAGTTATCCTTCTAGAGTACCCACTCTAGAGAAAGACTTCTAGTCTAGTTATTCAGAAGCTGAAATGAAAGCTGAACCTGTAAAACAAATCCATCGCCTTTACATTCCTACAAAACTTCTTCAACATCAAATTACTATTTTAGAAAAGGAATTATAGTCCACTCATAAGAAAGCTCTTGATTTTCAAGAAGCTCTTCTTAAGAGTGAGGAAAAATTGGTAAATCAAAGTTTTCAATAATCTGTAGAATTAACTGTCTACAGAGAAAACTTTGACATGGTTTCTCAAACATTAAAAGATCATTTAAAAGACCAAGAGTTTCTCATCCTACCAGAATCCCACTTGTGTCATCTAACAAAGGCAAGACTAAAATTGAAAATTCTTCTATCAGTTGTAAAATTAATCCAGGTTTGTCTGTATCTTTAAGGGTTGTGTCACAAAATTAAATTTCAATATTTCCTTATCTATGTACATCTTTAATAATTAATGATCCTGACAAGTTGCTGTATGAATTGTTCAGCACTGAGTGGGACGCAAAATTAATCCAGGTTTGTCTGTATCTTTAAGGTTGCAAATAGGTTCATGAAATTAATCCGAAAAGGAAAAAGAAGCGTATAGGTGTTTATTTGAGGGGGAGTATTAAATTCGCCAAAAGCCAAAAACATTTTTATTTTAAATCTATTTCATTTCTTTTGTCTTAACTTAGTTTGTTAGGCACAAAAAGGCCTCAGTCAAACCTGTTCTACATCTGAGGGGGAGATTTATAATCAAACCTGTTGATACATTTGAAGGTTGAATTTAAGGCCTGTTATATGCCTTATTGAAACCTAAAATGATTTGCAATATCAGTCTAAAGTTGTTCTATATGTTGCATGTGTTGCAACTAAGACAGTTTGTCCAAGCTGCTCTGTCTGCTGAACAGGCTGGACATAAACTGTCTACGCTGCTCTACACTGGTGAGCAGCTTGGGCAATTTTAAAGTGTTCTGTTCTTTGTGAACAGAACCTGTTCTTTGTGAACAGGCTAAACACTTTATGGAATATGTTTCCAAGTCATCATGTATTGTTTTTGCCACAAGATCAGTTTACAAAGTCGAAGACAAAGTGGAAAACAGAACTGCTTAGCCTGCCCAAGCTGTTCTGTAACATGAAGACAAAAGGGTATTTGAAAAAGGGTGACAGACCTTTTTCTTATATCAAAATAGGCCTTTACAAGGAAGAAAGACGCAAAGTTGACATTCCTAAACTAGTTAAAGGCAATGCAACAGTAGACAAAGTAAAAAGACAAAAGTTCTGCACATGTGAAGACAAGTCTGCTTTTCAGAAAAGTGCAGAAAAGGTTATGTTGTCTTTTCAACAAGACTTCTCCTTTTCATTCCGTCCAATGAAGATGTTTCTCTTAGATCCTCTGAGTGAGTATAAAAGGAAGCTTCTAAGGACAGAAAGATGTGTGAAGAAAGCTAAGTGCTGAAACCAAGAGTGAACGTGCAAGTGTGTTTTTCATGCATGCAAGTCTGCTGTGTAATTCAGTATCTGTGTGTCTAAGCTGTTTTACATAAGCTGTTCCCTTAAAGTCTTGAAAACCCAGTGAGTGCTTCTTAGTGAGTGTATTCATTGTATACTAGTTTGAGTTTGTCTTAGACTAGTGAACATATGGTTGTATCTGTCATCTCAGCTTGAACTATTCCGCATTCAAGCTTGTTTGTAATTAACAAATTGTTGATAATACATACAAACATTGAGAAAATAGTGTGTAGTTTTTAAATTGCTGTATTCACCCCCCCTCTACAGCTTAAAGCTATATACTTTGGGAACCTCTCGGGACCTACAACTGGTATCAGAGCAGTTTAGAGTGTGTGTCATTCTAGATCTCTCATTCTCCCAAGTTTCCATGGACAACAGTGCTGCAAATTCTTCTTACTATGACAATGGCTCTATGGGCAAACCTCCAAAATTTAATCATCAAAACTTCTCTTGTTGGAAGTGCAGAATGATGCTCTATTTAGAGAATCTGGATGTACAACTTACCAGAGATAGTGATGGAGGGTCCCTAATGTGCCAACCTCGGGGCTATACTATTAACTCCAGCGGTTGAAGAGAGCTGCTTCCTGAAATCGGACCTTGAGAAAGCTAAAGGCTCAAGGTCTGAGGAAGACAAGAAGGACTGGTGTGCTCGGGAATCAAAGGCCAGGAACAACCTGTCATTTTCCTCTTCCTGAGGTGATGTGGTCAAACAGCGGTTGAGGAAAATGAAAAGACAGGCAAAAAAGAGATGTGGGATACTTTGGTTACCGGTCTATGAGGGACCCACAAATCACACTGGACAGACGATCAACAATCTGTTAGACAGTATTGTAACTCTTCTTTGCTAAAGCAAAGGAGACTCTCACGAAACCTACACCAGGTTTACTGCTCTAGTGAAAGATCTCAAGCTGTTGGATCACTAAGAAGTTCTTACCCTGGTGATATAAAATTGCTGACATCTACCTGAGAGTGGAATTACTCTTCAACAATTCTAAGAACTCACGGTACTATCAGAGTATGGATCTGGCAACGTGTATGGATCCGTTACTGAATGATGAAAGTCAAGGCAACAAAAGATAAATGCCTTAAGAAATGTCCAAAAGAGGTGCAGGCCTTTGTGGCTAATGTGAGACAGCCTGTAAATCAGGTGAGTATGTGGTTCACTCAACCGATCAACAGGATGATGTACAAGGAGGGAAGTGTCAGATGAAGAAGATATCTGCAGATTCTTGCTGAACAAGATGATGAGCAAATGATAGCTATGCTTGTCAAAAGGTTCAACAAGAAAAGGTTTGGAAGAAACATGCTGCAAGGAAGTTCAGGTGCTGGCAAAAAGAAAGCATTTGATAAATCCAAGGCTGAGTGCTTCAAATGTGGCAAAACTGGCCATATAGCTGCTGACTGTGTGTCAAAAGCTGTTGATCAGTCATCCAAACCATACAAGACAAACAAGGATGATGGTTATAGGGTTAAGTACCTTATGGCCGCTGAGGAAGTTGGAAAACTCAGTGGGTTCCAACCGCCAAAAGGGACTCATGGCAGAGACTTGTGATTGGGAGGAATCTGATTCATCATCTGATGAAGAAGATAATCAATGTCTGATGGCCAACACTGATGTCCCATCAACAAGCAGCTTCAAACAAGATATGGCTGAAGCTGAAGGCTTCAGCAGCTTAGAGAACTGGAATCCTACTATGATGTATAAGGTACAAAATTTTATGGCTTACAGTTCCGAAGAAAAAGTTAAAATGTTTGAATATATGCTTGTTGATCTAAAAGCTGCTGTTGAGAAGCATGATGCTTTACTATCTGAAATCTCTAAACTTAAAACTGATCTTAAAACTAAATCTAATAAACTGGATAGTTTCCATAAGTTGGAAACTGAGCTTGATGAATTAAAACACATCAACTCTATTTTACTGGAAGAAAAGAGAGAAACAGATATAAAGCATGCTAATCTTCAAAAGATAGTTGACTCTTGGTGCCAATCTGCACAAAAAGTCAGCCATTGTATAAGTCAACAGATCCCTGCACAAATCCAAGCCTATCTTGGAGGGGATCTTGACACAGCAGCTTCTATTGTTGAGATCAATAATCTGAAAGAAGATTTATCCACTCTTGGTGAACTTCCAAACACATTCATTCAAAATGTGAATGGTAAACTAATCTCAACAAATAGGTTTGTCAGGCCTCAAAACACTGACAGCTTGTGTGAATTTAGCTCAAAAGCTGATGTTGGAATTTGTTCTCCATCAAGTCAGTCTGCTAAGTGCTCTGCTGGTTCACACAAGCAAAAGAAAGGAAAACATGTCCAAACTGAAGTTGTGGATACTAAACCTGTTGATAAAACAGGTTCTGAGTCCAAAGCTGATGGTAAAAAGCATGTTAATCCTTTTGATGCTAAACACTTTGAAAACAAGTTTTCAAAAGGTAAGCAGCCTGTTTCCAACAAGGGTAAATCTCATGTTGAAAACAAAACTGCTGTGATTTCAAATAAGTTTTCAAATCATAGTGGTAAACTGGTTTTAAATAAAAATAAGCTTTTCAAAACCAGACACAGTGAGTATGCTGATAGGCAGCATAAATCACAATCTAGTAGGGGCAAAGGCAAAGCCATTTCTCAAACTGAGATAATTGGGAATAAGTTTTCCAAACCTGTGGAAGCTCAAAAGTCAATCAAGCTCCCTATCTTTGACATTTGTCCTCCTAAAAAGAGGAAAGAAGAGACAGCCAAAGCTGTGGCTATTGAACTCTCCACCCAAGCTGTTGATTCATCAAAAAGTAATAAAATTGCTAAACCTGCTGATAGAATCAACAAAAATAGCTCAGAATGTGTTTCTGAAAGATCTTCTTCCAAAAATCCTAAAAAGAGAAAATGTTACAAATGTGGAAAGAAGACACATCTGGCCAAGGATTGTCCTGAATCTGAGGACATGAGGCCTGTTGACTCTGTTGTTTCGATCACAGCTACCACAAGCAGTGTTGGAAATGTCACAGTCACTGAGAGTGGTATTCAAGCTGATACCATTCAAATAGGGAATATTAGTGTGGATATTTCAAGTCCATCAACAAATGTTGATGAAGTAGGAGAACTCATCTCTGTGACGAGTTCCCCTAAAAATGACTAATAATTCTCTTATCACTCTACAGGAAAAACAACCTTCCCAGGTTTGGTACTTGGAAAGTGGCTGCTCAGGGCACATGACAGGTTGTAAAGAATTGCTGAGTGATCTCAGGCCTGAAAAAGGGCCAAAAGTCACCTTTGGTGACAATGTACAGGGATCCACTGAGGGATATGGAACTCTTAAAGCTGGTGCTGCAGTGTTCAAAAGAGTAGCCTATGTGGTTGGGCTAAAACATAACCTTGTTAGCATAAGTCAACTGTGTGATGCTGGCTACAAGGTTAACTTTGATGAGCACCTGGGTTACATATTGGATCCCCAAGGCCAAGTTGTGCTATGTGCTCAACGAAAGAAAGGTGTATATGTTGTGGATATGCATTCTGCTGACCCCACAACTGAAACCTGTTTTCTCACAAGAACAAATGCTGATCTAAACTGGCTATGGCACAGAAGACTGTCACATTTGAACTTCAAGAACATCAACAAACTCTGTAAGAAAGAGGTTGTGACAGGTTTGCCTTCTATGACTTTTGCTAAGGATAGATTATGCACAGCTTGTGAGAAAGGCAAGCAAAGGAAAACATCTTTTAAATCCAAACATAATTTCTCTATTGATACTCCACTCTTCTTAATCCATATGGACTTGTTTGGACCTGTTAATGTCCCAAGTCTAGGAGGAAGAAGATACACTCTAGTAATCGTTGATGAGTTCTCCAGATACACATGGGTGATCTTTCTAAAGAGCAAATGAGAGGCTGCTAGAGAGATTATTGGATTTGTCAAAAAGATGGAAATGCTGAACTCTGCCCAAGTAAAGCAGCTTAGAAGTGATCATGGTACTGAGTTCAGAAACAGTACTCTTGAAAACTTCTGTGAAGAGAAAGGAATCACTCAAAACTTTTTAGCTGTAAGAACTCCTCAACAAAATGGAGTTGCTGAAAGGAGAAACCGAACTCTCATTGAAGCTGCCAGAACCATGCTGTGTGCATCAGGTTTACCTTCATCATTTTGGGCTGAAGCTGTTAACACTGCCTGCTTCACCCAAAACAGATCCTTAGTGGTGAAAAGATTCAACAAGACTCCCTATGAGCTGCTCAAAGGGAGGAAGCCAAATGTCAGTTATTTCCATGTGTTTGGATGTCCCTGTTTCATTCTGAATCAAGGGACCAGCTGTCAAAGTTTGAACTAAAGCTGATGAAGGTGTGTTTGTTGGCTACTCTGCTATATCCAAAGCCTACAGAGTATACAACAACAAAAGAAAGGTGATAGATGAATCTATCAATGTCACCTTTGAAGAGTCCAAGAATGCTTCCACCAAAGCTGTTCCTGAATTAGTTTCAGGAGAACTTAACTTTGATGATCTGATGCATTCAAACAATGAAGAGGACTCAAAAGCTTCCACTACACCATGTGTGGAACCTGTTAACCATGATGGACATGATGATGATTATGTCAATACATCCTGTGTGAATAAATGTACTGACTTAATTACAACTGCATGTCCAGAACCTATCAATGCTGATTTTCCCAGTTCCTCTGCTGATATGTTCAACAGTGGTCAGACATGTTCAACAAGTGAACAGGCTAAGACAACAGTGTGTCTGAAATCTTGAGAGCTGTTCAACAGGACCTGCTGAAGATTGTTAAACAACTCAGGTGAATCATCATTGAAAATGATCCTAAGTGGATCAGGTGTCACCCCAATGATCAAATAATTGGTGACATCAACAAAGGGATACAAACACGGTGGGACAGCTTAGGGAACTTTTGTATGTTCTCTAGCTTTGTTTCACTGATGGAGCCAAAGAAGGTTGATGAAGCACTAAAAGATGCCAATTGGATCACTGCCATGCAAGAAGAGCTCAATCAGTTTGAGAGAAACAATGTATGGAAGCTGGTCCCTGCTCCTAAAGGTAAAACTATAATTGGCACTAAATGGGTCTTCAGGAATAAGATGGATATGCAAGGTCATGTCATTAGAAATAAGGCAAGACTGGTTGCTCAGGGCTACAGACAGGAGGAAGGAATTGACTATGATGAAACATTTGCTCCTGTGCCAGGCTAGAAGCAATTGGTTTGTATCTAGCCTACGCTGCTCATAAGAGCATTAAGGTATTTCAAATGGATGTGAAGAGTGCATTTTTGAATGGGAAGCTGCAAGAAGAAGCTTATGTCAAGCAGCCTCCAGGTTTTGAAAATGAACAACATCCAGGTTTTGTCTATAAGTTGGAAAAAGTTCTCTATGGTCTCAAACAAGCCCCTAGAGCCTGGTATGACACTCTTACTGAGTTCCTTATGAGCAATGGGTAATCCAGAGGTAAAGTGGATACTACACTGTTCATAAAGAAAGTGAAATCTGACATTATGCTTGTTCAAATTTATGTGGATGATATAATATTTGGTTCTACAAATGAGCAGTTGTGCAAGAATTTTTCATTACTCATGAAATCCAAGTATGAAATGAGTATGATGGGAGAACTTACTTTCTTTTTAGGATTACAGGTTAAACAAACCTCAACTGGAATTTTTATAAATCAAAGAAAGTACACTTTAGATCTATTGAAAAAGTTCAAATTTGATCAAAGTTCTCCTATTAAAACCCCAATGGCAACTAATGTAAAATTGGATGCTGATGCCAGTGGCAAAGCTGTTTCAGTAACAGCTTACAGAGGCATGATTGGGAGCTTGCTATACTTAACTGCTAGTAGACCTGATTTTATGTTTGCTACCTGTTTGTGTGCTAGGTTCCAAGCTGATCCAAAGGAATCTTATCTAGCTGTTGTTAAAAGAATCTTCAGATACCTAAAGGGTACACCTGGTTTGGGTCTTTGGTATCCCAAAGACTCAAGCCTTGAACTAACAGGTTATTCAGATTCTGATTTTGCAGGCTGCAGACTAGACAGGAAAAGCACAACAGGTGGATGTCAACTCCTTGGTGGAAAGTTGATCAGTTGGAGTAGCAAGAAGCAGAACTCAGTGTCCACTTCTACTGCTGAAGCTGAGTACATTGCTGCTGGAAGCTGCTGTGGGCAGATTCTGTGGATGCAGCATCAGCTTGAAGATTATGGCCTTGTGTATAGGAAAACTCCTATTTTGTGTGATAATACAAGTGCCATAGCCATCTCCAACAATCCAGTATTTCATTCAAGAACAAAGCATATTGAAGTCAGGCATCACTTCATCAGGGATCACATTCAGAAAGGTAATGTGGAGGTAAGTTTTATTTCCACAAATGAACAGCTTGCAGACATTTTCACCAAACCTCTAGATGAAACAAGGTTTAATTACCTTGTCAGCAAGCTGGGCATGTTAAACAAGAGTGACTAAGTGTTTCTTAAAGGTCTAAAAATCTGTATGTTGCACACTGCTCAAGTTTTTCAGAACAGCTTAGACAGAACAGGTTATACATGTTCTGTACTTAGTCATTTGTCTGAAAAACTTGAACAGCTTGAGCATACAACAGGCTGAACAAAATGAGTTTATTCATCCAGCCTGCTCTGGTGGTTCAATCCTCAACCTGTTCATTCCTTCACACTGTCTTACAAGTTTTACTTGTAACCTGTTCTCCTATTGAACACAACCTGCTCTTACAAAGGAGAGCAGGCTGGAGGAACAGCTTGAAAAATGAACAGCTTGAAGATTGAACAGCTTGTGATGGCTTTGGTCATCACAGGGTTGACCAACAGCTTAGACCAAAAATTCTAATTACCTTTCTACACGATTAAGTTACTTAATTAATGTTTTATTAACTTAATTACTGCGGATAATGTGGATTAGGTGTGTAAGTGATTAAAAAGAAATCAAGTGGTCTGACAAACGGTCTGACATGGACAACCGTTCCGTTTTCCGTTAACGACTTTTTCAAATCAAACCGCCCAAAATCTTCTCTCTCATACACACTCACATTCAAATCCTATAAATACCAAACTACTGTTTCATTTTCAGCTGGATCCGAATTCGGTGGTACTGTTCATCCGAATTCGGTCCATCCGAAATCCAATACTTAACATATTTTTTAAAATTTTCCATTTTTGCAGTTTCATTATAAATCAAAAATCCAAAAAGATTTTCATTCCGGTGCACCATTGGTTAGAGTTAGGATCAGTGTTTGAGTGAAAATGTTTGTTCTAACATTGGTCTCTTAACGATTGACTTTGGACTTTATTCAGTAGAATTCCATTCTACTAATAAAGACCCAATGCTATAAACAGAACAGACAGTTTCTATTTCACACTTATCCCAGACTTAGTATCAATGTCTTATCATCTAAGCCTTTTGTTATAACTTTGATGCACCTTTACAGGAATCATGGAACCCCCAGTCGCCATAACCATGCCCCATTCCCCGATTTCAAATAACATCGCCCAATTACCCGAAGAGTCCATCCTACCCCAAGCTGAATACGTCGAGTTCTTTGCACACAATTGGCAGCTTGACGTATCAATCCTTTGCCGCGAAACCGAAACCATTGCCTTTGACATCCTTAAAAACCACCCAATCTTCTACTCCCTTTCCACAACCATCTCTGTACCCCAGATCTACCTACAACAGTTCTGGCATCATTTAAAATTTGTAGCTGATGCCGAACCGTACTTCACTTCCACAGTTGACAGTGTCCCAGTCAAAATCACCACCGCAGCCATCCGCCATACGCCTACCCGCTGAAGCCTATTCCCTGAACCGCCTACAGTTTGCCCCAGTTCCTTCCGCCCTCGAAACCCTAAATGAAATGAAAGCCTTGGGATACGATGGTCCTCTCACTAAGCCATCGGACTTCCGAACCAAGAACCTTCAGGCTCACTGGAGGGTTCTTTTTGATGTCATAAATAAATGTTTCACCGCCAAGCATGTTGGACATGACTCAGCATCAATTCAAGTCCTTGCGATGTTCGCAGCCTTTGCTTATGACAGACACTACGATTATGCTGCCTTCTTGTTCGAGGAATTGAAAAGAGTAAGCCTGGAGAGGAGCACAAAACGCGGACGCAAATACAACCCGCTCCAGCGTTTCCAACAGTTGATCATTCAATATGGCATAGACAACGACGATGACATCCATGAATGTCCAGAGGCCGATGTATACATGACAGCAACGATTAAAAAGCTAAATCTTCCCACAGGGGCTACAATTGTGCCGGTAATGACAATACCACTCTCCTTTCTCCAAAGGGCAGTACAATCTGAAAGGGTAAGGGCTTATATGAGAGAGTTTTATCCGGATGAGGCTCGGTCAGATCCGACTGAGCCTACCCAATCCGAAGGCAAGGCTAGGGTGAGTGAGGTGCAGGGAGAAGCAGTGGAAGTTGAGCAATCTTTGGGTTCGGGTGAGAGGGAGATTGTGCTTCCGAGGGAGGGTGTAGCAAGTGAGGAAGCAGGACGGCAGATTCCGAAAGAACCGTCTCTGTTTTGCGAGGGATAGAGGCAACATCCGAGGGTGACCTTAGCCCCATTAGCCGGACAACCCACTATAAGACCATCAGTCCAATGGTCGAATCTACCCCCATCACCCACTTAGCATCCTCTCAAAAGGATGCTACTTAATTGCACGGGGATCTTCCACATACGCCATCACCCTCTCATTCGGAGAGTCGTGGTGTTGAGCTAGGTCACACTCCGCCCCATGTGACCGAACATCTTTCCCCCACAGCTCACTCCCCACCCTCACACACAATGAACGACGCCTCCATGGCGTCCCCTCAACGAGCTGCCTTCATGGCAGCTCCTCAAACTTCCGGATCTGCTCATCCAATTGTGGAGCCAGAGATGACGGAACGAAGACCTAGAGTGGCTTCATCCATGCCATCCACTTCAGGTCATCTCGAAATCAATATTAAGATGTTAACGGCAGCTCAACGTGCAGCCGGAGTTGTTACCTAGGCTGTCGTGGATGCCCACAAGGAGGTTGCCAAAGAACGACATACCGCCCTTCTCACATTAATCAAGGGTAAGGGTGTCGCTTCTGAGGATCTGCCTCCACCAGGGACCCGTTCAGTCCAATTAATGATTCCGGAGTTATCAGACAAGATAGACATGCAAAACAGATTAATCCTTCACGTTCAGGAGCAGCTCAACTCCCGTATGGACCGCTTGAGTCTGCGGTAATCGAGCTCCAATGCCGTCCCCAGGCTGAGTCCCAAAAGAGAAAACATGACGATCAGCACGACCCTGATCGCCATGAGGGGGAGAAACGTCAAAAGACTTAGTTTGAGCACCTGATGATAATTGAAGGGGGAGCTGAATATCACGGAACAGAGATACAAGGGTCCGGGGTTAAGAGGTACGAGTCTCAGGAGATGTTGATGACAGAAGATGAGCCCCTGATTGAAGGTCCTGCTCTATTGGATCTGATGTCAGCCATGGTTGAGTTCGAACCCATTCATGTAAAAGTTGAAATCATATTGGTGTCTGAATCTGACTCCGATACTGATGACGACCAACTCTTAATCAACCCAAAACCTGAGCCCGAATCACCACAAAAATTGTCCTCATCTTTCGAATTTCTAAATTCCCCGCCCCCCGTTCCATAACAAGAAATACTATCCTCCATTCAAGCTCCCTCCACACTAAAAGAATCCCAGCTAGTCCAAAGCCCTCCCAGAACTCAAAGTCCTCCCCAAGTCCAATCTGTACCCCAACCGCAAACCCAACAACCAGGACCCTCAGAAAATAGGTGTGTACACAGTTTTGATGAGCCTCCTACGCAGCCTGGTGTTCATGATGACGGTGATCTGTATTGGGTGGGTTGGTACTCGAAAGGTGGTGTACACTCTCTGCCACCAGAGTTAAAAGAGGAGTTGAGACAAGAACGTAGGGGGAAAATCTTCAAACTTCTGGAAGCTAAATCATCTGAGATAGAAGATCCCCCCGTTCAGGGCCTGAAAGAATTTTGGCAGAAGTTCCCAAAAGAGAAGTTCCAGAACCCCTATCTGGAAGAGAGGTTCAAGATGGTATTCAGGAAGAAGCCAGGGTCGTACAACAGGCGCATTCTTATGGAACTTACAAATGTATCCAAAGCTGAACAGGCCGAGTACAATCAGTTAATGCTCAGGTAGAGGAGGTCCAAAGTTTCTAAGTCTAAGATAAAGAGGCTTCTCAACATCATAATGTGCAGAAGAGCAAAAGTATACTATCCTACCTTTCAGGTAGAGAGAGAAGATGGCACAGTGGAGGAGTTCTATGAAAATGACTTGGACTTTATAAATGTGGACGACATCGAATTTCTACACGAGAGACTAACACATAGAATTAGAAAACGTATGTATCACATGACTGCCGTAGCCGCACTAATACGAAGCATGTACCGTTGCTCAATCATCATGTGCCTAAGAGATTTTCAAATGGCTATAGAGAGCGCGCTGGTCAAACTAGGTCTACGAGCCCCTGAGTAAGACAGCTTTCTTCTATATCATCATCCTGCATACAGAGTCATATTCAGAGGAGGCCCAAGAGTTGTATTTGTGAATCAGAGAAGGCATAAAAGATTCATGCGCTTTGAGGATCTTCCTTGTTACTCCGATGGAACTATCAGAATGGTTAGAGCTGAACTTACACGAAGAGTACAAGAATTTGATGTTCAACCAGATCCAGAACTTAGACGCTCACCAAATGAGATACAAGACATTCTCAGCGGCATCGAATACCTGAACGAACGGCTACACATGAGACAAATGATTAGACGATTTGATGTCATCCTTGGGCTCCGTGAATCTACTGATCATGCTAGAGTCCCAGGATCACCACAATGATCGAAAAGGGGGAAATTGTTAGATATTAAATTTCGATCTTGTGGATCTATTTTGTAATCATTATTTAGAGAATATTTAGTCTTGTAATTTATTTCTTTGTTAGTTTATTTTGTATGAAAAGTTCAAGGGGCCAAAATGTCATTCCTTGAAACTTAATTAAATAAGCCTACAAGTAGGCTCCTAGGGTTTTGAAAACATACGGTTGATATTTTGTGTGAGAATTGAATATTCTTGTTCCAGCCGCCACATATTATTCTCTCAACATTCTCTTTGTCTTCTTTAATCATTTCACAATTATTGAGTGCATATTCTGATTGTGAGTGTTTATTGAACACTAAAGTGCTGATATTATCTGGGAATCAACAACAACAAGATGATCTACGTGTTTGAATACCATCCGAGGATCACCAATGATTTGGTCAGTTGGGTGGTCATGGTTCTATCTCCTTTCATGTGGAAGTGGAGAATGAGAAGGTAACTCAGTGGTGAGCATAGGGATGGATGAAGTATTTTGATCAATGTTTCAAAGGATGGTTCCACTAGTTCCAGTTCAGATTTACTCGTGTCTGGTACGAGTGTTACATTAGGTACGATATGTTATGATATAACAGGAGTAGGCTCAATTGGTTGCGGAGTTATAGATGATGATGGTGCAAGTGTAGTTGGAACATTTAAAATTTGAAGAAGTTGTTTTTTCAATTGGCAGTGAAACAGAATAATTATTAACATTAGATCCGAAAAACTCTACATTAAAATGATCAAATAAATTTATTAAATCAAAAGAAGAGAAAGAAGTAGAGGAAGAAGAATCTCCTGTATTTGGAGTGACATAAGGTCCCGAGTGATCAACCTCAGGAGCCAGTTCAGCTAACTCATCGAATGTGATATTCACACTCTCATTAACTATCCTAGTACGAGTGTTGTAAGATCGATATGTCTTTAAGTTGGATTAGTATCCAATAAACATCTCCACATCTGCTTTCTCGTTAAACTTCCTAAGGTTGTCTTTGTCGTTCAACACGTAACACCTGCAACAAAATACTCGTAAGTATTTGATATAAGGTACTTTATCTAACTACAACTGATATGTATTCTTATTGAAGCACTTATGTAGAAGAGAGTGGTTTGGCGTCTAGCAGGCAGTTGAAACGACTTCAGCCCACAAGAACAGTGGTAGCTTTGAGTAATTGAGCTTCATGCGAGCGGCCTCCACAAGTGTACGGTTTTGCCTTTCAACTATACCATTAAGTTGAGGTGTTTAGGCGGATAAAAATCGATGATGAACGCTTTGGGTCAAAGGAAGCTCACTACTATCAAGTTGTTGAATTTATGTGCTGTTAATCTAATCGGATAGATTATACTGACAACTGTTGTTGGGTTTCGACACTCTCGATAAAATCAATGAATTTTTAAGATGTCTCATCCTTGGATCGCAAGAAAGGCACCCAGATATATCATTAATAATCATCAATGATAACCAACACATAACGTTTTCCGTTAAAGGTTGTGTCCTCATATGACCACATAAGTCCATATGAAGCAGCTCCAATATCCTCCTTGTAGATGGTTCGGGTTTGGGTTTTTGAGAAGATTATTTCATTTTGCTTTTCCCACAAGCTCCACATAGATGATGCTTTTCATAACGCAAGTTCAGGAGACCTATAACTAGAAGTGTAGACGCCAGCTTGTTCAATAGACATCTATGCCATAGCCAGGATTCCTCTCTGAGGATGCTTTTGACAATAGTCAGATACTATCTTTTACTATCAGCTTGGCAACATCAATGGTATATATGTTGGAGTTTACGGAACCAGATAATATATCCATCATCACTCTTAACACTACAACTTATAGCCCTAAATATAATCTCTAATCATTTGTCACAGACTTGGCTTATGTGATAACCCCTAAACGTAGTCAACATCTTTGATGACCAGATTGTTTAGGACCAAATCGCCACCAGCTTTAATTTGAGTGTGATGAGCATCCCCAAACTTAAATGTACCACGATATTGACCTACTACATTGGTTAACAACTCCCGTCTACCCGTCACGTGATTGGAGCAACCCGAATACGTATAACAAATGTACTTTCCCTAAAATTGAAATTATGTAAAGAACATAAGATGTTAGGATCAGTTTAATTAGGCAGCAAAATAGTTGGATTATTAAATTCGTGTCCTCAATTGTATGTTTAGAAAAATATGCAAATCGTATTCTGAACTGGTATGTTCAGAAAGCATGTGAGGTTATGACGGTTCCTGAACTGTAAGCATAGGGGTCATAACAACAAAGTCTGGGTTCTGTACTGAGATGCACAGAAACCATACGCATCAATTCTAAACCACTTTGTGTACCGATTGAAAATGGGTCCTCTCTTGTTAGGAATTCCATCATTAGATATTATCACAATTGTTTTAGAAACCCATATATCACACAATACTGATCTTGATGCAGAGACCTTTGGTACCCATTTGACTATAGGTCCATCAGACTAAGAATCCTTAGGTGATGATGCTACATTTGGTTTGGGGTGTTTTGGAATTGCCATAGACTTGGTCTTTGGCAGACAATTTTCCTTATTTTAAAGTGGATTGGATGATGCATTCAGGATATGGAACACATTTAGTCATTTAAGGAACATGACAGCGATATCTTTTTGCACATATAGTAAACAACTCATGAAATGAATACTTAAGTCTATTATAAACATTCATTACAATATTTTTACTGTTTTTCTAAATTACATCTGATTTAGCGTCAACAAAAATATAACATTTTTGCATAACAACCTTTTCATAAAGAAACTAAAACAATCTTGAACTGTGATTTTCGGTAATCTCCTTTCATGATCTGTTGAAACATAACAAACTTACTTAGTACATTGAGAAAATTTAAAATGAAAGGAAGTTCCTGGGTGAGTGAGTTTCCTTGAATACGTACATTGAAAATTTCTTAGGCTTTTTGGAAACCATTGGTTTTGAAGATTTTAAGCACTCGCCTTTAAAGGCCTTAACAGGAACTTCAATTTTGGTTTTGCCTTTATTAGATGTTTTGATTTGGACGTTTAGGCGGGGTAAATTTTAAAACATTTAAGTTCGATATTAACATTTCAAAAACATGACTAAACCGCTCTTTATAGTGTGTTAAGTCTTCAGTTTGTTCAAAACGTTCTTTACCAAATCTTTCCTCACTCACAAGAAGAGCATCCTGACAGGCAGAAGTTTTCTCCCGAGTTATCCCCAATTCCTCCTCAAGAACACGAATCTTGTGTTCAATAATAGTAGTTAGATATAATGATGTGGGATTGGTTTAACTGGTTTAGCTTTCATCTCTGCTGTTGAATATCTATTGAAGAAGTCATCTTCCAGCGTTGGTACTCTACAAGGATAACTGTCATTCAACTTTTCATAAGCAAAGAGAATTTGCATATTTTCATCATTTTTTCTATTGACCTCCTCCTGGGCTAAGGCATCTTTCAAAGATCGATGAAAGATTGCCTGGCTATCCACGTCCCATATATCGACGATCATAAAGTGTAGGTAAAACATCTTGACCCTTTTTCAAACACTTAAGATTTTTAAAACCTATTCCCTCTTTGGAATGATAGAACCTAGTTTCTTTAAACCTGTTGAGATGAATTGTTTGATTTGTTTGCCCCTCTTTAAAATTTTTTCTATGAGATCTTTTATACTGTAGTACAGATCTTTCTTCTCTTTTTTAATCATTTTAAATTTTCTCTCATCTTCTAGATTCTCAATATTTAAAGACTCAAATTGTTTTGTAAGAACGGATAGCTCAGGCATCAATTCTTTTCGTCAGTGGTTGTATTAATACAACTCTTAAAGTAATTGTTCTTCTCATCAATCTTGGCCTTTTCAAGGAGATTTTTCACCATATTATGCTCATTTAACAACTTCTTTTCGAATGTTTCAGATTGGTTTTTTTTATTAATGAGTTATTTAATTTTCACACAATTATCTTTTCAGCATTAAGTTTGACTTCTAATTTGAGGAATTTTGTGTGCCAATTACTTTCATCACATAGACAGATGTAGAAGTTAGAAAGCAATATAAAGAAATGGAATGTGCCTCATTTATCTCAAAGGCCGAAGATAAAGAACGTTTAGCCTCACCGGTATTGGCCATTAGACATACTAGAGTTTCTTTAATTATCTTCCCATATACAGTTGTGTTTAATAAGTAGTCAGAATCAGCAATTTCATCATCAAGGCCAATCATGTGTGCCATCTCAGAATTACAACCGCGATCATTTTCTTCGTCAGAATCTTCGTCTAGACAATAATCCTCCTGAGCAACTAAGGCAATTGCATCAGCTCTCTTTTTCAACATTTATGATAATGTATGGTGTGTAAAGATGACATCACTACTGCATCATCCAAATTTCATAAAACACTTGAGGGTCATATCGATAAGCACAACTAAGTAGATAAAATCGAATGATTAAATAAATAATACTGGATATTGTTTATGACACGCAATGATCATTGAGATTAAGTTAATGGATGATTAATTATATCTCAAAGTACGGGACTAAAAATGCAATATTAGATATTGTAGTGATTTAATTGACATTGGATGATAATTAAATAATTATCTAGTCTTTTATTTACTATTGGATATTAAATAAAGGGGTAAAGTCATACAATAGCAACCTACTTTTAAAAATATATCGATATGGTACGTCTACTTTTTTTAATTGTCTATATGGTACGTGTACTTTAATTTTCTGTATCGATATGGTCATTCTACATAATAGAGCCAGGTTTTTACATACGAAACAGGGTTCTAATGGTATGAAAAACAGGGGTCTATTACAAATATGGTCATATCGGTATGAAAAATTGAAGTACAGGTACCATATCGATATTTAAAAAAGTAGACGTACTATATTATAAATGTTCAAAAGTAGGTTACTATTGTATGGCTTTACCCCTTAAATAAAAGATGTATTTATTTGAATTGATATTGTTGTAATGTATTCCCAGATGAAAACAACACATAAATGTTTTTTTTATCACTCACAAAAAGAATGTCAACTCAATGATTGTGTAATGATGAAGAACAATAAGAATGTTGGGAGAATAATACAAAATGGCGGCTGCAATATTTCTTTTGATTTCAACCGTGTAAATGAATTAGAACCCTAGGAGCCTATGTGTAGGCTCCTTTAATTAAGTTTCAAGGATAGTCACATTTGGTCCTTGAACTTTTACATAGAAATAAACTAACTAGAAAATAAATACAAGACTAAACATTAACTAAATAATTATTACAAAATAAATCAACATGATCGAAATTTAATATCTAACAATCTCCCCCTTTTCGATAAATGTGTAGGTCCTGGAACTCTGGCATGGTCAGTTGATTCACGGAGCCTAAGGATGACATCGAATCGTCTAATCACTTGTCTCATGTGTAGCCGTTCGTTCAGGTATTCAATGCCGCTGAGGGTATCCTGAATTTCCTTCGGTGAGCATCTATGTTCTGGATCTGGTTGAAGATCATATTCTTGAACTTTTCGAGTAAGCACGGCTCTAACCATTCTGATAGTACCGTTGGAATAACAAGGAAGATCCTCAAAGCGAATGAATCTCTTATAACCAATCTGGTTCACAAAAATAACACATGGGCCTCCTCTGAAGATGACTCTGTAAGCAGGATGGTGGGCGAGAAGAAAGCTATCTTGGTTAGGTGCTCGTAGTCCAACTTTAACCAGCGCGCTCTCTATCGCCATTTGAAAATCTCTGAGGCACATGATAATAGAGCGGCGGTTCATACTTCGAATGAGGGCACCAACGGCAGTCATGTGAGACAGACACTTTTTAACTCGATGTTTCAATCGGTCGTGCAAAAATTCAACGTCGTCCACGTTCACAAAGTCCAAGTCATTTTTGTAGAACTCCTCAACTGTGCCATCTTCTCTCTCTACCTGAAAGGCAGGATAGAATACTTTCGCTCTTCTGCACATTATAATGTTGAGGAGTTTCTTTTTTTTAGACTTCGAGACTTTGGACCTCCTATCCCTGACCATTAAATGGTTGTATTCAGCCTGTTCAGCTTTGGATACGTTGGTCAATTCCATGAGTAAGCGTCTGCTGTAAGACCCTGGCTTTTTTCTGAACACCATCTTAAACCGTTCTTCCTAGAAAAAGGATTCTGGAACTGCTCTGGCGGAAACTTTTGTAGAAATTCTTTGAGGCCCTGAACGGGGGGTTCTTCTATCTCTAAGGATTTAGCTTCTAGTAATTTTAAGATTTTCTCCTGCCGTTCTTGTCTTAATTCCTCTTTCAACTCAGGTGGCAGAGTATGTACCTAACCTCTCGAGTACCAACCCACCCAGTAGAGATCACTTCTGTCATATTCACCGGGCTGCTCAAGAGGGTCATCAAATCTATCTACCCGCCTGGTTTCTGAGGGCCCTGGATCATAAATTGCACTTTGGTTACAGGTTGGACGGAGGGAAGACTTTGAGATTTGGGAGGGCTTTGGACTATTTTGGATTCTTGTTGTGGAGCTGGGTGTGGGGAGTTTTGTGGTGATTCAGGCTCAGGCTTAGGTATGATTAAGGGTTGGTTGTCATCAGTATCGGAGTCTGAGTCAGACACCAATATGATTTCAACCTTTCCGAGTAAGGGTTCGAACTCTACCATGGCTGTCATCGGATCCAATGGAGCTGGACCCTCAAACATTGGTTCATCTTCTATCATCAGGTACTCCTGAGCCTCGTGCGTCTTATCCCCTGACCCCTGAACCTCTGTACTTTCTGATTCTACTCCCCCTACGATCAACATTAGGCCCTCAGACTGAGTCTTTTGGCGCTTCTGCCCCTCATGGCGATCAGGGTCGTCCTGATCGTCATGCTTCCTCTTATGGGACTCAGCCTGTGGACGACATTGCAGCTCGATAACTACAGATTCTAGATGGTCCATGCGGGAGTTTAGGTGCTCCTGGACTTGAAGGATTAGGCGGTTCTGCGTGTCTATTTTATCGGATAGCTCTTGAATCATCATTTGGATTGATCGGGTCCCTGGTGGAGGCACATCCTCAGAAGCGACACCCTTACCCTTAATTAATGATAGAAGGGCGGTATGTCGTTCCTCGGTAGCCTCCTTGTGGGCGTCCTGGGCAGCCTGGGTAACAACACCGGCAGTACGTAGAGCTGCTGTTAACATCCTTAAATTTATTTGCAGATGGCCTGAAGTGGATGGCAGAGATGGAGCCACTTCAAGTCTTCCTCTGTCATTTCTGGCTCCACAATGGGATGCGCAGATCCAGAAGTTTGAGGAGCCTCCACGGAGGCAGCTCGTTGATTGGACGCCACCAAGGCATCATGCGATGTGTGTAGGGGTGGGGAGTGAATCGTGGGAGAAAGATGTTCGGTCACATGGGGCAGAGTGTGACCTCATTCAACACAACGGCTCTCCGAATGAGAGGGTGATGGCATGCATGGTAATTCCCCGTGCAATGAAGTAGCACCATGTTGAGAGGATGCTAAGTTGGTGGTTGGGGTGAGTTCGACCATCAGACTAATGGTCTGAAAGTGGGTTGCCCGGCTGATTGGGATGTGGTCACCCTCAGATTTTACCTCGATCCCTCTTACAACAGAGAGGGTTCGTTCAGAATCCGCCGTCTTTGCCGCCTCACCTGCTCCTCCCTCTCACGCACTCACAAGCTCCCGCTCAGCTAACCCCAATGATTGTTCAACTTCCACCGCTTCTCCCTCATCCTCACTCACTCTAATCTCACCTTCGGACTGGGTAGGCTCTGTCGGATCTTACCGAGCCTCATCCGGATAGAACTCTCTCATATATGCCCAAACCCTTTCAGATTGCACTGCCCTTAGATTAAGGGACAGTGAAGGCGATTCAGGGAATGGGCTTCAGCGGGTTGGTCAAGGATATGACGTATGGCTGCGGTGGTTATCTTGACTAGGACACAGTCTATGGTGTTGGTGAAGTGTGGTTCGGCATCGGTGACAAGTTTTAACCGATTCCAGAATTGTTGCAGGTAGATTTGGGGAACGGAGATGGCTGTGGAAAGGGAGTGGTAGATTGGGTGGTTTGTCAGGATGTCGAAGGCTAGTGTTTCGGGTTCGCGGGTGAGAATGAACACATCAAGCTGCCAATTATGTGGCATGAAATCAACGAATTTGGCTTGGGGAAGAATGGATTCTTCGAGTAACTGGGCGTTGTTGTTGGGAATGGGGGGATGGGGTATGGTAAGTACGACTGCGGGTTCCATGTTTCCTGTAAAGGTGCATCAAAGTTTAAACAGAAGACTTTAAATGATAAGACATTGATATGAAGTCTGGATAAGTGTGAAATAGAAACTGTCTGATCTGTTTAAAGCATCGGGTCTTTATTAGTATAATGGATTTCTACTTAATAAAGTCCAAAGTCAATAGTTAAGAGACCAATGTTAGAACATGCATTTTCACTCAAACACTAATCCTAACTCTAACCAATGGTGCACCGGAATGAAAATCTTTTTGGGTTTTTGATTTATAATGAAAATGCAAAAATGGAAAATTTTAAAAAATATGTTAAGTATTGGATTTCGGATGGACCGAATTCGGATGAACAGTACCACCGAATTCGGATCCAGCTGAAATCCGGATGAAGAATGACAATGGCATGATATGGGCCGAATTTGGATGAAGTGGTGAAAGTGTATGGTCCAAATTCGGATGTTGATGTGAATTCAGATGAGGTCCGAAATCGGATGTATGTATGCAATGAGATGGAATGGTACAAATTAGGATGGAACCCATAATTCGGATGGGGACTGAATTCGGATCTCATCCAACTTAAGATGTACAGTGTATGATGAACTTAGACTTAATGAAAATTTTGGACTTGCTTTGAAGGACCGAATTCGGATCAACAGTGGTCCGAGTTCGGATGCACAGTGTCCGAATTCGGTCTTTGAAGTTGGAAAAAGTTGGAATTTTGTCTAAGAGGGACATCCGAATTCGGGGCTTGGTCCGAATTCGGACGTCCGAAGTCCAACAGATCATTAAATGAGTTCATGCAACATGCAACGTGAACAGTTCAAAATTTGATAAAAATGCATGAAATTGAAAATCTTAGTCTAAAAACATGTAAGGAATAATTTATTGAAGTACAACTAAGTAAACAAAGCAGATTAAGGGACCTAAAAATACCAAAAACCGAAATGAAAAACTTTGAAAAATTTGAAAATCAAATGGACAAAATAGGAAGTTAAATGCTAAAATAAAGGTAGAAAAGTGTTACCTTATGATGCCGAAGTCAAAATAAGCAAGAAAAACGAAGAAAGGTGATGATCCACAAAGCTTCAAGTAAGAAAATGGAAGTTTGGTAGGCGGTGGTCGGCGTCGGTAAGGAGAGAAGGAGAAGAAGAAGTTTGAAAAACTTGAAGGAGAAGAAAGTTGTGGGTGTTGACCGTTGACCCGCCTCTTTTAAAAAGTATGGGTCGGGTCGGTGAGCAGGATCCGCGCCCAAAAAGTGCACGGGCCGCCGGATTGCAACCAAACACACACACAAACAAAATAAAGATTTGGGCCTTAAAAATAAATAAAAACAAACATTTTAAACAAAAATTTGGCGCAATTTAGACAAATAAAAATAATCAAATGCACAATAAAATAACTTTGAGATTTTCTTTCAACAATTGAGTTAAGACAAAATAAAATAAATAAGATAAAATATTTTTGGCTTTTTGACAAATTTAAAAAAATAAAATATTTTTTGGATTTTCTGACCTATTAAATTAAACTTTAAAATCTAAAAGTTAACCAACCTAAAATTTAAAAATTTAACTAAGAGAAATAATAAAAATAAAAGGAACAAAGAATATTAAAAATTAGCATCCTAACTATACTCCCCCTCAAATAAACACATCTTCGCTTCTTTATCTTTTTCAGATAAAATCCTTGAACCTATTTAGCCTTAAAGATTCAGACAAACCTGGATAACATTTGCATCCCACTCAGTGACGAAAAATTCACTCAGCAATTTGTCAGGATCATTAATTATTGAAGATGTACATAGATAAGGAAACATTGACTTTTAATTTTGTGACACCACCCTTAAATTTAAATAAAAGATATTTTTTAAAATAAAGGAATTTCAAACATGATAGTTTGAAATAGAATTATTTAAGACAATATCTGATATTTAATTGGAAGGCGGATTCAACATGCCGATATGGGATACTAAAAACTGAAAATGAGGTTCGTCTAAAGCCTTAGTAAAGATATCCGCAAGTTGATATTCCGTGCCAATTAAATACAACTCAATTGTTCCCTTTTCTACATGATCTTTAATAAAATGATACCTGATATCTATGTGTTTTGTTCGAGAGTGCTGCACGGGATTGCAAGAGATGGCAATTGCACTTCGAAAATCGCAGTAAATTGGAATATTGATTAGTGAGAATTCATAATCGTGTAATTGTGTTATCATCTACAGCACTTGAGAGCAATAGCTTGCAGCTGCTACATACTCAGCTTCATCTGTGGATGTTGACATATATTTGTCAGAAATTACTGTCAGCAGATCCAAATATAATGTCGTCGACATATATTTGTACTAGCATTATGTGTGGGCCTTCCTTTTTCGTCAACAGAGTTTTGTCCACCACACCTTTGCTGAAACCAACAATGATAAGAAAATTAGAGAGACTATCATACCATGCGCGAGGTGCTTGTTTTAAACCATAAAGGGCCTTGTCTAGCTCACAAACATCGTCAGGTTTCTGTGCGTCAACAAATCCTTGTAGTTGTTCAACGTACACCTCTTCGTTAAGTTCACCGTTAGGAAAGGCTGTCTTGACGTCCATCTGGTACACTTTGAAGTCCTTGTGTGCCGCGTACGCCAAGAAGATTCTGATAGCTTCGATCCGTGCAACTGGAGCGAAGGTCTCGTCATAATCTATCCCATCTTGTTGTCGGTAGCCTTTGGCAACAAGTCTCGCTTATTCCTTATCACATTTCCGTCTCATCTCGTTTGTTCTTATAGATCCACTTTCTTCCGATCATTGTACGGTCTTTTGGCTTGGGAACTAACCGCCATACTCTGAGCTGTTCAAACTGGTTGAGTTTTTCTTGCATTGCAACTATCCAGTCTGGGTATTTTAGTGCTTCATCCACACGAGCCTGCTCTATCATACTAAAAAAATGATGCGAAGAGACATTCATTAACAGACGCCCTACGTGTTTGGACTCCAGTTGAAACATCACCAATGATCTGATTCGTTGGGTGACTTCGGGTCCATTTAGTCTCGTGTGGAAGGGGTGCTCAGGATGGAATATCAGTGGTTAAAGTGGGGATGGATGATGATTCATGGTCAATGGTTTCAAGTGATGGTACCACTGGTTCCCGTTCGAGTTCCGAATGTTCAGATGAAGGAAGGATATTAGGCATTATATGCGAGGCTATTTCAGGAGTAGATTCAACTGCGGATGTATCAGTGGAAGATGTTGATGGATGAGGATACGATGTGGATGAAGATGGAGCGGATAAAACTTGTGGTGCAGTTGAATTGTTGGATGGATTACACACATTTTTAGCAACATTAGACACATTAGCGTTAGGACCGAAAAATTCAACATAAAAAGGATCAAATAAATTAACTAAATCGGAAGATGAAAAAGAAGTAGAGTGAGTAGAAGAGTCTCCAGGCATTTGCGTAATGAGTTGTCCTGTATGATCAACTTCGGGTGCCAGTTCAGCCAACTCATCAAATGTGACATGCACACTTTCATTGGCTGTCCTGGTTCGGGTATTGTATGCAAGATAAGCCTTCAAGTTGGATGAGTATCTAATGAAGATCACTTCATCCGCTTTCTCGTTGAATTTCCCGAGGTTGTCTTTATCATTCAGCACATAGCACCTGCAACAAAATACATGTAAGTACTTGATAAAAGGCACTTTATTTAGAAACAGTTGATAAGGAGTTTTATTGAAGTGCTTATGGATTATGGAGCGATTCTGTGTATAGCAAGCTGTTGATACGGCTTCGGCCCACAAGAATGGAGGTAGCTTTGAGTAGGTTAGCATTGTACGAGCGGCTTCCATAAGGGTACGGTTACGGCTTTCCACGACTCCATTTTGTTGAGATGTTCTAGCAGTAGAATATTGATGTTGAATACCTTTGGATCGAAAAAAGTCCTCAACAACCGAATTCTTGAACTTCGTGCCGTTGTCAGATCTGATTGATTGAACGGACAGTTGTTGTTGGGTTTCGACACTCTTTATAAAATCTATGATTTCTTGAGCTGTCTCATCCTTGGATCGCAAGAACTTAACCCAGGTCTATCATGAATGGTCATCAATAACCAACACATATCGCTTCCCATTTATGCTTTGGGTCTGCATCGGTCCGCATAGATCCATGTGAAGTAACTCCAATACTCTTTTTGTTGATGGTTCGAGTTTTGGTTTGTGAGATGATCGCTCCATCTTTCCTATCTCAAGCTCCACAAAGATGGTCTTTTTCATATCGCAATTCAGGGAAACCTTTAACCAGGTGTTTTGCAGCCAGCTTGTTGATATTGTCAAAGTTTAAGTGGGATAACTTTCGATGCCACAACCAAGAGTCTTTTGAATAGGCTTTCGATAAAAGGCAAATGCTATCCTTAACTATGAGCTTAGCTACATCTATGGTAAAAGGGTTAGAGTTACGGGAACCAGATAAGATTTCTTTGCCATCCATACTCTTTACACTGCAGTTCTTAGCCCTAAATGTTACTTCTAGTCCTTTATCGCAGAGCTGTCCTATGCTAAATAGATTATGTGATAATCCCTCAACATAGTCAACGTCCTTGATGACTAGATTATTTAAGACTAAGTCCCCGTATCCTTTTATATGAGCCTGATGATTGTTCCCGAATTTTACCGTCCCACAATATTGTTCAACAACGTTGGACATCAATTCCCTTCTCCCAGTCATATACTTGGTGCAACCCGAATCCATATACCAGATGGATTTAGCCTGAAAAACAAGTAAATTCATACAATGAAAAACCAAATGCATTCAAACACATCCATCTTTTATTGACAATCAAACCGTGTTCTGAACCGAGATGTTCAGAAAACATGATGGAATACGACCGGGTCCTGAGCTGTGTGCACAGAAGCCAAATGTGTCGGTTTAAGCATATCCGACAAGCAGAAGAACGGGTCCTAGTCTATGATAACTAGAAGCCAATTCATTGAAGAACGGGTCTTGATCAGAAGTAACCAAGAACCATCTGCATTAAGATCATACAACTTTGGGTACCCATCTCAATATGGGTCCTTTTTGGTTAGGAGTTCCAGGTGTATATGGCACGTGTGCAGTATTAGGAACCCATTTAGCAGTTATGTGTGGTCCGGATGCATAGCCTTTTGGAATCCATTGAAGATTGGATTTATTAGGCTTTGGAACCTTGGGCAATGAAATTACCTTCGGTTTTTTACTTTTTGAGACCTTTTTGACCTTTGCTTTGGTTTTGGACCTCGGCAAAGGACAAGTCTCATTTTTCTTTGTGGCCGATGATGCAACATTCGTTATTTTCTTTTTGCGAATTCTTTTAGCAGGATATGGCACAAAAGCATTCATTTCAGGAACTTGACGTCTAAAACGAGTTGGACATAAATTAAACAATTCACTGAAAGAGTACTTTAAACAAACAGATGAATTCGTTACATCGTTACACACATTGTTTTCTGAGATTACAGGCATCCTATCTCTAGAAACAAGTTCACTTGGCATTACAACCTTCTCCACAAAAAAACTTGAAAAATCCTGCATGGTGGTTTTTGGGACTCTTCTTACGTAATCTGTAGGAACAAAAGGACGAGAGTTAGTATGCATGGAAGATTTAGACTTTACAGATTTTTCTTTTTGTTGGTGAGTGGGTTTCTTAAAAGACTTGGATTGAATTAAACAAGTCACTGAAAGAGTACTTTAAACAAACAGAAGAATTCGATACATTGTTACACACATTGTTTTCAGAGATTACAGACATCCTATCTCTAGAAACAAATTCACTAGGCATTATAGCCTTCTTCACAAAAAAAAAACTTTAAAAATCTAGCATGGTGGTTTTAGGAACTCTTCTTACATAATCTGTAGGAACAAAACGATTAGAGTCAGTATGCATGGAAGATTTAGACTTTGCAGAATTTTCTTTTCGTTGGTGAGTGGGTTTCTTGAATGACTTGGATTGAATCTGAGCCTTTTTAGAAACCTCATTTTTAAATGGTTTTGAGCATTCACCTTTATAAATGATAGAAGAATTTTCAGCGTTAGTGTAACAACCTAAGTTTTTATCAGTTATGTAATGACTATTTTGAGATAATAATATAATTTTGTTATATTATTTGGAATTTTCAAATATTGATTAAGAATAAAAATATATTAAGTAAATATAATTTTATATTATATGTTATGAATAATTAAAGATGATTAAGTTTAAAAGATAGATAAGATACAAAAGTTTAGTGGGTTAAATAGCAAAATTGATCAAATTAATATATAAAAACTAAAATTTATGACCATTTAAGATCATTTAACCCACAAACCTCTCTCTCTCTAATCTCTCTCTAAAACTCACGGCAATTTCACAAAACTTACCAAGAAATTCAAGATTTGTTCAATTAATTGAAGAATCAAGACAAGGGGAGTTACAACAAATCATCAAACATCATCAATTGACAACAATTCAAGGTAATTATCGATTAAATTTCCTTAATATTCAAGAGTTTGGTTCGGTTTTATTAAAAACCGAAACCAAGAGATTAAAATGTGGAAATTATGTGTTGCATGTGTATAAATTTAGAAAATTATGATGAATTTAAAGTGATAGATGAAACAGATTTAAAATTCGTGGGTTAAATCATCCAAATTGAGCAAAAATCGGAATTTCTATGAAAAATAATGTTCTTGAGAAAATTATGAGTTTATGGATGATCTTGACTAAATTAAGATGTTTTTGATCAAAGAAATTATATAAAAACACTCAAATAATGTTAATACAACTTTATATAAGATTGCATGTTAATAAAAAGTATTTTGGGGAATTTTTATGAAAAATCCGAATGAACACCTTCAAGAACATCAAGAACATTTCTGGGAAAATTATGAAGGTATGAGTCCGAATTCGGTTGAAACCGAATTCGGATGAGTGGCTCATTTCGGATGGTACCCAATTCGGATCTAAAATTCGGACCTCACTTTGTAATTGGTTCGGATGTAGCATTTCGGATTTGAATGATCCGAATTCGGTCCTCATTTCGATTATAATCCTCAATTCGGATGATGTGCCCAAATTCGGATGCTTCCCAATTCGGTCCTAAATATCCTAATTCGTATGGCTCAATTCGGATCACTTTGATCCGGATCCGGATGATCCGAATCCGGGTCCCCAATCCGGATGTATCCGAAATAGAGGGATCCGAAACCCAACATTTATATAATTGATATTTAATGAATGATTATATACATTGTTAAATGTATAAATAAAGGACTTTTTGAGAAATATTGAGACAGAGAATAAATTGAGAATAAAGAAGTTATCAGAATCAGATAGAATTACAGATTTCAATGACCAAAAGAAATAATGAAATTCCATGATAATGATGATGATAAAGATGATGAAGTTAACATGATTTTATCATGAATGAATTTGAACAGATTCAGTATATTCTGAACAAAGATTTAAAGACTTAAAGACTTAAAAGCGGATCAGAGACTTGATTTGACAAAGAACAGAATTGACAAGATAAAATCCTGAGATAACTCAGGTGGCAGATTCATATATCTGTTTGACCAAGACCCAGACCAGTGAGTTATAGATATTCAAATTGAACATGCAAAGATCCGTTTGAGATATATTGATGCTGTTACATTATTTGACATTCATTTATCAGCTGGATTGAGACCTGTGCACACCATGGATGGGTGTTGCCCAGTGAATCATGATAGCTATTTGCTTATCATTTTATATTGCATTTATTAGCGCTTCAGACTTTGCTTTATGATTCGTTGCTATCATGACTCCTAAGACTTATGCTTACTTCATTGATCAGACTTGATAAGATTTATTCAGCTTGACTAGCCCTTATGGTCTATTGTTCTAGACCCGGCTATTCCACCAGTTCTCACGAACTTGGTAATGACCTCCGATGTTCGGCCATGTTGACCTACTGGTAGCTAGCCCAGTATGTGGCTGATCCCCACGATATAAGCGTGAGTGTGGTTTGAACATCATCCGATCTTAAGATACTATATCTCAATCATGATGAGGGCTGTAGCGGCAGCCAAGACTTATCACGCTTAGAATAATGACTCCGCTTGACACGCATGTTAATATTGAAAATCTATAAACTCACTAAGCTTTGCTTACAGATGTTGCTTTAAAATTTTACAGGAAAAGCCAAAGGAAAATCACCTGCAGGACCTAGTGCTTAGGTCATCAAGAAATCCAAGTTTTGAAGCTTTCCTAGACCACTTCTCAACAAACTTTCTGGTACTGATTTGGAAGACAGCTAATGTGGTGGTTCTGGGTAGACTTGTTGTGATGATTGATGTTATGAATAGATTAGATGTTACCCTTTTATAATTTTATTTTGAAATATGTAAACTTAAATCCTAATCTGTAATGTACATGTAATTTTTTTTAATTCCGTAATTAATTACCCTATCTTAGTTTGGTTGATATCGTATTGCATGATGTGGGACCTAGACTGGTGAGCACTGCCCCTTAAGGGGTGGTCTTCACAGGATGGTATCAGAGCACTAGTTTGAGTGAATCAAGTATTACGTAAGTATACTTGATCTCAAACTGAAGCAATACATATGTATCAATCATTTAGGTGGTTTGAACTGAGATAGGATGTACAGACTATTAGGATGGGAAAAAGGGTACATAGATCTAAGCCTATAAACTGATAGTTAATTGATTTTAATTTTCAGTAGAAGATGTCAGGATCAGGATCAGGTGATATTCCCAACAATATGACCCAACAACAAATGTTTGAAATGATGCAACAATTTCTAGCCCAACACTCAGAACAACAAAACAAAATGATGCAAGAACAGTTTCGTGCCAGAGATGAGGCCGAAGCTAAAAGACGTGAAGAAAAGAAAAATAAGAGAAAAGAAAAGCAAGTCCAGACCAATGAATCTGATTCTGATAATTCAAATCCAGAAACCCAAATAGCTCAGCCAAAAGGCTGCAAATTCAAAGATTTTAAAGCGAGCGGTGCCCTGAACTTTGAGGGTACAGTAAATCCGATTCAAGCGATGGATTGGATTAGTCATACTGAAGAAATCTTCAGGATTTCTGATTGTCTAGATTCGAAGAAAGTAAGCTATGCGTCTGCACTATTTGTGGGAGCTGCTCGTGCCTGGTGGAAAACCCAGCGAAAGTATCTATGGTGAGGAGGTGATTCAGACTTTAGAATGGGAGCAGTTTCTAGACATGTTCAATGCGAAATACTGCCCAGTTGACCAGCAAGATAAGATGGAAGTCCAATTAATGCAACTGACTCAGGGAACGAAGACTGTAGATGAATATGAACACGAATTTTCGAGATTATGTGGCTACTCTTCTTACTAAGTGGCAACAGAGGAAAGGAAAATGAATAGGTTCCGAGTAGGACTCAATCCTAGATACAGACATCCGATGAGCGCGATCAAATACAAGAGTTACTTGGAAATGGTAGAAGCGGCTAGACAAATCGAGCGAGGGTACTTAGAGTATGGTGATCAGTTATACGCTCCGTCTACTAACCCGATGAATCCGTCTCCTCCAAAGAAACAGCGATTTGGCAGATTCTTTAAGCCAAATAAATCTCAGTCTCAGCAATCCTATCAGCATAGTTCACAACCGAAAGCGCAAGCCTACTCACTGACAAACGAGCCGCGATTCTGCAAGAGATGCAGAAAGTCTCACATGGGACTATGTAATCCGGATGACGTTACTTGCTTCGCGTGCAACATGATCGGTCATAGTAGTGAAGAATGTCCACAGCAGGGACGTGGATGTGCGAAATGCGGTAAAAGAGGGCACTTCATGTATCAGTGTCGTAGCGGACCACGTTATCAGCCACAGTCATCAGCTAGAGGGTCGACAGTTAAAAGTTCTGCTGCAACGCCAACTGCACGGACTCGAGCGTTCCAAATAACGGCAGAAGAGGCGAGAGAAACACCTGACGTAGTCACCGGTACGTTTCTATTAAATACCATACCTGCTCGCGTGCTATTTGATTCTGGCGCAAGTCGTTCTTTCATATCGACTTCTTTTGCATCGAGACTATCTAAGTTCCCATCAAAGCTTCCAGTTATATTAGACATTGAGACAGCCAGTAACAGCTATGTTATGGCTGATTCTGTATATCGAAACTGCACATTACTCGTAGATAATATTGTATTCAACCTCGACCTTATCCCGATTCCCTTGAAAGAGTTTGACGTCATCATCGGCATGGATTGGCTAATGAACAACGAGGCCACAATTATCTGCAACCGACGAGTAATCAGAATCAAATCTTCAGACGGCCGAGTATTAGAGATCAAGGGCGAGAAGCGGAAAGGTGCACACTGCTTCATATCTGTTGAAAAAGCGCATAAGTATTTATCTAAGGGTCATGAATCCTACGTATGCTATGTCGCATCTGAATCTATCTCTGAAACCCAAAAGAAATCATTATCTGACATTCCTATCGTCTGTGAGTTCCCAGACGTATTCCCTGACGATATTTCCGGAGTGCCACCGGAACGACAAGTCGAGTTCAGTATTGACTTGGTTCCTGGTGCGGCTCCTATCGCAGAAGCTCCATACAGACTTGCACCTGCAGAAATGCAGGAAATGTCAAAGCAGTTGCAAGAGCTGTTAGAGAAGGGTTTATCCGACCGAGTTCTTCTCCGTGGGGTGCACCAGTACTATTTGTTAAATAGAAACACGGAACCTTCCGTATGTGCATCGATTACCGCGAGTTCAACAAGGTTACAATAAAGAATAAGTATCCTCTGCCCAGAATCGATGATCTGTTTGATCAGTTACAAGGAGTCAGTTACTTTTCAAAAATAGATCTCCGTTCTGGGTATCATCAGTTAAAAGTCAGAGAAGAGGATATCCCGAAAACAGCCTTCCGTACAAGATACGGTCATTACGAATTTCTCGTAATGCCTTTCGGACTGACAAATGCACCAGCGGCATTCATGGATCTCATGAATCGCGTGTGCAGACCAATGTTGGATAAATCAGTTATCGTATTCATAGACGATATTCTGATTTACTCCAAAACGGAGGCTGATCATTCCGTCCATCTGCGACAGTTGCTAGAGTTGTTAAGAAAAGAAAGACTCTACGCAAAGTTTTCTAAGTGCGAATTCTGGCTCAGACAGGTATAATCTCTATTATATATGTCTTGAGCTGTTTCCTTAACTATTCTATGATTCACATCAGAACTTGAATTTTTATCTTGATTCTTATAGATTCATTTCCTTGGCCATGTTGTTTCTGGCGAAGGGATTTCCGTTGATCCTTCGAAAGTCGAGGCCGTTCAGAAATGGCAAACACCTCGCAATGCCTCCGAGATAAGAAGTTTCCTTGGATTGGCCGGTTATTATCGGCGATTCATAAAGGACTTCTCAAAGATTGCTGTGTCACTTACAACGCTAACACGAAAGAATACTCCTTTCGTTTGGACTGATAAACAGCAAGAGGCATTTGACATTTTGAAGCAAAAGCTTATTCAAGCGCCGATTCTAGCCTTGCCAGAAGGCAATGATGATTTCGTTGTCTATAGCGATGCCTCTGGTACTGGCTTAGGATGTGTTCTGATGCAAAGGGGAAAAGTAATTGCCTACGCTTCAAGGCAATTAAAAGAATATGAGAAGAATGCACCAACTCATGATCTTGAGTTAGCTGCTGTTACCTTTGCATTGAAAATCTGGCGTCACTATCTTTATGGGACTCGGTGTCAGCTTTACACCTATCATAAGTGTCTCAAGTACCTTTTCACTCAAAAAGATCTTAACATGAAACAGCGTCGATCCTTGGAGCTTATCAAGGATTATGATTGCGAGATCTTGTATCATCCCGGCAAAGCAAATGTTGTCGCGGATGCGTTGAGTAGAAAAGTATATCCAGAAAAGTGCTGTTATGCCCTAACTCCTGTAATATTCTCTTCTGATCTTATTGAAGACCTCAGAATTGCTCAAACTGAAGCGCTGAAAGAAGAGAACATAGATTCTGAAAATCTAAAAGGGCAACTACAATTTCTGACTCTGAACCATTTGGGACTTCACTGTCTCAAGGGAAACCGAATCTGGGTTCCTAAGTATGGTTCAATTCGCAGCACTCTTCTATCTGAAGCTCACAAGTCCAAATTATCTGTTCATCCTGGCAGTTCAAAGATGTATTTTGATCTGAAAGCCGACTACTGGTGGCCAGGAATGAAGAAGGACATCGGAAAATGTGTTGAAAGCTGCAAAGTCTGTCAGATGGTTAAGGCAGAGCATCAGAAACCCTTCGGGGATATGCAACCACTACCAGTTCCTAAATGGAAGTGGGAGCATATAACAATGGATTTCATCACAAAGTTGCCGAAAACCAAAAGACAACACGACTCCATTTGGGTAGTCGTTGACCGATTAACGAAATCAGCACATTTTATTCCGATGAAAGAAACATATTCTCTCGATAGATTGGCGCAGCTGTATATCTCTGAAATTATTTCTCGTCACGGTGTGCCGAAGTCTATCGTATCTGATCGTGATAGTCGCTTCACATCCAGATTCTGGCAAGCACTACAAGAAGGGATGGGTACTCGGATTTCTATGAGTACTGCTTATCATCCAAATGCAGATGGCCAGAGTGAGCGTACTATCCTAACACTTGAAGATATGCTTCGTGCCTGCGTTCTTGATCTAGGTGGTAACTGGGATGACCACTTGCCGTTGGTCGAATTTTCATACAATAACAGTTATCATTCAACGATCAAGATGGCCCCTTTTGAAGCTTTGTACGGAAGAAAGTGCAGAACTCCTACCTGTTGGCGCGAAACAGGCGAATCACCAATAGCGGGTCCTGCCCTTCTACAGTTGACTCACGAAAAGATTCAACTCGTTAGAAGGAATATTCTTGAAGCTCAAAGCAGGCAGAAGTCATATTATGACAATCGGCATAGATCCATCAGTTTTGCAGTTAACGACTGGGTGATGTTAAAAGTATCCCCAATGAAGAATGTGGTACGATTCATTAAAAGAAACAAGCTAGCTCCGAGATTTAACGGACCGTTCAAGATTGTCGAAAAGATTGGAAATCAGTCTTATCGTCTTGATCTACCAGCGGACTTAGCTGGAATACATCCTGTATTCCATGTTAGTCATTTGAGAAAGAGCTTAGCTGACGAAAGAGAAGTACAGTTACCACACGTTAACCTGCAGATAGATGAAAAGCTTCGAGTGGTTGAAGAACCAGAACGTATTTTGGACTCGAAGACTAAGAAGCTTAGAAATAAAGAAATACAGATGGTGCTCGTCCAGTGGAAACACCACAAAGGTTCGCATCAGTCTTGGGAATCGAGAGATGTCATGAAAGCTACTTATCTCAGTCTGTTCGAATCTATCTAACTTCGGGGACGAAGTTTGTGCGTGGTGGAGCCCATTCTGTAACAACCTAACTTTTTATCAGTTATGTAATGACTATTTTGAGATAATAATATAATTTTGTTATATTATTTGGAATTTTCAAATATTGATTAAGAATAAAAATATATTAAGTAAATATAATTTTATATTATATGTTATGAATAATTAAAGATGATTAAGTTTAAAAGATAGATAAGATACAAAAGTTTAGTGGGTTAAATAGCAAAATTGATCAAATTAATATATAAAAACTAAAATTTATGACCATTTAAGATCATTTAACCCACAAACCTCTCTCTCTCTAATCTCTCTCTAAAACTCACGGCAATTTCACAAAACTTACCAAGAAATTCAAGATTTGTTCAATTAATTGAAGAATCAAGACAAGGGGAGTTACAACAAATCATCAAACATCATCAATTGACAACAATTCAAGGTAATTATCGATTAAATTTCCTTAATATTCAAGAGTTTGGTTCGGTTTTATTAAAAACCGAAACCAAGAGATTAAAATGTGGAAATTATGTGTTGCATGTGTATAAATTTAGAAAATTATGATGAATTTAAAGTGATAGATGAAACAGATTTAAAATTCGTGGGTTAAATCATCCAAATTGAGCAAAAATCGGAATTTCTATGAAAAATAATGTTCTTGAGAAAATTATGAGTTTATGGATGATCTTGACTAAATTAAGATGTTTTTGATCAAAGAAATTATATAAAAACACTCAAATAATGTTAATACAACTTTATATAAGATTGCATGTTAATAAAAAGTATTTTGGGGAATTTTTATGAAAAATCCGAATGAACACCTTCAAGAACATCAAGAACATTTCTGGGAAAATTATGAAGGTATGAGTCCGAATTCGGTTGAAACCGAATTCGGATGAGTGGCTCATTTCGGATGGTACCCAATTCGGATCTAAAATTCGGACCTCACTTTGTAATTGGTTCGGATGTAGCATTTCGGATTTGAATGATCCGAATTCGGTCCTCATTTCGATTATAATCCTCAATTCGGATGATGTGCCCAAATTCGGATGCTTCCCAATTCGGTCCTAAATATCCTAATTCGTATGGCTCAATTCGGATCACTTTGATCCGGATCCGGATGATCCGAATCCGGGTCCCCAATCCGGATGTATCCGAAATAGAGGGATCCGAAACCCAACATTTATATAATTGATATTTAATGAATGATTATATACATTGTTAAATGTATAAATAAAGGACTTTTTGAGAAATATTGAGACAGAGAATAAATTGAGAATAAAGAAGTTATCAGAATCAGATAGAATTACAGATTTCAATGACCAAAAGAAATAATGAAATTCCATGATAATGATGATGATAAAGATGATGAAGTTAACATGATTTTATCATGAATGAATTTGAACAGATTCAGTATATTCTGAACAAAGATTTAAAGACTTAAAGACTTAAAAGCGGATCAGAGACTTGATTTGACAAAGAACAGAATTGACAAGATAAAATCCTGAGATAACTCAGGTGGCAGATTCATATATCTGTTTGACCAAGACCAGACCAGTGAGTTATAGATATTCAAATTGAACATGCAAAGATCCGTTTGAGATATATTGATGCTGTTACATTATTTGACATTCATTTATCAGCTGGATTGAGACCTGTGCACACCATGGATGGGTGTTGCCCAGTGAATCATGATAGCTATTTGCTTATCATTTTATATTGCATTTATTAGCGCTTCAGACTTTGCTTTATGATTTGTTGCTATCATGACTCCTAAGACTTATGCTTACTTCATTGATCAGACTTGATAAGAATTATTCAGCTTGACTAGCCTTTATGGTCTATTGTTCTAGACCCGGCTATTCCACCAGTTCTCACGAACTTGGTAATGACCTCCGATGTTCGGCCATGTTGACCTACTGGTAGCAAGCCCAGTATGTGGCTGATCCCCACGATATAAGCGTGAGTGTGGTTTGAATATCATCCGATCTTAAGATACTATATCTCAATCATGATGAGGGCTGTAGCGGCAGCCAAGACTTATCACGCTTAGAATAATGACTCCGCTTGACACGCATGTTAATATTGAAAATCTATAAACTCACTAAGCTTTGCTTACAGATGTTGCTTTAAAATTTTACAGGAAAAGCCAAAGGAAAATCACCTGCAGGACCTAGTGCTTAGGTCATCAAGAAATCCAAGTTTTGAAGCTTTCCTAGACCACTTCTAAACAAACTTTCTGGTACTGATTTGGAAGACAGCTAATGTGGTGGTTCTGGGTAGACTTGTTGTGATGATTGATGTTATGAATAGATTAGATGTTACCCTTTTATAATTTTATTTTGAAATATGAAAACTTAAATCCTAATCTGTAATGTACATGTAATTTTTTTTAATTCCGCAATTAATTACCCTATCTTAGTTTGGTTGATATCGTATTGCATGATGTGGGACCTAGACTGGTGAGCACTGCCCCTTAAGGGGTGGTCTTCACAGTTAGTCTTATCTTTGTTGGGTGACACACATGGGATTTTGGTTGAATGAGAAACTGTATGTTCTTTTGAAAAATCTTTCAATGTTTGAGAAACCATGTCAAAATTTTCTCTATGGACAGTTAATTCCACAGATTTTTGAAAAGTTTGATTTACCAATTTTTCTTCGCTCTTAAGAAGAGCTTCTTGAAGGTCAGAGCTTTCTTTTGAGACGACTTCAATTCCTTTCTAAAACATTAATTTGATGTTGAAGAACTTTTGTAGGAATATACAGCCGAGGAATTGGTTTTACAGATTCTGCTTTCATTTTAGCATCTGAATAACTTGACAAAATGTCTTCCTCTAAAGTGGGTACTCTAGATGGATAACTCTCGTTAAGTTCTTCATATTGAAAAGATATTTTTTTTTCTTTGTTTTAAATGTGTTTCTCATCCTCTTGGGTTAAAACTTCTTTTGATGACTCAAAAAAAAGATTTTTGTCCAGCTCCCATATAATTCATGTCATAAAATAAAGGTCAAACTCTCTGAGCCTGTTCCAAATATTTAGGATTTTAAAACCGATTCCTTGTTCAGAATGGTAAAACCTAGTTTCTTTGGCCTGATTCAAGTGAAGAGTTTGTTCAGTTTGACCCCTTTTTAAAAATGCATCGTCAAGGGTCTTTATTCGTGAGTACAAACTTATTCTTTCTTCTTCTATCATTTTATATTTTTCTGAACTGTCTATATTTTCCATACTTAGTGTCTCTAATCGTTTTGAAAGTACAGATATTTCTTCTTTCGAAGAGAGTTTTTCATTTGATAACCTGTCCATACAAGATTCTAGGTATATAATCCTATCCTGAACTTCTAATATTTTGATTAGCATCTGTTTTATGACATTGTGATTAGTTAACCACTTTGATTAATATAATTCAGACGACTCTTTTAAGGTTTGGGCTAGATGTTCAACCTGCACACATTTTACAGTTGCAGCATTTAACCTAGCTTTTAAATCAAGTATATGTGTGTGCAATGTACATTCACTATTTATACATAAATTATTTACATGCTCTTGAATGTAACAGGAATATACCTCTCGTTTTTCTGAATCGGATGATAAACATTCGGGATCGTCGGATTTGGCCATCAGACATGCTGGTGGATTTGTCGTTGTCTCCACCTCATCAGCACTGTCTGAATCTGAAGCGGTTGAAGTGGCATAGTGATCCAATCCCAGACGATCAACCATATAACAGTTCTTTCCCTTATCATCCTCTTCATCGGTATCCTCAGCATCCCAGTAGTCTTCCTGGGCGACGAGAGCCATGGCATCTGTTCGTTTCTTAGCGGCTTCCAATTTCCGCTCATAGTAGCCGATGTCCCTGTCAAACTTGTTTTTGCATTCCCGAGCAAAGTGGCCCGGTTTCCCACATTTATAACAGAGACGCTCTTCGGCGCCTTTCGGTTCATCGAATCTGGGTCTGTCATCCCTCCTTTCCACCGGCCTCTTGTCGGCGCGGCGAGGTTCTCGGCTCTCATCTCTCCTTGTATCCCGACGATCATTATCTCTTCGATCATCCCTGCGGTCATCCCGATGATCGTCCCTTCGATCATATTCTCTCCTGTCATCCCTGCGATCATCACGCCTATCGTCTCGCCTTTCCTAACGGCGATCATCTCGATAGTCGCGTCTATCGTCGTACCTCCTCTCATCCCTGTCATCCCTACGATAGTCATCCCTACGATAATCATCGCGTCGCTCATCTCTCCTGTCATCTGAGTACCTCCGCGGACCGGTGTCATAGCGGAGCTGATTGTTAGTCTTGTGGGAAAAACGTCGTTGTTGGAGACGATTTGTCCACAAGGCTATTTGTTCCTGTATCACGGCTTCTTCCTCATCCATTGTCTCACGTGGAGGAGAAGCATACCTGTACTGTGATGAAGATGAACCTTGTGCAAAGGATGCAGTGGGAATATTCGTGTTAGAGATCAAGGCTAGAGAATCATTGGGTTTGATGCCAGTGTTAGCAGATAGCAGCAAAGATGCGAGTTGATTTGTCATTTGTTTCTGTTGATCCAAATCCCCTTGATACTTTTTCAGCTCTTTGAAGACGACATTGATCGATACCTCAGGAATATTCAGGACTCGTCGTGTGGCCCGACATGCAATCTGCCACTCGGGGGCTAATGCTGAAAAGAACATGATGTTTATGTCATCCTTGTCCTTTTTGATGTGCAGTTTGTTTAACTCATTTAGGACTGCATAGAACCTGGTAAACATAGCCTGCAGAGATTCCCCGTCTTTGGCTCGGAATTTTGTAAATTTAGCCTTAGCTTCCTCGATTTTAGCGCGGGCATCCAAATCTGCCCCCAGCATTTGCACTTCTAACTCGTCCCACATTTCCTTAGCAGACATTTTGTTGTCTACTCCAACTAAGATACCAGTATGGAGGGCCTAATAGATCATATACTCAGCCCTCTTATCGGCATGCTGTCTGCCTCGCTCGGCATCATTTGCAGGTTCCCTTTCCACCTTTGATGCGAGAACAGGGGGGTCAGCCTCGGGACTAGCCGCGATTTCCCGATAGTAGATAATGGGGCCCTCAGAGATGGATTGAAGCATTAGGTTTCCAAGGGGTGGCATTCCGACAAATTTTAGGAACCGGGATTTCCATTGTTCTTACTCGTCAGGATACAGAACAGGTGGTCTGTTCTCGGATCCGAGTACGAGAGCTTCTCGAGACATGATTTAGGGTGCTGATTGAATAAATAAGATCTTGAAGGTGGAAACGTGAATCGGATGGACTGGACTGCGGATGAATAGAACCCTGGATGGTACTAATTCGGATGAAGGTTTTGAGTCCGGATTGAGCCGAATTCGGATGGATAGCAATTCGGACAGGGGCCGAATTCAGATGAACACTTGGTTCAGATGGATAGCAATTCAGACAGGGGCTGAATTCGGATGAACACTTGGTTCGGACAAGGCAGGGACCTAGTTCGGATGAGTGAAGCTGGATGAACCGAATTCGGATGAACCGGATTCGGATGAACAGTTTCTATTTCGGGTGAACAGTGTAGGTTTCGGATGGATGAAGGAACCGAATTCGGATGGTCCGGAAACCCCGTGAAAAGTGTCTATTTCGGACAAACACTTAGGAAAATGTCCAGGAAGGGGGACCGAATTCAGATTGTCCGAATTCGGTTGGTCCGAAATGGAGATGGTCTGAAATGAGAACTTAAAATAAAGCACAAGACAAGTTATGAAAATGAAAGTGCCTGATCTGGACATCGGATGGTCCGAAGTTCGGATGGGACCGAAACAGGGTCCGAAATGGGCACTAGGATGGTCCGAAATACACCTAAATGTGGTCCGAAATGGACCGAACTGTGGTCCGAACTAGGGTCTTAGATGGTCCGGAATCAGGTACGAAATTTGGTCTAAAATGCTTCAGTGAGGTCCGAAATACAGCTGGTATTTAACAGATATTCAAGTTTCAGAACAGTTCAGACTACAATTTGAGCAGATTTTTGGCCTAAAAATGTTTTTTAAATGATTGGGAAACTATTTTAAACACTTTTTATGTTTTAAAACACACCAAACACTTAAGAATCAGTAAAAAAACAAGCAAAAACCCACTAAAGCCCATATTTTTTAAAGTTTTAAAAACAGCCGATTAAGGATGATTTTGATGGAAAGATTGAACCTAAAAAGCTCTAAATCAGTAGGAAATGAAAATGTGATGATTAAATGACAATAAGAACACAAAAAAAACAGCATAAAAGAGAATATTAAAAGGCCTAACCGAGAGAAAACTGAAGAACACGATGAACTTGTTGAAGAAGATGAAAAACCCAGCAGAATCCGATTCCTTTAATGTTGAAATCCACCTTTTTAGGTCTGATACCAATTGTTGTAATGTATTCCCAGTAGAAATCAGCACATGATTGTTTCTTTTATGAAACACAAGAAGAATAATACTCAATAATTGTGTAATGATGAAGAAGACAAAGAGAATGTTGGCGAATCACAAAAGTGGCGGCTGGAATAATATGTTTCTATTTCAACCGTGTAACCTCATTTACAACCCTAGGAGCCTATTTCTAGGCTCCTTTAATTAACTTTAGAGCATAGTCACAATTGGCCCCTCGCTTTTACATAGAAATAAACATACACGGAAATAAATACAAGACTAACATTAACAAAATAAATATTACAAAATAAGTCCACATGATCGAAATTCAATAGCTAACATACTATTATATTCAAGCAGACTTGCATGCATGAAAAACACACTTTAATGCACGATCTGATTTCACACTCTTGGATGATTCACAATCCTTAGAAGCTTCCTTTTATACTTTTACTGAGAATCTTAGTGAAGCTTCTTCATTGGACGATGAGATAGTGGAAAGTCTTTCCAAAAAGACAAGACACCTTTTCTACACATTCTGATAAAGCATGTTTGTCTTCATATGGCAGAATCTTTGTCTCTTTCTTTTTGTCACTGTTGCATAAGGCTTTAACCAAAAGAGGAATTTCAACTTTGCATCTTTCTTATTTTGTTAAGGCCATTTTGATATAATAAAAGGTTTGTCACCCTTTTCAGATATCCGTTTGTCTTCATGTAACAGAACAGCGTAGGCAGGCTGTGCAGTTTATGTTTTCCACTTTGTCTTCGACTTGTAAACTGATCTTGTAGCCAAAAACAATACATGAGGACTTGGAAACATATTCCATAAAGTGTTTAGCCTGTTCACAAAGAACAGGTTCTGTTCACAAAGAACAGAACACTTAGAATCTATCCAAGCTGCTCAACAGAACAGAGCAGCTTAGACAGTTTATGTCCAGCCTGTTCAGCAGACAGAACAACTTGGACAATCTGCCTTTGTTGCAACGAATGCAACAGGGTAAACAGCATGGGCTGATATTGAAAATCACTTTTCAGGTTTCAATAAGGCATAAACAGGCCTTAAATTATACCTTCAAGTGCATCAAACAGGTTTGATTAAAAATCTCCCCCTAAGATGTACAGCAGGTTTGACTGAGGCCTTTTTGTGCCTAACAATGGATTTTTTACGTGTTTAGCTATGATTATAGATATGTTTGTATTTTGGTGTGAATCTTAATATAAACGAGTGTTTTGATATGTTAATTAATAAACATCTTTCATAACGAAAACATAATTGTGAGTATTCAGTTTGCGTTATCAATTTTAGGAAATATAGTTGAGTGATCTTTACATTTTCTTACAGTTAATATTGGGATGATGATTTTAGTTTGAGTGATCTTGTAATATTATCATCATTACTTGCATGTGATTTTATGTCGAAGTATTCATTAGAGTGATCTTTGTTTACTTACGTAAAATAGTGGACTTAAGATTTTAAACCATTGTTGATTGATCTTAGTGATTTATTATCTTGAATTCAAACGTTATTCATTCCAAGCGTGTTCATTGTTATTCATCCAAAGTTTAGGGGGAAGCACTCCCATTTGATTACCCTTATCAAATTGCATTCTTAAAGCATTTCTTCTAAGTGTTTATAATTCGTACTTGTGTGGAATTGCGCTTTTGATTTTATACTTTTTACTTGTTTGTTATTTTAAATGCATTCACTTCATGATCATAACTAATTATTAACCGACAACTTATTATCATCATTCCACCAATTGTCCCTGAGTTCGATACCCGGACTTACTTAAGCTAACTAGTAGACGATAGGTAATACTTGCCTAATTGTCCGATGGTTTATGTTTATTTAATTCCATTTTATAATGAAAATTAAGTTGTGCTAGTGGCATATCAAGTTTTTGGCGCCGTTGCCGGGGACATAACGATGATTTTGAGAACGGTTGAACATTTCTATATTGGTGATCCTTTCGGGGATTCATCCCCGAGAGTTATTATCGTTTTTTTTATTTATTACATTAAAATTTCTTGTTCGAGATCACCCGTTATCTCTCTTTTGTTTTGAAGGAGTTTATGAGCCGGAATCTTCTCTCGGATTTGGCCGAACCATTAACCGATCCGGAGAGATTACTTAGAAGGAAAAACAATGGCGGAGGAGGATAACCGTAATCAAAGATCTTGAGGTTTCGAGACCCAAAACTGAGCCGAAAGTTGAGGCAAAAATGGCGGAGGAGGATAACTGTACTATGCGGGAACGTTCCAAGCTGACCAGCATCGGGTCGGGGTCGGTAATCATACGCCGTCTCGTTCAAGCGGCACATTTTGAGATCAAAACCCATTACCTTCTATACTTGAATCAAATGTGCCCCTTTGATGGCCTCGACTCCGATGATCCAAACGCGCATCTTACAAGGTTATTGGATGTTTATGACATGATAAAGATTCAGGAAATGCCCGAAGAAGCTCTGTACCTTCGCTTGTTCCCTTATACCTTGAGGGGAGCCGCTCAGACGTGGTTTGAGTCACTTGCGCCACAGTTAATCACAAATTTGGAGGAACTTATAGACCGGTTCCTAATTCGGTACTTCCCTCCCTCTAAAACTGCTCGTTTAAAACATGATATCAGTAACTTTTTGCAGGAAAGCGAGAAGTCATTGTACGAAGCGTGGGAAAGGTACAACGGTCTTCTGAGAAAGTGTCCACATCACGGGTTGGACACTTACAATCAAGTATACACATTCTACACCGGGCTCCTGAGTTCGACAAGGCAAATATTGGATTTGAATGTTGGGGGATGTGTGATGGACAAAAGGCCCGCTGATGCTTACAAGGTAATAGAAGTTGTGGCCACTAAGACTCACTAGTGGCATTTTTCAAGACATAGGATTGTTTGCGGTGCTTTGAAGCAAGGAGACGAGGTGAGTTCATTGAAAGAGGAGATTGCTAGAATGGGCAAACAAATTGTCCAACTACAAAACCCGAGAATAGAAGATCAGGTTTGCCAATTGTGTGATGGTCCTCATACCGCAAATGAGTGCACCAAAAGGATGACACTTCTTAATAGACAATCCACCATTAAGTTTATTCAAGAAGTGTGTCAACTTTGTGGAGGGCCACACACCGCTAGAGATTGTGGGAACGATGATGCGGAGAAAACATTAGAATAAGATGTGTTGTATTCTTATGGTGATCGATATGATAACCCAAGGGGACATCTAACTTCTCAACCACCACCTCAACAATACTATAATCCCAACGTTGAGATTCAAAATTATCCAAATTTCTGATGGCGTCAACCGAATGACCAAGATCCGGCGGTACCACCGGGATTTGAGGGTGCTAGTTCTTCCAACCCAAACCAAAGAAACAACTCATACCAACCACGTCATCCTAACATCGCCAAATACCAATCCCGTCAATCCAACAACACAACCGATACAACACAACAGCTACACACAAATACCACCACCCCATCAACCGAAGCCAAGCCTACTCTCGAGGATATTGTGAGAGGTCAACAAGCATCAATCTAAAACCTTGAGAAGCAAATGGGTCAAATTGCCCAATTGTTGATTGATCGCGGGAAAGGGACACTTCCATCCACCACTGAGACAAATCCAAAAGAGCAAGCCAAGGTTATTCATCTGAGAAGTGGTAAAACTCTCGATCCCATTTCTAATCTAGGTTCAAATAATGTGGTTGTTGATGATGTACATGTTGAAAGAGAAAAGGAGGCAAATGAGGCACAACATTCAAGCCCACAAAGTACCGTGCATGTAACAACCCAACTTTTAGCCCAAATAAATATCTGATTATCGAACCAAAAATGTAATTTTATTACATTACTTTGAATTATAATTTAATTAAGTCTTTAAAATATTTGAATTAAATTATATAAATATTTAAATTATGATTTATGATTTAATAAATTATTAAGATAATTAAATAAAAGATATATAAGATACGAAAGTAATAGTGGGTTAAGTAGCAAACATAACTAGTTAGAGTATATAAACGGAATTTAAGTTTAGAAAATCAGATTTCTCTCTCTCTCTAGACTCTCTCTCTAAGATTTTCTCTCTCTACTCTCTCTCTACATCTCTCTAAGATTTCTTCTAAACCGACCGTCGGATCATCAAGATTTATACGTCATCGGGAAGATCTCGAAGAATACTACAAGAATATACGGTTGCATGTAGGATTACACACGAATTTGAGGTAATTATTGACTAAACTCCCTAATTTCAAGAGTTTGGTTCGATTTTTATTAGAAACCGAAACCTAGGATTAAATAGTAAGAAATTTAGGTTGCATGTTTAAAATTTCTGAAGATTATGGTAAATTTAAGTTAACAGAAGTATCAGAAACAAAATCTACGGATTAATTCATTCAAATAAGTTCAAAATCTGAAATTTTAAGTAAAAATGTGTTTTGACAAAAATTAATCTATTTTGAATGATCTTGAATGAATTATGATGTTATGGATAAGGAAAATTGTATAAAAACACTTAATTAATGATAACACCACTTTATATTTCATTGCATGTTACTAAAAAGTGTTTTTGGGCAATTTTAATAAAAATCCGTAAGTTGCGACCTGCATATCTGCATGTGAACTCGGCGAGTTCATAGGGGAACTCGGCGAGTTCCCAAGAACACTTGAATATTTCTTCAAAAATTCATAAGTATTGGATCCGAATTCGGTTGGGACCCGAATTCGGATGAGAACCGAAATAAGTTTTGGACCTGAAATAGAACCGAACTCGGATGTGTCCGGAATCCGGTTTTGGGTCCGTACTTCGGACGTGAACTCGGCGAGTTCACCAAGCCAACTCGGCGAGTTCTCTGCGCTTCTTGTACAATTCGAATGAAGTGTCAAAATTTCGGATGGTGCCCCATCTCGGTTCATATTTCGGATGACTCAATTCGGACCAACTTCGGATGTGTCATTTCGGATGATTTAGAACCGAATCTGGATAATCCGAATTCGGATGGTCCTAATCTGAATGCAGTATTTATAATTCAAAATATATATATACAACAGATTCCTTATATAAATATGAATGATCAAATATTGAAATCAAGATCTATAAAATTAAGAAATACCATCAAATAGAAATCATATGAATATATATATGCACGATCACATATGATCAGATTTCCGAAAATGAAATCTTATGAGACTTTGAGATTAAAGACCAACGAATGAACATTGAATTTATTATTCAAATGATTCTGAGGCTAATAAATATCAATAATGATATGATTAACAGATTGAGAGCAACTGAGCCAGAGCCAGAAAGTGCAGATAACCAGTAACAGTGAGTTGTAGATTTCATTTTAACTGCATATTATGTGAATTGAGACTTTTGTTGCATGATTCTGGTTTATTGATATTCTGATCTTGAGCTTATTGAAATATTGTCATAGTATATTTACTATGATTTGTTGAACTGAGTATTTCTTCTTCTAGATTCGATTTTTTGACGAGTCACTTGATTGTTAAGCTTAACACCATCACTATTGCTCAGTGTTGGGTTAATGTTAGGCTTATGAGGTGCTGATTTACGTGATGAAAGCACAGAGGGTAGCTAGAGCTGAGCATTCCGATGATATCCATATAGAGCTTTTACTGGTAGCTAGCCCAGTACGTGGCTGATCCCCACTAATGATGCGTGTGTATGGATTTATCATCATCCGAGCATTCCTTATGAATTTGTCTAAAAGTCTCAAGAGCAACAACAGTTTTATAACTGGGAGCTGAGCAAAAGTCGCGCATCAAAAGAGCATTAATTGGCCAATGACCCTTCGAGATTGAGCTGTGCATGAGCCTAGTGCAGTGCATATAGAGCTGAGCCGTGCATGAGCCGAGTGCAGTGCATGTGCTTCCGCGTTCATAATTGCATGTTAAATGTGAAATTCTACATTCTCACTAAGCAATTAAGCTTACCCCGTTGTTGCATTATTTTTCAGGTAAAGGCAAAGGATTGGCTGGACCTAGTTCATAGGTCAGAACTTTGAAAGAGCCTGAAGTGCATTAGAACTTGTTTCGACATCTTGGTATTTGGATGATAATAGAGCTTTGGGTTTCGGGTTTAGTTTATATTATGTGATTTGGTGTAATAGTCTAGATGATTGTACTTTGCTACTTAAATTCTGTCTCTGTTTGTAATTAACTTTATTTCCGCAATTGTTAATTTTATCTTAGTTTCCTGATTGATATTGCATTGCTACTGGGCCTAGACTTGAGACCTTTGAGAAATCAGAGGAAGGGACTCACAGGATGGTATCAGAGCAATAGTTTGAGTGAATCATTGTATTACGTGTAATACATGATCTCAAACTTGTGCAATGCTATAGTATCAATCATGACAGGATGGCTTGAACTAAGATAGGTTTCAGAGACTAGTAGGACGGGACATGAAAGGGTACAATGTGCTAGGCTAATGATCTAAATGTTTAGTGATTTGAATTTCAGAGCTATGTCAGGAGAAGGTGGACCATCAGGTGGCATGACCCCAGAGCAAGTCCTGGAAATGATGCAACAACTAATAACCCAGAATAATGAGCAACAAAACAAGTTTATGCTAGAGCAAATTGAATCAATAAAGAAAACTGAAAAGAGAAATAAACATAAAAAGAAGCAAACTGAACAGTAAAGCGAATCGGAATCCGATAATGAGCACGTCAATAAGCGAGTTGTGCAGCCAAAAGGCTGTAGATTCAAAGACTTCAAAGCGAGTGGTGCCTTAACGTTTGAAGGCACAGTAGATCCAATACAAGCGTTAGATTGGGTAAGTCATACTGAAGAGATCTTCAGTATCTCAGAATGTCTGGACAGCAATAGAGTTAAGTTTGCTACAGCACTATTCGTTGGAGCTGCTAGAGCCTGGTGGAAAACACAAAGAAGCATCTATGGTGAGGAAGCAATTATGACACTGGACTGGGAACAGTTCTTGGAGATGTTCAACGCCAAATACTGTCCAACATACAAACAAGACGAACTCGAGATGCAGTTGATGCAATTGAAACAAGGAACTAAGACCGTTGATGAATATGAGCATGAGTTCTCGAGACTTTGCGGCTACTCGTCATATCAAGTAGCAACAGAAGAGCGTAAGATAAACTGATTCAGACTGGGTCTGAATCTAATATATAGAAGACAAATGAGCAGCATCAAGTTCACGACGTATCTCAGCATAGTGGAAGCAGCAAGGATGATGGAGCGAGAATTCACAGATTCGAGTTATGAACCCGTTATGATGGCTATAAGTCCTACATGTCCATCTCCACCTAAGAAACAAAAATCCAGTAGATTCTTCAGTTCATCAAAGTCCAGTCAGCAGCAATCACAAGCGTCCTCTACACCTCAGAAGACTAGAGTTTATTCCATACAGTCAGGAGCGCGACCGTGCAAACGCTGTAACAAATTTCATAGCGGACGCTGCAACCCTATAGATGTGACCTGTTACACTTGTAACCGGATTGGACATGGAAGCGATGAGTGCCCAGAAAGAAACGACTTATGCTACAACTGTGGTGAGCGTGGACATTATGCCAAACATTGCCCGAATACACGCGTGCTTACTAATCCTGAACAACCAGTTGGCAGAGCAATTCAACAGAGTACTACAATGATACCTACAGCAAAGGCGCGAGCTTTCCATATTACTGCTGAGGATGCCGAGGAGACACCAGAGACGCCAAAAGACCACAATGGTAACTAATACCAAGTTTCTTATATGCTAAAATGATTTAAATCTGTTAACATTAGAATTCTAATTCCAAAGTAAATATTGAGATAACTGTACAACTCTGTCATCGATAATGAATAATGCGGATGACATATGGGTCGTATCAGTTGAAGTTACGATATAAATACATGTCCAATAAGAAATTATACCTATAGGCAATATAGGTGTTGTAATCTGAATCATGTATGATTCAAAACCCGAGAGAAATCAAAATATAATCCTAAACACCAGCTACTTCGTAAATCCTTGTAATCTAAATGATTACAGCGTGTCTTATAATGAGACAGAGGTAGAAGTTGCTGATCCAATAAATATTAATGAGAAGAGTATCTAAATCAAGTAATTAAGCACCTAATGACAATTTGAATTGAAATCAAAGAAGTCAGAGGCACAAAGCGAGAGTGATAAAGAAATAGATTGAGATATTCGTGAAAGTCAAGCGATTAGTTATAAATGACCAATGAAAATGCCGTCAAATACCAAAATAAATGTAAGCATGGATTCTCATTATGTCGACGCGAGACTAGTGAGATATCTAATATGGAATTCCTATTCCATCTAACTGCATATAAAATAAAAAGCTTCTACCAAAAAGAGTGAAATGATCTTAAATTCAGAGATTCACCAATGAAGATTCAAGCCTAAGTCTATACATATAAGTAAACAGAATCAAAGATTATTGTTTTGTCGAAGCCTCTTGACCGAACTGCACAGTGAAACAATAGAGGAAGGCGATGACGATAAGTAGAAGATGAGTTAAATGGTCGTGGAGACGGTTTTAGAACACTGGTAACTCGAGATCTGACTTCAATAATAGAATCTGCCAACATGTCTAATGAATCACACCGAGAAAGCCAAAGTAAATTATTGATTTCTATCAACTTGTTCCTTAGAATTCGATTCTGTATAATATTTGTTTTCTATTTGTTAATTTCCTACTCGCTGGAAGATTCTAAAGCGTATGATCTCTTCAAGTATCCATTTGTTTGAAACCATCAACCGCTGAAACCGTTGCGAAGAAGATGTGGACGATTGTAACTCCAAATTTGATTCTTCTGTTCGAACTCCTGTTTTGATTCGTTAAGTTTTAAATGCAGCATTTCAACATTTTGCCTCAATCTTTCATTCTTAACTTCTAAACACTCGATCTTCTTGGAAGATTTTGCTTCTTGAGAGACTGCTTATGTAAAGGATGTGGCAGATATAGCAGTATAATTGGAGACCAAGGTAGGTAAGATGGAGTCGTTACACGAAGAGTTGACCCCGATTGTTGTGCCGGAAGATTGATTCCATTGGTTTGTTAGAGCGAAGAAAAATTATAAATCTTCATAACAAGACAACATAAATCAGAAATTGGTTAAGCGATTGATGATTGAAACATCATCAATAAAGAAACATAAAAGTACAGATATCAGACTCCCGAAAAGCTCTGTATCTATTTCAAGAGCAAATCAGAAGAGACATGAATTAACTAAAATATAGAGATGATAGTTAAATTGAAAGAGATATAAAGTTAAATCTCAAAAGCCCACAAAGTGACTATATCACTGATAATCAGAATTTCTACAAATCTCTTATGTGATTGCATAAGTTAGCAAATGAAAATTTTACAATAATACAGATGAGAGATTTAAAAAGCCATAACTGGCTCAAGATCAAACGAAAGTGATATATGAGCTAACTCATGTATTGAGTTGTTATCTGGATTGATTATGGCGTAAAGCATAAAGCTCATATATTAAGAGTATGAATAATAAGTCAGAATTCTTAAAATGATCAAACAGCGAAATATTGAATCAAATATGAAGCTCAGAAGAGAAACTTGAGTTTCTTGTGCTTGAAAATTTCAAAGAAACATAAACCATGAAATACAGATGGTGCTCGTTCAGTGGAAACACCACAAAAGTTTGTATCAGCCTTGGGAATTAAGAGATATCATAAAAGCTATCTGCCCAAGTCTGTTCGAACATATCTAACTTCGGGGACGAAGTTTGTGCGTGGTGGAGCCCATTCTGTAACAACCCAACTTTTAGCCCAAATAAATATCTGATTATCGAACCAAAAATGTAATTTTATTACATTACTTTGAATTATAATTTAATTAAGTCTTTGAAATATTTTAATTAAATTATATAAATATTTAAATTATGATTTATGATTTAATAAATTATTAAGATAATTAAATAAAAGATATATAAGATACGAAAGTAATAGTGGGTTAAGTAGCAAACATAACTAGTTAGAGTATATAAACGGAATTTAAGTTTAGAAAATCAGATTTCTCTCTCTCTCTAGACTCTCTCTCTAAGATTTTCTCTCTCTACTCTCTCTCTACATCTCTCTAAGATTTCTTCTAAACCGACCGTCGGATCATCAAGATTTATACGTCATCGGGAAGATCTCGAAGAATACTACAAGAATATACGGTTGCATGTAGGATTACACACGAATTTGAGGTAATTATTGACTAAACTCCCTAATTTCAAGAGTTTGGTTCGATTTTTTATTAGAAACCGAAACCTAGGATTAAATAGTAAGAAATTTAGGTTGCATGTTTAAAATTTCTGAAGATTATGGTAAATTTAAGTTAACAGAAGTATCAGAAACAAAATCTACGGATTAATTCATTCAAATAAGTTCAAAATCTGAAATTTTAAGTAAAAATGTGTTTTGACAAAAATTAATCTATTTTGAATGATCTTGAATGAATTATGATGTTATGGATAAGGAAAATTGTATAAAAACACTTGATTAATGATAACACCACTTTATATTTCATTGCATGTTACTAAAAAGTGTTTTTGGGCAATTTTAATAAAAATCCGTAAGTTGCGACCTGCATATCTGCATGTGAACTCGGCGAGTTCATAGGGGAACTCGGCGAGTTCCCAAGAACACTTGAATATTTCTTCAAAAATTCATAAGTATTGGATCCGAATTCGGTTGGGACCCGAATTTGGATGAGAACCGAAATAAGTTTTGGACCTGAAATAGAACCGAACTCGGATGTGTCCGGAATTCGGTTTTGGGTCCGTACTTCGGACGTGAACTCGGCGAGTTCACCAAGCCAACTCGGCGAGTTCTCTGCGCTTCTTGTACAATTCGAATGAAGTGTCAAAATTTCGGATGGTGCCCCATCTCGGTTCATATTTCGGAGGACTCAATTCGGACCAACTTCGGATGTGTCATTTCGGATGATTTAGAACCGAATCTGGATAATCCGAATTCGGATGGTCCTAATCTGAATGCAGTATTTATAATTCAAAATATATATATACAACAGATTCCTTATATAAATATGAATGATCAAATATTGAAATCAAGATCTATAAAATTAAGAAATACCATCAAATAGAAATCATATGAATATATATATGCACGATCACATATGATCAGATTTCCGAAAATGCAATCTTATGAGACTTTGAGATTAAAGACCAACGAATGAACATTGAATTTATTATTCAAATGATTCTGAGGCTAATAAATATCAATAATGATATGATTAACAGATTGAGAGCAACTGAGCCAGAGCCAGAAAGTGCAGATAACCAGTAACAGTGAGTTGTAGATTTCATTTTAACTGCATATTATGTGAATTGAGACTTTTGTTGCATGATTCTGATTTATTGATATTCTGATCTTGAGCTTATTGAAATATTGTCATAGTATATTTACTATGATTTGTTGAACTGAGTATTTCTTCTTCTAGATTCGATTCTTTGACGAGTCACTTGATTGTTAAGCTTAACACCATCACTATTGCTCAGTGTTGGGTTAATGTTAGGCTTATGAGGTGCTGATTTACGTGATGAAAGCACAGAGGGTAGCTAGAGCTGAGCATTCCGATGATATCCATATAGAGCTTTTACTGGTAGCTAGCCCAGTACGTGGCTGATCCCCACTAATGATGCGTGTGTATGGATTTATCATCATCCGAGCATTCCTTATGAATTTGTCTAAAAGTCTCAAGAGCAACAACAGTTTTATAACTGGGAGCTGAGCAAAAGTCGCGCATCAAAAGAGCATTAATTGGCCAATGACCCTTCGAGATTGAGCTGTGCATGAGCCTAGTGCAGTGCATATAGAGCTGAGCCGTGCATGAGCCGAGTGCAGTGCATGTGCTTCCGCGTTCATAATTGCATGTTAAATGTGAAATTCTACATTCTCACTAAGCAATTAAGCTTACCCCGTTGTTGCATTATTTTTCAGGTAAAGGCAAAGGATTGGCTGGACCTAGTTCATAGGTCAGAACTTTGAAAGAGCCTGAAGTGCATTAGAACTTGTTTCGACATCTTGGTATTTGGATGATAATAGAGCTTTGGGTTTCGGGTTTAGTTTATATTATGTGATTTGGTGTAATAGTCTAGATGATTGTACTTTTCTACTTAAATTCTGTCTCTGTTTGTAATTAACTTTATTTCCGCAATTGTTAATTTTATCTTAGTTTCCTGATTGATATTGCATTGCTACTGGGCCTAGACTTGAGACCTTTGAGAAATTAGAGGAAGGGTCTCACAGTGCAAGTCCCACCTCCTTCACCACCCAAGTGCCGGTCATGAAACCGCAAGTTCCTTATCCAAGCCGATTGAAGAAGGAGAAAGAGGAGGCTCATTTTGGTAAATTTCTGAAGCTTTTTAAACAGTTGCATATTAACTTATCGTTTATTGATGTTATCTCGCAGATGCCTACTTACGCAAAATTTCTCAAGGAGATCATCACCAATAAACTGAAGTTTGAGGATGTTTCATCAGTGCTCATGAATGAAGGATGTTTTGTGTAGCTCCAAAACAAGCTACCTGGGAAAATTGCCGATCCAGGGAGTTTTACTATCCCTTGTCATATTGATAGCTTAATAATCACAAATGCACTTGCGGATCTCAGGGAAAGTATCAATTTAATGCCCACTTCCTTATAGTTTACTTTTTGTTTTATAGTTTAGTTATCTTTGTGTCCTTTTATTTTTTCCCTTTGCCTCTTTAATCGGATTTAGGCATGAATGTATGCACGATATAGATGTATTGTAAAGTTGAGATGTTGCGAGATTGTGGAGAATTTTACTTCATAACATGAGATTTTGTGGGTGTGAATTGGCATGGAATAATGATTCAATGGTGAAATCTTAAGTGTGGGAATGTGATGTGTGCTTTAACTTCATAAATAATTTTTGATTGGGTTATTTGTTTGGTTAAGTGTGGGAATATTGTTTGAAACTTACTTGAACAAGTGTGGGGATACAAACTTGATCATCTTTTATATTAATCATTCTGGATGAATTCCCTGGTTTAACTTTGATATCTCTGTTGCTTGCTAGGATGCCTCCACGTACAAGAAGAGGTGTCGGCCAAGCATCTTCCACTAGACGACAGCGTGTCGTTGAAGAAAGCTCTGAAGAAGAGCTACCCGCATTACCGTAGGTTCCGCATGTCAACCGAAACCACCCGTATTTTGCGTTTACTGGGATAGCTTTGCATCTTCGAGAGGCTTATCGGGCCAGACTTGCTACTCTACTGACGAGAGCAATTGCGCCAGGCAGAGTCGTGAGTTAAGAATTTTTATAAACAATTGAGGTGGGGCATGGTGAACTGGACATAGCAACAAGGCTGTAAAATATGTTTGAAGTTTCTTATGGAAACTTCATATCTAGAGCATGGGTGCATCTACTTAGCATTCGGGAGCCGATATACACAAATTGACCTTGGAATTTTATTCCTCGTATGGCTTTATGAACCTTGGGTACGATGTATTTGAAGAGAACGTGGTCCGATTTCGTATGGGTGGAGTTAGCAGACAGATGTATCTGATGGAGTTTCATTGCGATTTGGGTTGTATCCGGATGTGGATGATACTTACTGCGGGGTTGATGAGGCACCCGCCTGTATATAATCGAGAATTCTTTTTGTAACAACCTAACTTTTTATCAATTATGTAATGACTATTTTGAGATAATAATATAATTTTGTTATATTATTTGGAATTTTCAAATATTGATTAAGAATAAAAATATATTAAGTAAATATAATTTTATATTATATGTTATGATTAATTAAAGATGATTAAGTTTAAAAGATAGATAAGATACAAAAGTTTAGTGGGTTAAATAGCAAAATTGATCAAATTAATATATAAAAACTAAAATTTATGACCATTTAAGATCATTTAACCCACAAACCTCTCTCTCTCTACTCTCTCTCTCTCTAAACTCTCGGATATCTCAAGAATTTAACCAAGAATCCACAAGTTTGCAATAAAGATTCGGAATTTAAGCTAAGGAGGAGTTACAAACATTAAACAACAAGAAGTTACAAAGAATTCAAGGTAAAATTTCCTTTAAATTTCGATATATTGGTATGTTTGGTTCGGTTTTGTGTAATACCGATACCAATGAATTAAACTATGAAATTTCTTGTTGCATGTTTAAGAAATTTGAAGATTTTGATAAAATTATGCTATTAGATGAAAAAGAAACAAAGATTCTGAGTTAGATCTTTCAAATTATTTATGAAATCGGAAATTTTGACAAAAGTGCGTTCTTGACAAAAAGAGTCATATTTTGGATGATTTTGAACCATATATGATGTTATTGATAGGGAAAGGTATATAAAATCAACCCAAAAATGATAATATAACATAAAATAAAGTTGCATGTTGATTTAAGTAAGTTTTGGGAATTTTTATGAAAAATCCGAATGAATATCACCAAGAACATGAAGAACATTTCTGGAAAAGTGTCCAAGTCCAGGGAACCGAATTCGGATGAGAACCCATACTTCGGATAGTACTAATTCGGATGCTTCCCAATTCGGTTCTTATATATATATGAAATTCGGATGACACCTAAATTCGGTCCCAAATCCGTATTCGGATGACTAGTTCGGACATAACTTGATCCGAATTCGGATGACTAGTTCGGACATAACTGGGTCCGAATTCGGATGCTAAATTCGGACTAGCCAATTCGAGCTCTCAATTCGGATTGGTCCGGATCCGGATGATCCGAATCCGGATGGTCCGAAGTTAATAGGTCCGAAATCACATGAAATGTTTTAATATTTTGAAAGAATAAAGAAAATAAGCAAATGAAAGATTAATGAGTGATCGGTTATCAGAATCAGATAGAATTAAAGAATTTATGACCAAAAGATGATGACATTGATAAGATAAATTATCAGATATCAGACTCAGATAAAATACAAGAATTTGAAGACTAAAATGATGATGATAAAGATGATGAAAATGACATGATATTATCATGAATGATTTTGAACAGGTTCAGTATATTCTGAACAAAGATTTAAAGATTTAAAGACTTAAAAGCAGGTCAGAGACTTGATTGACAGATCGCAGATTGACAAAAATCCTGAGATAACTCAGGTGGCAGATTCATATATCTGTTTGACCAAGACCCGGACCTGTGAGTTATAGATATTCAAATTGAACATGCACAGATCCGGTTGAGATATATTGATGCTGTTACATTTATTGACATTCATTTATCAGCTGGATTGAGACCTGTGCACACCATGGATGGGTGTTTCCCAGTGAATCATGATAGCTATTTGCTTATCTTTTCAGATTGTATTTAATATTATCTCAGACCTTGCTTTATGATTCGTTGCTATCATGACTCCTAAGACATATGCTTACATCATTGATCAGACTTTTGATAAGATTGATTCAGCTTGATTAGCCCTTATGGTCTATTGTTCTAGACCCGGCTATTTCACCAGTTCTTATGAACTTGGTAATGACCTCCGATGTTCCGCCATATTGACTTACTGGTAGCTAGCCCAGTATGTGGCTGATCCCCACGATTTAAGCGTGAGTGTGGCTTGAACATCATCCGATCTTATGATACTATATCTCAATCATGAGGGCTGTAGCGGCAGCCAAGACATATCACGCTTAGACTAATGACTCCGCTTGACACGCATGTTGATATTGAAAATCTATAAACTCACTAAGCTTTGCTTACAGATGTTGCATTAATATTTTACAGGAAAAGCCAAAGGAAAATCACCTGCAGGACCTAGTACTTAGGTCATTCAAGATCCAAGTTTTGAAGCTTTCTTAGACCACTACTCAAGACACTTTCTGGTACTGATTGGAAGACAGCAAATGTGGTGGTTCTGGGTAGACTTGATGTGATGTATGATGTTATGACTAGATTAGATGTTACCCTTTTATAACTTAATTTTGAAATATGTAAACTCATTCCTAATCATGTATGTACATGTAATTTTTATTATTCCGCAATTTAATTACCCTATCTTAGTATGGTTGATATCGTATTGCATGATGTGGGACCTAGACTCTGAGGACTGCCCCGTAAGGGAAGGTCTTCACAGGATGGTATCAGAGCGCTAGTTTGAGTGAATCAAGTATTACGTGAGTATACTTGATCTCAAACTGAAGCAATACATATGTATCAATCATTTAGGTGGTTTGAACTGAGATAGGATGTACAGACTGTTAGGATGGGAAAAAGGGTACATAGATCTAAGTCTATAAACTGATAGTTAATTGATTTTAATTTTCAGTAAAAGATGTCAGGATCAGGATCAGGTGACATACCAAGCAACATGACCCCACAACAAATGTTTGAGATGATGCAACAATTACTAGCACAACACTCGGAACAACAGAATAAGATTATGCAAGAACAGTTTCAGGCCAGAGATGAGGCTGAAGCTAAAAGACGTAATGATAAGAAAAATAAGCGAAAAGATAAGCAAGTTCAGAATGAAGAATCTGATTCTGATAATTCAAATCCAGAAACCCAAATAGCTCAGCCAAAAGGCTGCAAATTTAAAGATTTTAAAGCCAGCGGTGCCCTGAACTTCGAGGGTACAGTTAATCCGATTCAGGCGATGGATTGGATTAGTCATACTGAAGAAATCTTCAGGATTTCTGATTGTTTAGATTCTAAGAAAGTGAGCTACGCGTCTGCGTTGTTTATTGGAGCTGCTCGCGCATGGTGGAAGACACAGCGAAGCATATACGGGGAGGAAGTCATTCAGACATTGGAATGGAATCAGTTTCTAGACATGTTCAACGCGAAATACTGCCCAGTTGACCAGCAAGATAAGATGGAAGTCCAATTAATGCAACTGACTCAGGGAACGAAGACTGTAGATGAATATGAACACGAATTTTCGAGATTATGTTGCTACTCTTCTTACCAAGTGGCAACAGAGGAAAGGAAAATGAATAGGTTCCGAGTAGGACTCAATCCCAGATATCGACATCCCATGAGTGCGATCAAATATAAGAGCTATCTGGAAATGGTAGAAGCAGCGAGACAGATTGAGCGAGGGTACTTAGAATATGTGATCAGCTATACGCTCCGTCTACTAACCCGATGAATCCGTCTCCTCCAAAGAAACAGCGATTTGGCAGATTCTTTAGGCCAAATAAATCTCAGTCTCAGCAATCCTATCAGCATAGTTCACAACCGAAAGCGCAAGCCTACTCACTGACAAACGAGCCGCGATTCTGCAAGAGATGCAGAAAGTCTCACATGGGACTATGTAATCCGGATGACGTTACTTGCTTCGCGTGTAACATGATCGGTCATAGTAGTGAAGAATGTCCACAGCAGGGACGTGGATGTGCGAAATGTGGAAAGAGAGGGCACTTCATGTATCAGTGTCGTAGCGGACCACGTTATCAGCCACAGTCATCAGCTGGAGGGTCGACAGTTAAAAGTTCTGCTGCAACACCAACTGCAAGGACACGTGCGTTTCAAATAACGGCTGAAGAGGCGAGAGAAACACCTGACGTAGTCACCGGTACGTTTCTGTTAAATACGATACCTGCTCGCGTATTATTTGATTCTGGCGCAAGTCGTTCTTTCATATCGACTTCTTTTGCATCAAAATTATCTAAGTTCCCATCGAAGCTTCCTGTTATACTTGACATTGAGACAGCCAGTAACAGCTATGTTATGGCTGATTCTGTTTATCGAAACTGCACTCTACTAGTCGATAATATTGTATTCAATCTCGACCTCATCCCGATTCCGTTGAAAGAGTTTGACGTCATCATCGGCATGGATTGGCTAATGAACAACGAGGCCACAATTATCTGCAACCGACGAGTAATCAGAATCAAATCTTCAGACGGCCGAGTACTTGAGATCAAGGGCGAGAAGCGGAAAGGTGCGCATTGCTTTATATCTGTAGAAAAGGCTCACAAATACTTGTCTAAAGGTCACGAATCTTACCTTTGTTATACTCTATCTGAGTCCAGTTCTGAAAAGAAACCTTTATCCGATATTCCTATCGTCTGTGAGTTCCCAGACGTATTTCCTGACGATATTTCTGGGGTGCCACCGGAACGACAAGTCGAGTTCAGTATTGACTTGGTTCCTGGTGCGGCTCCTATTGCAAAAGCTCCATACAGACTTGCACCTGCAGAAATGCAGGAAATGTCAAAGCAACTGCAAGAGCTGTTGGAGAAGGGGTTTATCCGACCGAGTTCTTCTCCGTGGGGTGCACCAGTACTATTTGTTAAAAAGAAAGACGGAACTTTCCGTATGTGCATCGACTACCGCGAATTGAACAAGGTTACAATAAAGAATAAGTATCCTCTGCCCAGAATCGATGATCTGTTTGATCAGTTACAAGGAGCCAGTTACTTTTCGAAAATAGATCTCCGATCTGGGTATCATCAGTTAAAAGTCAGAGAAGAAGATGTTCCAAAGACAGCCTTCCGTACAAGATACGGTCATTACGAATTTCTCGTAATGCCGTTTGGATTAACGAATGCACCAGCGGCGTTCATGGATCTCATGAATCGCGTGTGCAGACCAATGTTGGATAAATCAGTTATCGTGTTTATAGACGATATTCTGATTTACTCCAAAACGGAGGCTGATCATTCTATTCATCTGCGGCAATTGCTAGAGTTATTAAGAAAAGAAAGACTCTATGCAAAGTTTTCTAAGTGCGAATTCTGGCTCAGACAGGTATAATCTCTGATATATATGTCTTGAGCTGTTTCCTTAACTATTCTTTGATTCACCTCAGAATTTGAATTTCTATCTTGATTCTTATAGATCCAGTTCCTTGGCCATGTTGTTTCTGGCGAAGGAATTTCCGTTGATCCTTCAAAAGTCGAGGCCGTTCAGAAATGGCAAACGCCTCGTAATGCCTCCGAGATAAGAAGTTTCCTTGGATTGGCCGGATATTATCGGCGATTCATAAAGGACTTCTCAAAGATTGCTGTGCCGCTCACGATGTTAACACGAAAGAATACTCCTTTCGTTTGGACCGATAAACAGCAAGAGGCATTCGATATTCTGAAGCAAAAGTTGATTCAAGCGCCGATCCTAGCCTTGCCAGAAGGTAATGATGATTTCGTCGTCTATAGCGATGCCTCTGGTACTGGCATAGGATGTGTTCTAATGCAAAGGGGAAAAGTCATTGCCTATGCTTCAAGGCAATTAAAAGATTATGAGAAGACTGCACCAACTCATGATCTTGAGTTGGCTGCTGTTACCTTTGCATTGAAAATCTGGCGTCACTATCTTTATGGGACTCGGTGTCAGCTCTACACCGATCATAAGAGTCTCAAGTACCTTTTCACTCAAAAAGATCTTAACATGAAACAGCGTCGATCCTTGGAGCATATCAAGGATTATGATTGCGAGATCTTGTATCATCCTGGCAAAGCAAATGTTGTCGCGGATGCGTTGAGTAGAAAAGTATATCCAGAAAAGTGCTGTTATGCCCTAACTCCAGTTATTTTCTCTTCTGATCTTATTGAAGATATTCGAGTTGCTCAAGCTGAAGCATTGAAAGAAGAGAACATAGATTCTGAAAATCTAAAAGGGCAACTACAAATTCTAACTCTGAACCATTTGGGACTTCACTGTCTCAAGGGAAACCGAATCTGGGTTCCTAAATATGGTTCTATTCGTAGCACTCTTCTGTCCGAAGCTCATCAGTCCAAGTTATCCATTCATCCTGGCAGCTCAAAGATGTATTTTGATCTGAAAGCTGATTACTGGTGGCCAGGAATGAAGAAAGATATCGGTAAGTGTGTTGAAAGCTGCAGAGTTTGTCAGATGGTTAAGGCAGAACATCAGAAGCCCTTCGGGGATATGCAACCACTGCCAGTTCCTGAATGGAAGTGGGAGCATATAACAATGGACTTCATTACGAAGCTGCCAAAGACCAAAAGACAACACGACTCTATCTGGGTAGTCGTTGATCGTTTAACTAAATCAGCACATTTCATACCGATGAAAGAAACTTATTCTCTCGATAGATTGGCGCAGTTGTACATCACTGAAATAATTTCGCGTCACGGTGTGCCAAAGTCTATCGTTTCAGATCGTGATAGTCGCTTCACATCCAGATTCTGGCAAGCATTACAAGAAGGGATGGGTACTCGGATTTCTATGAGTACTGCTTATCATCCAAATGCAGATGGCCAGAGTGAGCGTACTATCCTAACACTTGAAGATATGCTTCGTGCCTGCGTTCTTGATTTAGGTGGTAACTGGGATGACCACTTGCCGTTGGTCGAATTTTCATACAATAACAGTTATCATTCAACGATCAAGATGGCCCCTTTTGAAGCTTTGTACGGTCGAAAGTGCAGAACTCCTACCTGTTGGCGCGAAACAGGCGAATCGCCAATAGCGGGTCCTGCCCTTCTACAGTTGACTCACGAGAAGATTCAACTCGTTAGAAGAAACATACTTGAAGCTCAAAGCAGGCAGAAGTCATATTATGACAATCGGCATAGATCCATCAGTTTTGCAGTTAACGATTGGGTGATGCTGAAAGTATCCCCAATGAAGAATGTGGTACGGTTCATTAAAAGAAACAAGTTAGCTCCGAGATTTATCGGACCGTTCAAGATCGTCGAAAAGATTGGAAATCAGTCTTATCATCTTGATCTACCAGCGGACTTAGCTGGAATACACCCTGTATTCCATGTTAGTCATTTGAGAAAGAGCTTAGCTGACGAAAGAGAAGTACAGTTACCACACGTTAACCTGCAGATAGATGAAAAGCTTCGAGTTGTTGAAGAACCAGAACGTATTTTGGACTCGAAGACTAAGAAACTTAGAAATAAAGAGATACAGATGGTGCTCGTCCAGTGGAAACACCACAAAGGTTCGCATCAGTCTTGGGAATCGAGAGATGTCATGAAAGCTACTTATCCCAGTCTGTTCGAATCTATCTAACTTCGGGGACGAAGTTTGTGCGTGGTGGAGCCCATTCTGTAACAACCTAACTTTTTATCAGTTATGTAATGACTATTTTGAGATAATAATATAATTTTGTTATATTATTTGGAATTTTCAAATATTGATTAAGAATAAAAATATATTAAGTAAATATAATTTTATATTATATGTTATGAATAATTAAAGATGATTAAGTTTAAAAGATAGATAAGATACAAAAGTTTAGTGGGTTAAATAGCAAAATTGATCAAATTAATATATAAAAACTAAAATTTATGACCATTTAAGATCATTTAACCCACAAACCTCTCTCTCTCTACTCTCTCTCTCTAAACTCTCGGATATCTCAAGAATTTAACCAAGAATCCACAAGTTTGCAATAAAGATTCGGAATTTAAGCTAAGGAGGAGTTACAAACATTAAACAACAAGAAGTTACAAAGAATTCAAGGTAAAATTTCCTTTAAATTTCGATATATTGGTATGTTTGGTTCGGTTTTGTGTAATACCGATACCAATGGATTAAACTATGAAATTTCTTGTTGCATGTTTAAGAAATTTGAAGATTTTGATAAAATTATGCTATTAGATGAAAAAGAAACAAAGATTCTGAGTTAGATCTTTCAAATTATTTATGAAATCGGAAATTTTGACAAAAGTGCGTTCTTGACAAAAAGAGTCATATTTTGGATGATTTTGAACCATATATGATGTTATTGATAGGGAAAGGTATATAAAATCAACCCAAAAATGATAATATAACATAAAATAAAGTTGCATGTTGATTTAAGTAAGTTTTGGGAATTTTTATGAAAAATCCGAATGAATATCACCAAGAACATGAAGAACATTTCTAGAAAAATGTCCAAGTCCAGGGAACCGAATTCGGATGAGAACCCATACTTCGGATAGTACTAATTCGGATGCTTCCCAATTCGGTTCTTATATATATATGAAATTCGGATGACACCTAAATTCGGTCCCAAATCCGTATTCGGATGACTAGTTCGGACATAACTTGATCCGAATTCGGATGACTAGTTCGGACATAACTGGGTCCGAATTCGGATGCTAAATTCGGACTAGCCAATTCGAGCTCTCAATTCGGATTGGTCCGGATCCGGATGATCCGAATCCGGATGGTCCGAAGTTAATAGGTCCGAAATCACATGAAATGTTTTAATATTTTGAAAGAATAAAGAAAATAAGCAAATGAAAGATTAATGAGTGATCGGTTATCAGAATCAGATAGAATTAAAGAATTTATGACCAAAAGATGATGACATTGATAAGATAAATTATCAGATATCAGACTCAGATAAAATACAAGAATTTGAAGACTAAAATGATGATGATAAAGATGATGAAAATGACATGATATTATCATGAATGATTTTGAACAGGTTCAGTATATTCTGAACAAAGATTTAAAGATTTAAAGACTTAAAAGCAGGTCAGAGACTTGATTGACAGATCGCAGATTGACAAAAATCCTGAGATAACTCAGGTGGTAGATTCATATAACTGTTTGACCAAGACCCGGACCTGTGAGTTATAGATATTCAAATTGAACATGCACAGATCCGGTTGAGATATATTGATGCTGTTACATTTATTGACATTCATTTATCAGCTGGATTGAGACCTGTGCACACCATGGATGGGTGTTGCCCAGTGAATCATGATAGCTATTTGCTTATCTTTTCAGATTGTATTTAATATTATCTCAGACCTTGCTTTATGATTCGTTGCTATCATGACTCCTAAGACATATGCTTACATCATTGATCAGACTTTTGATAAGATTGATTCAGCTTGATTAGCCCTTATGGTCTATTGTTCTAGACCCGACTATTTCACCAGTTCTTATGAACTTGGTAATGACCTCCGATGTTCCGCCATATTGACTTACTGGTAGCTAGCCCAGTATGTGGCTGATCCCCACGATTTAAGCGTGAGTGTGGCTTGAACATCATCCGATCTTATGATACTATATCTCAATCATGAGGGCTGTAGCGGCAGCCAAGACATATCACGCTAAGACTAACGACTCCGCTTGACACGCATGTTAATATTGAAAATCTATAAACTCACTAAGCTTTGCTTACAGATGTTGCATTAATATTTTACAGGAAAAGCCAAAGGAAAATCACCTGCAGGACCTAGTACTTAGGTCATTCAAGATCCAAGTTTTGAAGCTTTCTTAGACCACTACTCAACACACTTTCTGGTACTGATTGGAAGACAGCAAATGTGGTGGTTCTGGGTAGACTTGATGTGATGTATGATGTTATGACTAGATTAGATGTTACCCTTTTATAACTTAATTTTGAAATATGTAAACTCATTCCTAATCATGTATGTACATGTAATTTTTATTATTCCTCAATTTAATTACCCTATCTTAGTATGGTTGATATCGTATTGCATGATGTGGGACCTAGACTCTGAGGACTGCCCCGTAAGGGAAGGTCTTCACACTTTTGGAGTTCGATAACCAACGGTCCCTATAATTCACGATTTGTGAGTCAAGTGGAAAGTTTAAAATAGGATCTTTAGTTTGAATTCTCTTATGAACTTGTTATTGTTGCATGACATTGTTTGGACCAAAGTTTGGATTTTGCACATTATAGCCCTACATGTCATTTCATTTCGTGAGTTTTGAGCCGTTTTGAGCATTCATGAATACTTTCTTGCTCATGTTTCGATTGATTATGTGTGCATGCCTTTTGTTACTTTTATTCCATAACTTTTTAAGATGACGCAGTCGTGTGATAGAGGTATTTTAAGATTAACCAAACATCAGCCTTTTCTTTTTTCGTTTACACCTATATATATCCATTAGTTAGCCGCTTTTGAGCCTTAGCCTTTTTATTTTTATGTTAGCCATCGTTTTGTTTAGACATGTTATCCATTTTTCTTTAGTTAACCCAAGCCAATGTTTGTGCCCCCATTTCAAGTTGAAACGTGAATTCATGAGAAGAATAGTTGAGCCTAAACACTGAGAGTAGAGAGCTTCATTTAGTGAGGTGTTTAAGTCTTGCTTTGGTCTGGATTGATTAGGTTGTTTTATGTAACTATTTCGGTGCCACTCGAGAATTCAAGGTTTTGTTCCGATTATTTGATGTTTGGCACTTTTTGTCACTAAGTCTTTGATGCTTTTAGATCTCTAAATTGTTGGTGAATTGATGATCACATTAAATAGCCATTGAGTTCTTTTCATAAGCATGTTAGTTGGCCGAATGTGCTTGAGGGAAAATTATATACATTTTCCGGGTGATATCTATTATTTTTAGAGTATTTTGTTGAGGTAAAACGTTGAATTTTGTTCCTACAAGTGTTATTTACGTTAAATCATTATTTGTAGGATTTGATGGAAAGAAAATCAAGATTTTAGGCTGAAAAGGGCAAGGCACGACGTGCCCTCAAAAGAGCACGGTGTGCCTGTTAGGCACAAAAAGGCCTCAGTCAAACCTGTTCTACATCTGAGGGGGAGATTTATAATCAAACCTGTTGATGCATTTGAAAGTTGAATTTAAGGCCTGTTATATGCCTTATTGAAACCTGAAAATGATTTGCAATATCAGTCTAAAGCTGTTCTATATGTTGCATGTGTTGCAACTAAGACAGTTTGTCCAAGCTGCTCTGTCTGCTGAACAGGCTGGACATAAACTGTCTACGCTGCTCTACACTGGTTGAGCAGCTTGGGCATTTTAAAGGTTCTGTTCTTTGTGAACAGAACCTGTGCTTTGTGAACAGGCTAAACACTTTATGGAACCGCCCCATGGCTATGTCCTCCAGTGGTGCGCCAGTGCCCCGAGTTGACCTCTTTGCCCTACCGGCGCCGGTTAGGCACTACCCTGTTTTTTGTTCCCCTTTTGTACTGCTCCAGCTGTGCAAGTTTTTTTCAGACAAATGACGAAGTACAAGAACATGTATACCCTGTTCTGCCTAACTGGGCCAGAAACTTGAGCCAGTGTGAAACCCACCCCTCTTAGACTTTGAGACCCCCTTTTATCCACTCGTGTTTCCCCATCCCCCGCTTGCTGCCCAGGTCATTAACCTTGTGCATCAGAGGTTTTGGTGAAAAATGTCGGCAAGCTGTTCAGTTGATGGAAATAAACTTACCGTCCACATTAACCTTTCTGATTGATCTCTGAGTGAAGTGAGGTCTGACTTCAGTATGCTTTGTTCTTAATGAAATACTGGATAGGTGGAGATGGGCTATGGCACGTGTGGTATCACACAGAAAGAGTTTTTCCTATAACACAAGGCCATATCTTCAACGCTAGCGGCATCCACAGAATCTGCCACAGGCAGCTATCCATCAGCAATGTACTCCTTCAAGATAGAAGGGGACACTGAGTTCTGGCTTCTTGCTATCCAACTGATCAACTGTCCACCAAGAGTTGACACCCACCGTTGGGGCTTTTCCCTATCTAACTGCAGCCTGCAAAAAAATCAGAATCTGAATAACCTGTTAGCTCAAGCTTGAGTCTTGGGGAGATCAAGACCTAACCCGGGTAACCCTTCGGTATCTGAAGATTCGTTTGGACAGTCAGCTAGAATGAGATTCCTGTTGTAAGCAGCGTTGGAACTCTAGCACATAGACAGGTGTCAAACATAATATCAGTCTGCTAAGCAGTTAAGTAAAGCAATGCTCCCAAGCAGCCTCTGTAAGCTGTGACTGAAACAGCGTTGTGCACTAGCATCAGCATCCAAGTTTTTACATTGGTGCCATTGGGGTTGTAATAGGAGAACTTTGATCAAATTTGACTTTCAAAAAGATCTAAAGTGTACTTTCTTTGATTTGATAAAATTCCGTTGAGGTTTGTTTAACCGGCATCCTAAAAAGAAGTTAGTTCTCCCATCATACCATTTCATATTAGATTTCATGAGTAATGAAAAATTCTTGCATAACTGCTCATAGTAGAACCAAATATTATGTCATCCACATCAATTTGTAACAATCATAATATCAACTTCACCTTCTTTATGAACAGTGTGGTATCACACTTTACCTCTGGAATATACCCATTCTCCATAAGGATTCAGTAAGAGTGTCAGACCAGGCGCTATGGGCTTGTTTGAGACAAGAGAGGCTTTGTCCAACTTATAGACAAACCTGGATGGCTGTCAGTTTGTCAAAAAAACCTGGAGGCGGCGTGACAGAAACGTTCTTCTTGCAAGCAAAAGCGTCCAATGCAAAAATGCACGCTTCACATCCATTTGAAAATACCTTAATGCTCTTATAGCAAGCGTAAGCTAGATACAAACGAATTGCTTCTACCTGGCCACAGAGCAAATGTTTTCTCAAGAATCATGGCCTTCCTCCTGTCTATAGCCCCTGAGCAACGAGTCCCGTCGCCTTATTTCTAATGACATGACCTTGCTCATCCATCTTGTTCCTGAAAACCCCAGGTTGTGGCCAAGTATTGTTGACCTTTAGGAGCGGGACACAGCTTCCAATCATTGTTTCTCGCGTCCTCAACGGTTGAGCTCTTCTTGCTGGCAGTGATTCCATTGCATCTTTTAATTATGCGTCATCAACCTTCTTTGGCTCCATTAGTGAAACAAAACTAGAGAACATACAAAAGTTCCCTAAGCTGTCCCAACCGGGTTTGTATCCCTTTGTTTGATGCACCATATTTTGATCATTGGGTGACAGCACTGATCCACTTAGGATCAGTTTGCAAATGAATGATGTTTTTCCGGAGTTGGTAACACTTCAGCAGGCCTGTTAACAGCTCTCAAGATTTTCAGACACACGGTTGGCTTGAGCCGGTCCTTGTTGAACATGTCTGACCACTGTTGAACATATCGCAGAGGAAGACGGGAAAATCAGCAATTGATATTTTCTGGACATCAGTTTGTAAATTAGTAGTACATTATTCACACAGGTGTATTTGACATAAGCTCATCATGTCCATCATGTTAACAGGTGCCACACTTGGTGTATGGAAAGCTTTTGAGTCCTCGTCAATTGATTGAATGCAATCAGATCATCAAAGTTTAAGTTCTCCTGAAAAACTGATTCGGAAAAGCTTGGTTGGAGGCATTCTTGGACTCTTCAAAGGTGACATTGATAATTCATCTGTCACCTTTTTCTTTTGTTGTTGTAGACGCTTGTAGGCTTGGGAGATACAGCGTACCAACAAAACACACCTTCATCAAGCTTGAGGTTTCAAACTTTGACAGCTGGTCCCCTTTGATCAGAAATGAAACAGGGACACTCCAAACACAGGGAAATAACTGACATTTGGCTTCCTCCCTTTGAGCAGCTCATAGGGAGGTCGTGTTGAACCTTTTCAACGCACTAAGGATCTGTTTGGGGAAGCAGGCAGGGTTAAACACTTCATCAGCCCAAATGAATGAAGGTAAACCTGAATGCACACAGGCCATGGTCTGGTCAGCTTCAAGGAGAGTTCGGTTTCTCCTTGCAAACAGCAACTCCATTTTGTTGAAGAGTTCTTACAGCTGAAAAGTTGTGAGTGTAACCTTTATCTTCACAGAAGTCGTCAAGATACTGTGTTCTGAATCAGTACCATTATCACTTCTAAGCTGCTTTACGTGGCAGATTTTAGCATTTCCATCTTTTTGACAAATCCAATAATTCTCTCATAGCAGCCTCTCCTTTGCGTCTTTAGAAAGATCACCCATGTGTTACCTGAGAACTCATCAACCATGACAAGATGTATATCTTCTTCCATCCTAAGACTTGGGACATTACAGTCCAAACAAGTTCATATGGATTAAGAATGAGTGGAGTAAGCAATAGAGAAATTTGTTTGGATTTAAAAGATGTGTTTCCTTCTGCTGGGCCTTTCTCACAAGCTGTGCATAATCATACGTATCAGAGGTCAATAGAAGGCAAGACCTGGCCTACAACTCCTTTCTCTTCAGAGTTTGGTTTATGTTCTTGAGTTCAGATGTGACAGTCTTACCTGGGCATAGCCCGTTTAGATCAGCATATGTTCTTGTGAGAAACAGGTTTCAGTTGTTGGGTCAGCAGAATGCAATATCCACAACATATAAAAACCTTTCTTTCGGGTAGCCATATCACATACAGCAACGTGGCTTTGGGAATCCAGATATGTACCCAGGTTCTCATCAAGCTACCGTGTAAGCCAGCATCACAGAGTTGGCTTATCTAACAAGGTATGTTTTAGCCAAACCACATAGGCTACTCTTTGAACACTGGCAGCACCAACGTTTAAGAGTTCCTATCCCTCAGTGGATCCATTACATTTCACAAGAGGTGGACTTTTGCCCTTTTTCCCAGGGCCTGAGTTCACGAAGCATTCTGTACAACCTGTCATGGTCCCCTGAGCAGCCACTGTCCCAAGTACCAACCTGGGAAGGTTGTTTTTCCTGCAGAGGTGATTAAAGAAGTATTAGTCATGTTTTAGGGGAACTCAAGCACAGAGATGAGTTCTCCTACTTCATCAAACATTTTTGATGGATTTGAAATATCCACACTAATATCCCTATCTGAATGGTATCAGCCTTGAATACCATCCTCAGTGACTGTGACATTTCCCACCACTTGCTTGTGACAGCTGTGAAGGGAAACACAGATTTTCAATAGGCCTCATGTCCATCAGATTCAGGAACAGCCGTGGCCGAATGTTGTCTTCTTCCCACATTGGTTAACATGTTCTTTTTTTATTATGGAAAAAAATTTTTATTGGAAGAATACCTTCAGAACACATTCTGAAGCTATTTTGTTGATTCTTTTCAAGCAGGTTTACATTCTTTATTGAATCAACAGCTGGTGTGGAGAGTTTCAATAGCCACAACAGCTTTTGACTGTCCTCTTATTTCCTCTTTTTGGGAGGACAGATGTCAAGCCAGGAAGCTTTGATTAACTTTTGAGCTTTCCACATGTTTGGGAAACTGATTCCCAGTTTGTCTCAGTTTGAGCAATGGCTGTATTGGCCTTTGCCCCTACTGGATTAGAGATTTATGCTTGCCTATCAGCATACTCACTGTGGCTGGTTTTTGAAAAACTTATTTTTCATTAAACCAATTGAACGCACTATTAATTGGAAAAACCTTATTTGAAATCACAGCTTTTGTTTCAACATGAGACGTACCTTGTTGAAAACAGGCTGCTTACCTTTTGAAAACTTATGTTCAAGTGTTTTAGCATCAAAAGGATTAACAGAACGCTTTTTACATCAGCTTATGGACTCAGAACCCTTTTTGTCACAAGGTTTAGTATCCACAACTTCAAATTTTGAAGCATGTTTTTCCTTTCGTGTGCTTTTGTGAACCAGTAGAGCAAACTTAGCAGCTGAACTTTGGAGAACAAACTCAACATCAGGCTTTTGAGCTGATTCAGCACAGCTGTCAGTATTTGAGGCCCGGACCAAACACTGTGTGTTGAGATTAGTTTACCATTCAACAGTTTGAATGAATGCATTTGGAAGTTCACCAGAGTGGATAAATCTCTTGTCAGATTGCTTATCTCAACAATGGAACGTTGCTGTGTCAAGATCCACGCCAAGATGGCTTGGATTTGTGCAGGATCAAGGTTGACTTATAAAATGGCTGACCGGTGTTTGTGAAGTGGCACCAAGAGTCAACTATCTTTTGAAGCTGGCATGGGCTTTAATATCTGTTTCTCTCTTTCTTCACAGTATAATAATAGAGTTGATGGTTTTATATGTCACATCAACTCAGTTTCAACTTATGGAAACTGTCCTTCCAGTTTACTGGATTTAGTTTAAGATCAGTTTTGAGGCTTAGAGATTTCAGATCACAGAGCCATCATGCTTCATCAACAGCAGCTTTTAAATCAACAAGCATATATTCACAACCATTTTACTTTTTTCTTTCAGAACTGTAAGACGCATGAAAATTTTGTACCTATACCATAGTAGGGATTCCAGTTGCTCTAAGGCTGCCGAAGGCTTGCAGCTTCAACATATCTTGTTTGAAGGCTTGTTGATGGGACATCTGTGGTTTGGCCATCAGACCATTGATTGATGCGTGGTCTTCTCATCAGATATGAAATCAGACTTCTCTCCCAGTCACATGCCTCTGCCATAAGTGCCCTTTTGGCCGATTGGAAGACACTGAGTTTTTCCACAGTTCCTCAGCGTTAGCCATGGCCATAAGTACTTAACCCTCATAAGCATCAATCCTGTTAGTCTTGTTGGGTTTGAATGACTGACCAACAGCTTTTGACAACGAAGTCACAAGACAGTCGCGCTTATTGACCAGTTTTGCCCAATGTGAAGCACTCAGCTTTGGATGTGTCCAAAGTGCCTTCTTTTTACCGCAGCACTAGCTTCTTTGTAGCATGTTTCTCCAAACCTTTCTGTGTGAAAAAAACCTTTTGACAAGCATGGCTATTCCATTTGCTCATCATCTTGTCAGCAAGATCTGCAGCATCTTCTTTCGTCTGACACCAGTCCTCCCTTTTTCCATCCGTTTGATCAGGTTTGAATGAACAATCACTCAACTCAACCTGAGTTAAGCATGCGCTGGTCTCACATTAGCCGACAAAGCGGCACCCGTCTTTTGTACATTTCAAGGCTTTCTCTTTTTTGCCCTTGATCGTTCCTCCTATTCAGTAAGGATCCATACAGATTGACCAATCCATACTCTGATAGACCATGAGTTTCCTTAGAGTGGTCTGAAGTAAGTGTCCACGCTCAGGTAAAATGTCCAGAAATTTATTCACCCAGGTAGACTGTCCTTGGTGTCCCCAACAGCGTTGGAGATCATTCACCTAAGAGCAGTAAACCTGGTGGTAGGTTTTAGTGAGAGTCTCCTTTGGGTTTAGCAAAGAAGAGTTCATACTGTCTAACAAGGATTGTTGATCGATGTTGTCCAGTGTGATTGTGGGGCCAGCATAGACGGTACAAAAGTATCCCCACATCTCCTTTGCTGTCTTCATTTTTTCATCAAACCTGCTTGAACACATCAACAGGGAAGAAATGACCCAGGTTTATTCTGGCCTTTGAGATTCAGAGCCACCAATCTCTTGTCTTCATCAGACCATTGAGATTTTGCTTTCTCAAAGGTGCCTGATTTCATGAGCAGCTCCTTCAACCGCTGGAGTTATGGGTAGTAACAGAGGTTGGCACATATATGGGACCCTCCATCACTACTCTGGCAGTTGTACATCCAGATTCTCTAAGTAGGAGAGCATTTCTGCCTTCCAACCAGAGAATTTTGTTGATTAGTTAATTTGGAGGTTTGCCCATAAGCCATTTGTCGAGTAGAAGAGTTTGGCAGCACTGTGTGTCCAATGGAAACATGGGAGAATGGAGATCTAGAATGACACCACCTAAACGGCTCTGATACCAGTTGTAGGTCCCGAGAGGGTTCCCAAAATTATATAGTTATAAGCTGTAGAGGGGGAGTAATACAACACTTAAAAACTACACACTCTTTTCTCAATGTTTTGTATGTATTACAACATTTGTCAATTACAAACAAGCTTGATGCGGAATAGTTCAAGCTGAGATGACAGATACAAAACAGTATGCTCACTAGTCTAAGACAAACCAAACTAGTATACAATGATACACGCACTAAGAAGCACTCACTGTGTTTACAAAGACTTAAAGGGAACAGCTTATTAAAACAGCTTAGACACAACAGATGCTGGTTTACACAGAAGGCTTCATGCATGAAAATACACTTGCACGTTCACTCTTGGTTTCAGCACTTAGCTTTCTCCACACTTTCTTTCTGACCTTAGAAAGCTTTCCTCTTTATACTCACTGAGAGGATCTAAGGAGAAACATCTTCATTGGACGAATGAAAAAGGAGAAGTCTTGAATTGAAAAGACAACATAACCTTTTCTGCACTTTTCTAAAAAGCAGACTTGTCTTCCCATGTGCAGAACTTTTGTCTTTTTACGTTGTCTACTGTTGCACTGCCTTAACAATTTAGGAATGTCAACTTTGCTTCTTTCTTCCTTTGTAAAGGCCTATTTTGATATAAGAAAAGGTCTGTCACCCTTTTTCAAAACCTTTTGTCTTCATGTTATACAGAACAGCTTGGGCAGGCTGTAGCAGTTCTGTTTCAACTTGGTCTTCGACTTGTAAACTGATTTGTAGTCAAAAACAAACATGAGGACTTGGAAACATA